>WEIU01017975.1:2408-40598 GCA_013389925.1 Aegithalos caudatus
ATAGTGGGATCAATAAAACATTAAAAGTTTCCTATTGTATATCAAAATATGTGTTATTTGCTAGTATTGAACTAATTCAAGGGCAAAAATTGTTCTGTCAGTCAGATGCTACTGCACGTGCTGCTTTTTTTTCTTCCAAATACTCCTAAGATTGTTGAGCTAAACAAGACCGTAAATTATGAATTTCATGTAAATATTGTAGTTTCTCCTTTCTGTGGCTTATTTGAGTAGGTTTTCAGAGATTAACTTCTAAATTCTCCCTACTGAAAAATCTGGGTCAGCTTTTTGAAGTTGTGTATACATTTTAATTAGAAACACATGCTCTAAGAAGGAAAATGTTCCTCAGAAAACTCCTCCTGAGTTGTATAGGGAAAAAACAAAGAATAAAAGAGAATTTACCCCCCCAAAAAAAAATATTCAGTCCTGGGTCCTTTTCTGATCATTGTGAAAACAAAACATCACACTACTTCTATAGTTTCTAGGTTTGGAAGGAAAACATAATTTGCTGTCACTCTTCATTCTAGGCAAGCATGTTTGTTTTTTTTCCAAACCTGACATTCCTGTAACTTTGAGAAAGGTAGATAATGGGCTGATGACTTTTACTGGAGGAGGATATGGTTTACTAAGTGTGACTGAGGTTAAAGTTAGTTCCAAGTGAAAACAGGACTGTGCACATAGCACAGATCTGGTTTTAGAAATTTTTGAATATAGATAGGCATATTTTGTTCTTGATGGCAGAGTCCACACAGGATTTTTGGCTCCTCAGCCAGTCTGACACATTTTGAGATTGACAAGGGAGTCAGTGTAAAGGCAGATATAGGTCATTATGTGAAAAGAATGCATATGGGAAACTGCATAGGAGTTCAAGATAAATAACATTCTCAGCCATTTCAGCCTTTTCAACTCATACTTCGGGCCTACAACTCATACCAGTTCAGTACTTTCCTGATTATTTTTCAAAACAGGAAAGGAAGGAAACAGTCAGTGGCAATCAGCACAGCTCAAAGATTTTTCTATCATGTGAAGTCATATTATATATTTCTCCTGCAGCCTTCATGCTTAGAGGCATTACTGAAGGCAGTTAAATAATGACAGAGCCTTGTTCACCTACAAACATGTTAAAAGTTGAGCTCTGGAGTGCTTTCCCAAATATTTCAGCTGCCCAGCAGTTTTCCAATGGATGACACATCTTGTGCAAGATGCTGATACAAGAAACGTTTTTCTTTCAAGTTGAAGATATAATAGTAAATTTGAAGATATTGAAACAAGCAATAAAAAATAAGTCTTCAGTTTTGTCATTTAAGTTCAGTTGTGTCATTACTTCTTTTATCAACTTTAAAATACAACCGTAAAATTTGTTTTACCATTTGATATTACTGTCCTTTACTGATTACACAGACATGTTAAAAAAATAGATATTAATGTTCAAAGCACTCTCTTGATTTAATTCCATTTATTTTTATTTTATTGTCAAAATTTACTTAGTTTATATCAGGTTATAGGTCAGTCTTTCTGAAACAATAGCTGGTTTCCTCATTTAGAACAGAGACCAGGCTCATTGACTTATTACATAGAGCTCCAGCAGGAAATTTATTTTATGCTGATTTTTACCAAGTTGTTCTCTATGCCTCATTGAATCTTGCAGTGATTTTACTGTTCATTTTAAGACTTAAAAAACATTTTTCTCTCTGTTAAGCACTTGCCTTCCCATTTACTACAGGTCAGAATTTGACAGCAATTTTTTACTGTGCACTGAAGCATGCACCATGTTAAAAGATGCACAATAAGCAAGTGAGTTTCTTTACCCTGTTTCTCTAGTGATTCCAGCCCTGGGAATGCTTCCCATTGGAACTTTCTTAAAGCATTTTACAAGAAACTTAAATATCAGACACATTTTACAGATGAGTAGACAAAAACACAAAGGACTAACATGATTCAACTACATTAACCACAGAATGTGGTCTAGCCCAACCTTTAGCATCTAGACAAAATTTTCACAGATACAATACCTGGTTTGTGAATGTAATAAAACAAGAATGGTGATATGAATGCTGATATTTATTAATCAGTTCCTCCTGAAAGCTATACCTCTCTGATCCATAAAAAAATGCCTATTCTGGAAAATTTTCTGCCCTAGTTTGGGTTTGTTTTTTTTTTTTTTTTTTTTTTTTTTTTCTTGTTTTTTGTGTTTTTTTTTTTTTTTTTTTTCGCTGGTTTGGTGTTTTTTGGTTGTTTTTGATTGTTTGTTTTAAAACAACTAAATAGTTGTTTAGTTCAGTAGTGGTTCTTGTGTGTGGACAGATACCAGGAAGTTTTCGAGCCAAGAAGTTGGCCAAAAGGAGGATTTAATGTAGTGACTTGCTTTTCTGATTGTCTAGCTGGATCCAACCTAATTATTTGAGGTAGTGATGTGGATTCAAAAGGCTATCCCCTCAGCACTCCTCGCTGATGTGAATCTGTTAAAAAATCCCAGGAAAGGTTTAAACAATTTTTGACATTTTGAATTCTTGAAAAACAAAACCTCTTCTGCTTCCTGCCATTTTTACATGCTGCCATTTCTTTAAGAGCAATTTGGAGATTTTAGTCCAAAATATGTGTCTGTCGCATAAGAGAGAAATATAATTCAACAACATAGGCGTTGTTTGTAAATATGGAATATTGCTAGATTCCAGATTTTAATGAACCAGTCAACTGATTCGAGTGAAGAGTTCTCTTGACAGAAATGTCATACTCTTTTTTAATTTCTCTGCTTTTTACTTTTTTGTCATTCTGTTGCTTAGAGTATAAGGCAGAGGCCTTTCGTAATGTTTTTTGGAGTTCTGTCTTCAGTACTTGTACAACATAAACTTACACACATAATGTTCAAATCAAGTCATAGAATCATCAAATGGTTAGGGTTGGAAGAGACCTTAAAGATGATCTAGTTCCAACCTCTTCTGTGGGCAGGGACACCTTCCAGTAGAATAGGTTGTTCACAGCTCTCTCTAACCTGGTCTTGAACATTCCAGGGATGTGGTGTCCACCATGTGTACAGACAACTTGTTCCAGTGCCTCTCTTCCTTCACATGTCTTCTTTCTTCTCTCTTTTAGTTTAAAGCCTTTTCCCCTTGTTGTATCATTACATGCTTTTTAAAAAAGCCTCATTTCATCTTTCTTGTCAACCTTTTGTAGGTACTAGAAGGCTGTCATAATGCATCATTGTAGTCTCCAATTTTCTCAGCCATTCCTCATGGGAGACATATTCCAATCCTCTGCTCACATTCAGGGCACTCCTTTGGACTTACTTCAACATTCAATGGGCAAATATTTTCAAATGGGACTTTTTCGAAGTAGTCTTTACACTGGCATTGTTCCCAGCTTATGGTTGAGTGATTCCTGGTGGTTGACTACACTATGCACTTTTAAGAGGGAGGCAAAAAAGGTCAAATTGTTCATAAAATCATTAGTGAAATGTCAGAAACAATTTAGTATAAATAAAATATTTCCCTGAAGATAAGAAGTACCCATTATAAGATATTCCTTCCAACTACATTTCTATGCTATTGAATTCATCAGATAAGAATTGGACACTTGACAAAAACGAAATGCCAATATGTAAGATAAATATCTCTAGAATATTTTCTCTGTAAAAGTAAAGAAAAAATAGGGCCTTTGATTTTGGGATAAAATGAACGCTTGGTTTCATTTGAGTTATAAACTCAGACTGAAACTAAGTTAAATATATTCTTTGTTGTAGCACCAAATTAAGCTTGAGTTTAAATTTAAAAGCCAATAGGTGATAAGTTCAGTATAGTGCTGCTTGTTTATGCTGATACACTTTATTGTAATAGTAGTATCTCTTGCAAAGTATGCATGTGTCCTAGCAGTTTACCTTATTGAGTCTTATCTAGCAATTTGAGAATAGGTTTCACGCCTTTTCTAGCTTTTTTTTTTCTACCTGAAAAAGAAGTTTACAGTCTTCTCCTCAGTCTCTTGTCCTTGAACCCAAACAAATGCCCTTCTGATGAAGCAGAAAGGAATCCCTCCTGCACTGGTGTCAGGGTTTGCTGACCTGCAATATAACAGAGGGAGCAGTTGATGCAAAGATTGAGTCCAGTGAGGGAATCAGAACTTGGTGTGGGAGAGCCATGAAGCCTTTGGCAGGGATCAAATTTATATTTTAATATGGGAAAATATAGCTGTTGAGACTGACTTGATCTCAAAGGTCTTTATAATTCAGATGAGTATGACAACTTTAGGCTATTTTAAAAACATGAGCTGCAGGATTTTTCCTGGTTTTCAGAACCAAGGAAGACTGATGTTTGTAGTTCGTTTGTGCCTAAATATTCTGTATGAATAAAATATTTGGCACTATTTAAAAGGATCTAATATTGAATGGATGGCCCTCATCTTTAACTCCTTTACAAAGAATTTGGTTAACACTTTTGGGAGTCATGGTCTGATTTAGTACTAAAACACCTCCTGGTCTCAGGACCTCAGCTTAAGAGATTCTTATTTAAAAGGTTCTAAGACTGTAAACCTTGAATGACAAAAGATGTAGTTTATGTAGTTTCTGTTTTGATTAGTATTTGAATCAATTATTCTTACACATCTATTGAGCAATAAAGCCTAATTTGAGACTCAGTAAAACAGAGCTTTTAGATCTTTAGTTCCATTTATAGTGTGTTCAGTTCTCACTGAATTAGTTTTCAGAATCCATGTGGTAGCTACTAACAGCAACTGATGCCTTTGTGATTCAATTACAGTACTTAATCAATATATCCAACAAATATTTTGTTGTGTTGAAGTCTTACATTCATTTTCAAATATTGATAAGACATTATTTTGTTGACATTGGCTATTAAAACAAAGGGGTTGACATGATGGAACTTAGAAAGTGCATAATGTAGACCACTCCTGTTGTGTCCTGTCAGGATCATGTAAAATTGAAGATTGTTTCAGTGGATGAATCATAACAGAAGTTTTTATGCCCGAGTATAGCAAAAATCATATCGCACAGAAGGAATTGAGATGTTTTAAAATGTTATCCTTTTTAGAAAATAATAAAAAAAAAGTTTTATGTTTACAACTAAATTGGCTCTTTCATGCCTTAATTGTATATGGTTATCAGGCCTCAGAAGCCCAGTGTACTCCCAGATGCAACATTTTCAGTTCCTCATAACAGGCATTATGTGGTGATAGCAAGGTTAGAATTCTGATAATTGGACCCAAATATCTCTCTCCTTCATTTTTTCCATAATTTTCTCCAACATGAAGATTTATCATGAGACTTACTGGTATCAGAATATGTGGTCATTCATTCATTCATTCCTCCCACCCTTAATAAATATTAACTTATTGGGTCAAGAAATCATGTCACCTCACAAAACCATCTGTGCTGGGATTAGGGTGCTGTTTAGACAGATCTCAGAGTGCTCCCACGATTATTTGATTGAAGCCAAAGGCAACCATGGTACTTAAATACTAGCTACTATTAAACAACTTATACCAGTCTGGATCTTTTTATTATAATGGGATGTGTACCTTCAGAATATGAATGCATAGATCTTGTTATACTTCCACGACACAGTGATGTGTTGCTGATTTGTTAACAAATGAAGATCTTTCTAACCAAACAACACTCTGACTGTAATTTATTGCAGCTTTTCATATTTTGATGGATAGCTGCAATTCAAAGGATGAATCGTGGATTATAAAACTGGCTAAGTTAGGATGTTTTTCCCCTTCTCCCAGAAATCTGGATGAAAACTGGGTCATTTCTATACATGCATCTCCATATACACAGTTTTCCATAGGTGTGTAATATGGTCCATTACTCACATTTGGATTTTGTGAGGGATCAAGTATGTATTACAGAACGAAAGCCTAAGGACCACCCAGGTTGGCATTCACTCCATGAGAATATCAAATCAACTTAAGTTTAAGCATGCTCTTCTAGAATTGAGGCAGAGGAGACAAGTAATAAAAATTCTATTTACCTTGTTTATACAGAAGAACAGAATCTAATTTATTTGTGTGCCCATCTGGACTAGATTGCTCATTTTAAGTTAATTTAGCAAATGATAGACTGCTGCTGGCCTTTTTTTTTTTCCTCCCAGGAGAAGAGGTTGACAGGCAGCTGTGTAGAGATGCCATCTACCCAATCCCGGTGGTGTGCGAAGCGCCGTGCCCGAAGGACTGCGTGCTCAGCGTGTGGTCTGCCTGGTCCTCCTGCTCGCACACCTGCTCCGGGAAAACCACAGAAGGGAAGCAGATGCGCGCCCGCTCCATCCTGGCCTACGCAGGTGAAGGTAAGGGCTCACTCTCCTGTTTCATTGTGAAGCCTCAACTGCCTTTGTGATCTCAAAGGAATTTCTCGATTGACAGAAACAAATTATTGGGTCGCGCTGGTAGGTTTTAAAATGTAGCAGAATTGTTTAAATGGTTATCTTGTATTTACTCCTGGTACCTGCAGCTGCTTTAAAGAGGATTTATTTTGCTCATTTAGGTTAATGTTACTATATTTTTATTAGTGTGCTTAATACACTGTTTCTGTTTCAGATATATGATTTTCTTGTTTTCAATACAATTAAACAAGACAAACGGTTCATCCAGTACAGATTAGCAACCCTAATTTATGTCCAATTTGGAAAGATATAAGTATCCTGAAGGCTGAAAAGATGAGAATTGTAATGGTTCAGATGTTAACAAAAGGGTTTTGTAGTTTCCTTTCTCTAATTGGTAACTTAAGTTACCCCACTAACGTTGTTATTCGTAGCAAAACTTTGGGTTTTGCCCTGCCAGTCTTCACTCGTGAATGGTTTCCATATATTCAAGTGATCCTTGTTCAGTGTCTGCAGCATATGCAAAGAGAAGACATAGCTGGAATACAAAGGAAAAGACAAAACAGGTTTTAGATACAGGTTCATGGTTATTCTTTGATGATTTTCCATGGTTCCTACAGATCTTTTTGTTTTGCTTTTAAGTATTTGGAGGGGTGAGAGGGTTATAGAGGAATTGTATTCTGTATAGAACACGGTTCAAAAATGGCCATGTCAGGTATGGCGGGGTCCAGCTGATAAAATGCCTTTTGCAATACCAGGAGCCACCAAAGAGTTCTTGGAACATGTTTACTCACATGTATTACTGACAGAAAAGTTAAATGCCTCAATATAAAAGGATTACATGCATGTGTTAGTTCTTCTTTTAAACTGTTAAGCATTTTATTACTTTATCTTAAGATCAAATTTAACTGAAAAGTGAAAGCTGCAAGGTATGGAAGCAGTGACACAGAATAGCTGTACACTTTGCTGTTTGCAGACACAGCTAACATTGCTAAAAGCGTTCTCTATATTTAAGAGAATTTGGATGATTGTAAAAAAATAAATATAGCAGAGCACTTTCAGCCTTTTCTCTGAAAGGGGCCTTTGCTAGAAATGTAAGTGACAATCAAATGTACTCTATTTTAGTAGGTGATTCAAATCATAAATTACTTAGATGGATCTATGTAACAAAATAGAAACACTTTTAAAATTATAAAATAATTGGATTTGTGATGTCCCTTTTTTAAAGTGTATTGAACAGACTCATTTTAGGGGAAACACAGAACCATATAATTCAAATAAACATATTTATGTGCTTCTTTCTTGTCCGTGTAGGTCAAGACAATAGGTTTTCTATATACTTTGTAATTTTACTGGAGACAGAAATTTAAACCCTGACAAGCATGTCACAGAAGTCAAAACCTAAATTACTGAAAAATTATTCCACTTTTTTATGCTTAATCTTAAAAAGTAGTCCTTATTCCGCCTTTATAGCTAATACAACCTAGATTAATTTACAAGTTTGCAGATGCAGCAAAGCTGTTCAGCATCACCTGGATTTTGGGAATGTGAATTTTATTAATGTTTGTTGTGCAGTGATCAGAATCAGCACAGAGTGATCACAAAGATAGATCTCAAACTAGAGAGGCTGCAGTGAAGAAATCCCTAAAGTAAGGCTGACAAAACTAACTCATTACCTGGGTAAAAGCTTCAGCTTTGCTCAAACCCTGGATTCTTTCCTGCTCTTTTAGATGAGGTTATTCTGTGCTTTTTTTAAGGATACAAGCTGGTAGGTTTACCCAGCTTATCCAGGTTTGCACTCACACATTGAGCAGATCTCTTCACTAGTGTGCTCCTTTTCACTCTGTACAAACTCCAGAGAATGAAAGTATATAAATGAATGAAAGAACCTTCCAAGTCTTAGGGTATTTTTAAAACTCTAGCTGGAAGATAATTTTCACATTTTCTTGTATTATATTAAAAAACATATCAATTTAACTTTTATTTTTTAAACTTCAGTTGAATTATCGTTATTGTCATCTTTCTCCTCCTGTTATGCTCCTGTTATGCCTCTCAGTCATTTGTAATGTGACAAATAACTGAATGACTTTTCTCCTCCAGAATTCCATGGATGAGACCAGCTGTGTTCCCAAAACATAAAATACTGGGTGCTGGGAGGTCATTTCTTGTTCTAGGAGCACAGAATATATTAATGTATTTGAACATCTGTATTCTGCTGATATTAAAGGTAGCCTCACATGAACTTAGAAAAAGTGCACAGAACTGTAGATGGAAGCTCTGTAAGCATCATGTATAACTAAAAAATTCCAAGTCCCATAAATGTAAGACCAATAATTCCATTTTCACATTAATGCTGAGTCTAAAAAAGCTCTCAGTTCTGTTCAGGTGAATAGTCACACAAGTTTTCTTTTGGATTTCTGAACCTTTTCTTGAGTTATTGGTATAAGACACAGACCAGGCTAGGTAAGGTATTCCATAGTAATTTCTGCATCATGTTGCCATGAGTTTTTACTCACAACACAATAGGACAAATATATTGTACATAAATATATACTATTCCTATTATATATCATGATTAAATATTAATTAAAGAAAAAATATGCAAGACTGTTGCAAATCCATAAATAAGGCTAAATTTGTATTCTAAGGTGCCACAAGGAGTCCAGGTGTGAGTCCTTGATGACACACATCCTTCTGTTAGTCATTCAGTCCACAAGCCTAGAAAGATCAAAGCATTGCAGGCATTACACACACAATGAATACTGCAATCTGTCAAAGTATCTCGTGCATTTAATTCTTGTTAATTTGGGTACATAAACATGAACATCCCCCTGAAATTTTTGAGGAGCTATAGATACATATGAAATAGGTTTTTTTATCTGTCTCTCAGATGGCCTTTTATCAACTATTGTCTGTGATTGTTCAGTTTCTCTCCTCTTTGAAATAAAAAAATACTATATTCTGCCATTTTTCTTGTTAATATTGGCATATAACTGTCTGTAATAGAGCTATGTCTTCACACCTAAGATTTTTTTCTCCCTCTTGTTACCCAGCTATCTCTGATGCTGAATTGGTTTGAGGAAACCATCAAGTTAACATGACTGGCCACTAGGAAACAACCACAATGTATTTTTTTTAATGAATTAAACTAGGAATAATTCAGTAGTGTAATAATTCCTCAGTGTAAAGAATAGTTTCACAGGAAAAAAATATAAGCTATATGTAAATTACAACAAATATAATCCATATGTAAATTACAATGGTGAGAGATTTCTAATGAGCTCTGGGATACCAACTGCCCCTCCAGCACCACACTGATTTGTGTTTGAGCCAGGAGCTGACCTCAGCTCTATGCCCTCTCATCATCAATTCCTCATTCCAAACAAGACCCTTTTCATGTGGTCAAACCACACGCTGCAGAGCCTCAAGCACGGTGTGGTCATGCACATCTGGGATGGGCTTATTTACTAGCATTCAGTGGAGAGAAAATATTTTCTTCACAAGATAAAGACTTACTGTGCTTTGTGAGATGACTCCATGTGGAAATGAGAGTCACAATAACCATTTTTGATATTTTTTTCTGAGATCATTGTCCTCAGCTTGAAGGTTTGAAAGGCAAAGCAATTTATAAATTTGCCTGTCTGTGAGACTGTTAGTTCATTTGTGTCACTGTCAAATATATCTTCATGGTACAGTAAGAAGCTCAGAAAAGTCACTGTCTCAAAATATAAAATGACAGCAAAGGACATAGTGATGTTACCTGGTACATCATATAGTTGTTCTGCATAAATCTAGTAAGGTGCCATGTACAGCTAAGCCTATGTCTTGAATGCAGGGTGTGTCTACTTTTGGTTTATATACTGTTTAATATGTCTGTTCTTTTTTTATTCCCTGCTTGCAATAAATCTTATATAATTAGTGTGCACTAAGACTGTTTCACATTACTACTGGACCTGAGACTAAAAAGAACTAAATGAATCTTAGTTTTTCAGTAAGTAATAAATATATAGATTGATCCGTATTGATTATACACTGCCATAGAGTGCCACTGGAAATTTGGTGCAATACTGCATAACACTAATGTTGTGGATACATCCCAAGTTTTATCAGTAAAACCCATTTTGGAAAAGTAAAGATTTAACACCGCACCTGCCCCAAAAAACACAAGCCAAAAGAAAAGAAAACAAAAAAACCCCCAAAAGTCAAATGGAAAGCAGAAAATAGGATGACTTAAAAATCTTAATTTACTAAAATGAGAGTGAAAGTAAAGGGTTTTTTGATTATTCTCTTAGGGCAGCGATGCATATGTGTGGCAGTGCTTTAGTATGGCTATCACATGCTCATAGATTAGCAAAGTGTAATGTCAGAAGGACTCTTTGGCATGACCATATAGCACAGAGTACTGAACATCACAGTTAGGTAGTGTAGCATATCAGTTGTCCATCTCATCAGATATTCTGTTTGACAGACCAGCAGCTCATACTTCTCATCTGTCTGCAAGAGTGATTTATTGAATACATAAGAAATAGCTGGATCAAAGGAGTTTCTTCTCAATGCTTAACAAATTATTGTTGATATGCTTTAAAATTTTATTCCTGTTCAATTCCAGTACCATTTGACTTCGTAGTTACAAGCAAGAAGATATGCTAAGAGTTTTTTAATGTATTTACTCTTCCTACACTTATTTGGTTTGATTTTAATTTTTGTATTTTCCTGGCTCGACCTAACAGTGCTTGGTAATTAAATCTGAAACCACAGAATTGAATAATTGTTTCAGCAGCAAATTGCTCATTCACAAAAGGGTAAGTTGGAGAACATGAGATTTTTCACGAAACAGGAATTAAAACAAAACAACAAAACAAAACAAAAAACACCTTGTGTGAGAAAGGTGAGCCAGGGCAGGGTGTGTTACTGTGCTGCTTTTGCTCAGGAGCCCATCATCTCAGATTGCTGACTGTGGTGAGGGGTCAGGGGTTCATATTCTATCCTGGAAAAGACTTGACAGACCTCATATTTATCATGGGTCCACTCTGCATCCTGGCCTGCTGTGTATTTTGGACAGGTCTGCTTGGTTTGTGTAACTGATATAAACAAGGGAGGAAGCATCAACATTTGCAGAACAGGAACAGTCTTGGTTCTGACTGTGTCTGTCTTCAGGAAGTGCAGCTGCCTTGAGAACTGCCTGTAGCGAAGAAATGAGTAACACCCATTCTACTCACTAGAATACAAGAGGCATTTCAGTCACATCTGTTTGCTCAAACTTTAAGATTATTCCAGCTGTTTTGAAATGCATTTCTAAAAATTAAGCATTTGCAAAAACAAGTGATATCTAAATGATCAATTAAAATGATCCTAAATGCTTTAAAAATGTTTAGCGTTTTGATATTTTAAAGTTATCCATTCAATGCCACAAAAAATGATTTATGAAATCCAATCATTGTATATCCTAGAGCAAGGTGTCTTACCCATTAGCAGCTCCAAATCAGGGAGAAATGAAACCTAAGTGTATGACAATTCTGTCAGCTATTTTATAAGCAATATGCAAGTCCCTCTGAAAAGCCAGTCTTTCACTGCCAAGTCTACTTCACTTAAAAATCCAAACCCAATGCTAAATGCTAAATGCTTCAGCCCCAACTGGTTGAAATTATGATTTTTACTACTGCCAAGTAGTTATTTATTGTCATCTGATAATTTATTATTAAAGGATGTGTTTATTATTATTGTATGTCCCTTTTTTTCCTATATTCTGATGCATTCAAATGTCTATTTTTTTTTTTTTTCTGTGATACTCATTAACTTTTATGTTCCTGTCAAACCTGTCCTCTACTGGGGATATGCTCATAAAGGTGTTACCCCTACACAGATGTTTTAAAGGTCATCTCTAACTGCCAGTTTCCCAACCCCTTCTGCATTTTCTGTACCTAGTTAAATTTGAGGAAACACAAGAGAATGCTATTTTCCTGGAGAGAATGGCACATTGATTTTTATTTTAGTAGTATTATTTCCACATTTTGTTCAGTCTTTGCATTTTTTTATAAACTCCTGGTTTAATCTGAACAGAACTGGATTCCCACTGAGCTGCAGACATTCATGCCCCAATGTTTTTCATTTACAAGTCAATGTCAATCTCATTTTTTTCCCTAAATGGATATTCTTCCATAACTGTCTAAACTGAACCTAGGTTGTCACTTTATTCTCAAATGTCTCAAGAACTGGTGCCTGTGGTGTTAAATTCTGGGAAAATATTTATTCTCACACACGCCCCCTTTAATTTTTGAATTTCATTAAATATTTTCCTTGTATTTTATCTTGAGCTAACATCAGATGAAAATACTTAATTTATTAACCTTCCCTATATCTCTTAATATTTCCTTATTTAACCCCATTAATGGAGGGTCTAGACTCCTCACATGGATCAATTTTCTCTTCCATGACAAATAATTTTTGATTTTACAAATTTTTCCTCTTCAAAATACACTCAATTTCCCAATCTACTTGGTTATATTTCTATATGCTGATGTTAGCTGATTTTTTTTCTTGAAGGATGATGATTGAATAACCTTATCAAAGTTATTACATAATTTTATGTAATTTTATTTTACCATTTTTAAAAATTTCCTTTCTTAAGAAAACACATCTGGCATTTTTTTATGCTCTGTACATTGACATATATTTTTAAGCAATTCTGATAGACTTGAGTTGCATCCATTTTGAACCAAAAAAACCACTTTAGTTAGATTCACATATTTCTAGGTTTTTCTAACCCCCTTTTCAAAATTTAAAATTACCTAGTCTGTGACATGGTGTCTCAACTAATATGATGTTTGCTGTTGCTTGGTTAAATCAATATTTGTAGAAAAAAAGTCAGGAATTAAAAATATTCCTAGAGAAATAAATTACAAATTATGATTTTTTCTTGTATTTTCATTAGAATGAGCCTTTTCTCGTGTTTGCTGTAGATCTAGACCATGCAGAACAGTTTAGAGTATAAAGTATTTTTATACTGGTTACTTGACTTCCTTGTGTTGGATTATTTTAAGCATTCATTTTTTTCTTTGATTACATTTTTTTGTTTAATTTCAACAAGAGCTTAAAACCTCTTCTCTCCTACATATCTGTAGAGAAGACAGCTTGAAGTTCTGTGCTGAGATATAAAGAATAATATACTCTACCACAGGTTTGGTATAAGCATACCTTTTTGTTTTTAGAGAAAAGTCATATGGATCATCAGCATTAACTAATAAAAAACTCCTTTTTCAATTGTCTTTCTTACTTCTCTTTTCTTTTAGTAGAGGCTAAAATGTTGCTTAGATTTTTTGCTGCTTTTCCATCAGTTGGAGATAGGTGTCCCAGTGTTCCTTATAAGGCAGAATCTTAAATCTATATTCTCTGTGCCTATTAACACCAGATATTTCAGGGACATGATGTCTCCTCACAGGGCTGGACATTGAATAGACTGCAATCAGCTCTGGTAGGAAAGACTCTTCATTTCTCCTGGAAGACTGGGAGGCCAAAGTACTTTTGAAGTGCTTTAATATAATAAACTGAACATACAGTCTGAAACAAAACACAACAAAGATATAATAATTTCTTCACAATCATTGACACTCGATTGCATTTAAACCTTAAGCTGCAACAGGCTTTGTTCTCTCAATCTGGACCTGAAATTGCCAGCTGCGCCATCCTCTTTGGTTTACACAACATGGATAAACATCCACTGGGAGCTGGACAAGAGCTCCTAAAATCTTTTTAATTGATCTGTGAATTAGACATAAAAAATGGTCTTTACAGATGCATAACTAGAGTAATTAGCCATTCTTTTTTCTGCCTAGAGCCTTCATACGTTCCTGTGTGATCTCTTGCAGTCTCTTCTAGGGAACACCTAAACAATAAGTCTGTAGATTACTCCAAGCAAATCAGTGTGTTATAGAAGTTATGATTATGTTGTTATCCTTTTGGTACAGACTTATATTCAGTCCATGATCAGTCTGTTCTGTGTGGCTTGTTGACAGAAATTTGTCAAAGTCTGTATTGGGCATATGAAGAGGAGGAAAAAGGAAAAGCATTCCTTTCATGTAGTCAAACTGATTATATATAACTAAGATTTCAAAGTAGGTTTGTGGTTTGTATTTTTTTTAAATTAAAAAAAATTATCTCCTTCTAGTGAATGATCTTTTGCCCTCTTTTATTGTTCCAGGAGGAGTACAGTGCCCAAACAGTAGTGCCCTGCAGGAAACACGCAGCTGTAATGAGCACTCCTGCACTGTCTATCACTGGCAGACTGGCCCGTGGGGACAGTGCATTGAGGACACATCTGTCTCTGCTTTCAACTCCTCTGCCAACTGGAATGGGGAGGCCACTTGTTCCGTGGGGATGCAGACAAGAAAGGTCATCTGTGTGAGAGTCAACGTGGGACAAGTAGGCCCAAAAAAGTAAAGATCTTTAAAAATATCTTAATGCTGTAATTATATTTGGATTTTACTGCTTTGTATTTTTATCATCAGTGACTGCTTGCAATGGTGGAAAGACCCTCTTCTTTGAGTTCTCATGAGGGAATATATCATCTTCTAAAAATACAAAACTGGTACAACAGGAAGACCAGATAATAGCTTTCTCGCAATGGATTTTAAAGGGTGGTATTTACAGTGGTGATTCTGCTGACAGCTGACTAAATTCAGTTGGCTCCTTACCACCATCAGGTTGAGTCACAATAAAATTCTTGGAGTATATGTGTGACATGCAGAGCAGCACCATTTCCAAGATCCTTGTGCTGCCTCCAAACAAGCAGTGCACTGTATGGATTAGTGCAGTTCCACTCAAAAATAGTTATATGAAACTAAATACTGTAAAGCTCTTCTCAGAATCAGACCAAGGAAGTATAGCTTAGTGGAAACTGACATGACATTAATTTGAAACATTAGTTTGAACGTTAGCTCGATGAACTTTGTGATTTTTTTTTCCCATTCATGTGGATTTTTTTGAAGTTATTCCTCTGGCCCAGTGGTCTGTGTTTATAGTTTAATGTGTGACCAGGGTTAAATACAGATCAGCTGCTTGTAAAAATGCATTTGATAATATCTTTGTGGGGATTGGCAGTCTGTAAATATATCCCACTCAGTTTTGAACAGATTCAAAACTCTAAGAACTGATAGCAGAGGTCATTTAGAAAGTTCATGAGGCAGCTATTTTCACACTAAATATTTGCTTGATGCCTGCCATTTGTTGTTTTATTCTGCAGTAGATTTAAGCCTAATTTACTTTAAATGGAAACGTGGGGAGTAATGTCTGCACATTCAGTAATCTAAATTGTTGTGTATCTGTATTAAGTTGCTGGTCTATTTAGTCAGGATGCCATTATCTTTTGTTTGGTACATTTACATTAAAAACCCTGCAAACCTCTAATGATTTATCATCCTTTTAAAATCTACTGTAAATGCCTCTACCTTTGATTTGATGTTAAATTATGAGAGGAGGACTGCTTTATTCTTTCATAAGTGAATCATGTGAAATGAAAAAAGGTCTTGCTTGGTCCTTCAAATTGTCACATCAAAATCACTGAATCGTTTTTAAAGACCCAGACATTTAACATGAAAATGTAAATAGGAACCTTGTTTTAAACTCCCCTTAATAAAAAGGATTACTGTGGTATGATACAATCAATATTATTGGCCTTATCTGCCTCACAAGTTACAGACTCCAGTATGTATCTTTTCTGTTTAATTTGACCTTGAGTAAGGACTGCAAAAAAATCAATACTTTGTTTTAAGCCATATGTAGTAAATACAAACAATATAAAGCATAGAAATGGTGTTTTAATTGAACTAATTGCCTTGCCTAAGTATCTGAAGAGGAATTGTAGTGTTTAGCTCTCCTGAAAGATAAGGGCCTTAGTGAAATGGTGAATGTGTATATTTCAGACTGTTTTTTATGCTTATAATTTCTCCTTTTTTAAAAGGAAAAACCAATGCAAGAAATGCCATTAGCAAGCCAATTTTCAATGCTTTTCAGAAACAGTTTTTTAACCTTAAAGAAAATTTCTGATAACATTGTTAATATATGATTGGTAGCAGAGGGTTTTTTAAAGTGTATCTGATCATATCTAAATATACCCTTGCATATAGAACTTGATTTTATTAATCACATAGAACCAAGGCACAAGTTGACCTAAAATTGTAGAGACACCTTATAGAGAAGTGATAGAGATTTATGTTACTATAGCGATATTATTTCATGTTTATTCACATTGGTGGAATGGAGGGAAGAGAGAAAGGGTGGAGATCCCATTTTAAGAGGGCACCAAAGAATTGGTGCTGGTTCATGGTAATTGATCATATACTGAGAAGAATATGTGAATTGACAGGAAAATGCAGACCCATCTGATGGAAGGCATGCACAAGCAAGTATTATTGTTGAAGAGTATGTTCCTGTAAAGCTGCAAATCAGCTTTTGTCCTTCTCACATTGCACAGGCATAGTTCTCTGATGACCATGGGGAATAGATTTTCTTGATAGTTTACCACTGGACTTGCCTCTCTCACTTCTCTAGTCCCAGCTGCCCAGCACTGAAAAAAAGAAAAGCTAGTCATAATAATGTTTTTCTGTAATGATCCAAAAACTCCCAAATATGGATGTGATGTTTTTCTTACATCTTTGCATATTTTTCAGACAGTCCACAGTCTGTATGTTTTAGAGCAGTAGTAATTTTGAAATTATTTAAATATTTTCAGTACTTCTGTGAGAGTTATTGTATCATTCTGAAACAAGTATTGTGGCATAGAGAGTTGTTTTTCCTTGATGAAAAAAAGACAGAATCCCCACAGAATGGGGAAAATGACCTGGGTAATGAGTCCCATATGTGGCAGTCCAATAATCCTTTTTATATGCTGATCAAGCCTTTTCCTAAAACAGGTAAGGTTTTCTGCCTTTTCTGACAGTTTTTCTCAGTCCCATTGATCTGGCAGTTTTAAATCCTTTTCTGATTTCTCTCATAATTGCAGCCAGTTTATTTGTTCCTGGGTTAGCAGTGTTATTTATTTTAAATATGCCTCCTTCCCAAATTTATATTTATGATAAAGTGATGAGATCTGAAAATGTGTTTTACTAAGCTAAATGAGATGGCTTTTCTTCATAATTATGTGAAAGCTTGAAAATGACCTTGGAGATACAGTCTAGCATGGTGAATGAGGGATGATGATTGTTTAAATCCTGAGGTGTAGAGTACACCAGATTTAGCTTGCTTTTCACCACATGAATTAAATTGCTTCTAGTTTTTATATCTGTGCTCCATCCTGGTGAATTCTGGGCAACAAACACTGTCCTCATGTGCCTACAAGCATTCAGTACCTCACATGATTCACTACTTCATTGCAGAGTGATTATTTGACAATGCTTCTTTGTAATTTTTTTGTTAGATGCCCTGAAAGCCTTCGACCTGAAACTGTGAGACCTTGTCTGCTTCCCTGTAGGAAGGACTGTATTGTGACTCCATTCAGTGACTGGACAGCGTGTCCTTCTTCATGTCAAGAAGGTAATTTTGGACATAGAGTTTTTGCTGAAAACATTTATTTCTATCCATTTTCTGTATGCATCTGTTTGGAATTTTTTCCCACAATTCGCCTAATGTTACAAACTCCCATTTGTATCTTACACTAATAAAGCGATAGCTACTTATGGGCTAGACACATAGCTCCTATCATCAGCTTATCATCCCAACATCAATTCTTATACAATGTTAACATTTTAATTGTCAGATTATAAAATGGACAGATTTTGGGTTAGCAAATACCTAAGTTGATGCTGTTTGCTCATCAGAAAATCCCAAGTCTTTCTATACAAGGAGATAAGTATGTAACTAAGTAGATATGCAGTTGTATATAATTTTGTCTGGCTGTTTTTACTCCAAGGAAAATTGAAGGAGAGTTAATAAAAATCAACAGACTTTACAGTGATGTGAATGCTCTGAATTAAACATAAAATCCAACACCATTTTAATACACTTGGGAAAGCTCTTTAAAACAGCGCAGGTCTCCCCTGAATTGTTATTACATTGAAATCACACATGAAGTTAGCGTGATGACAGGCTTAATATTAGCCACATTTTATGCTTTTTTTTCCTCTTCTTAAGCCTAACATGAGGCTTTTTTATAATATGTACTATTACAGACAGACTCTGTAATACTCCCTGTTCCACAGGGTGCTAATCCTGTGTGGGCCATGATGATTACTCACAGCTACCACATTGTCAGAATGTTCAAGATATAGTTACGTCAAACATACAGACTTGGGCTGTCACGGCCAATTCTTTATGCTTGGTAAAGGACACAAGCATAAAGGCATTTTGCAGTAATTCCTATCAGCGTTTAATGCATTCTAACAAATGAAAAAAAGGGGTTGGGAAGACTGAATTAATAACCTTTGAAAAAGAGCAGGGAATTGAATCCATTAAATCTGAATCTATGAAATAGATATTGATTATTATATACATGTTATTTTACAGCAGTATTGTTATTTCTGAAATATTTTTGTTGGAGGAGATCACATTGGGTGAAAATGCCATCCTTTTCTGTTCCCACTTCTGTGGGTTTTAAGGAAGTTCTTGATGCAATGAGCCTATCTTCAAAAATATTTACCACAAACTATTGAGCAGACTTCCATAAAACAGTATATTTGTGAACTACGGGTGTTTTGTCTATTCTATATACTACAAAAACATACTACTCTATATACTACAAAAACAATTTTTTTTTCATGGGGTTTACCCATTTGTGCCAGCAAGCAGGTCAGTAGCTTTGCTGGGCGACACGTCTGTCTTGCCCCTTGTGCCAGCTCCTGGCATCTCCTGGAGCTGTTTGACTCGGGAGTGAAGGGTTTCCTCTGTGCTGAAGAGTGGCCAGGTGGTGGAGAGCCACCGCCGGGATTCTCCTACTGCTCACTCCTAATTACAATTGCTTGGCCGTGGTCCAGCACGCTTCTGTGATCAGACAAGCTGCAGCTGCTGTAATAACCCACCCAAAGCTGATATCAGCCCAGTCAGCCAAATGTCTGCTCTACTGCTCTCTGTGAAAAAAATAAAAACCCTCCAAGATTTTTACCTAACATAGGCAGTGCTGTGGAACTAATACAGATCTGTAGCTTTTCTCTTAATTTTCTGCCTGAAGAACCGATACCTGAAGATGACTGAAATCAAAATTCCTACAGGATCTATTTACTGTTTATCATTAATAATGGACAACCATAATAATTAAAAACTGCAAACTGTAAAGGAATTCTAGAGTGGAATTTCTGTCTCTGGTTTTACATGCAAATGATGAGGGTAAGCTTACACCTTCAAACTGTAAAGTGAAACAGCAAACTGAGCCGGTTTAATTTTTGTTCTCTTGAACTGTTTATTCCTTTCAGTTGTCTTTTCATTTGTTCAGTATTACAGTATTGCTTTCTGTTTAGTTCTGCTTTCTGGCCTTGAGCTGATATTGAAGTGGTTTTTCCATTAGGCTTAATTTTTCTACTTATGGGCAAAATAGCATGTCAATATTATGGCAATTGGGTCAAAAACCTTGTTTTCACCCTAATTAGTTTCAACCCTAAGTAGCAGCAGTAGAAACCAGCTATTCCACTCTTTGCAGGGGGTGTCACGGTAAGGAAGCAGTCCCGTCACCGAGTCATCATCCAGCTCCCTGCCAATGGTGGTCGAGAGTGCCCAGACTCTTTGTTTGAGGAAAGGGAATGTGAAGCTTCTCCTGTCTGTCATAGCTACAGGTATGTGAGACAATCAACCAGAAACAGCTCAGATGTTATTTAAACTTATACTACCTCTAGAGCTTGCTGAATTCCATTTCTCAGCAGTAGTTGTTTTTCTAACATGTACTATTTTTCTAAATAGGATACATATCTGAATCAAGGTTTTTCAACAGATGTGTAGACTCAGTTTGGCCCATAGGGAATCACTGGTTCATTTTGTTTCAGTTCCTTGGCAAGAATATTGCAATGACTAAGAATTACTTTCCAAAATGTTTTTTTTCCAGGAAACTGTTTTGACATTATAAACATATAAAGCAAATATTTCTAAAATATTCAAAGTGCGGAACTGCAGGTTTGTATGTTTAGGAGAGCTGATTTCTGGTGTCACACTGGTCAACCTACCATATTCTTTATTTTTCTATCCCTGTAACTCCTGAGACAGTCCAGAGCTGAAGATATCCCCCATATGCCCTGTGTCCTCCTCTGCATTACCCTGATTTCACCACAGAATGTTGAGGCCTATTCCAGAAAGTGGAACTATTTTTGCTTAAGAAAATGTTTGGGTAGTTCCATAATATCTATCTGAATGTGTGGAAAGGTCTAGACATGCAACAAGGTCTTGTTGTTGATGGAGACAGAGTTTAGAAAATTCTGATGCTGTATTTCACAAAATTATAAAAAAATATATTTCCCATGAAACTACTATCTGTTGCAGAGGTACAAATAGAATTTAAGCTTAGTTTAATGAAAAGAAATTGAGATTAAAGAAATGTGTTGCTTTCATCATCTCATAAGAATTATCACTGCAAATTCATTAGGAGATCACCCTCTCTGCAACTAAAAGATTTAAAAAGATTGAAAAGAGCATTGGGAAGATACAAAAATCAGTACTCTAAACACTAGACAAATGGACCTCAAGAACTTTTTATGGTCAAAATGAGAGTCAGAGTTTTATCTTTTAAAATGCTACTCATCTCTTTAGTATCTTCAGTATCTGAGCTGCATGATAATGTGCTGAGCATAAGAAAGAAGAGTTGCTAGAGAGTGGTAGATGAGGTCATTTATATTTCATGACACGAACTAATACTAAACACATGTTCCATATATTTCCTTTAGCATCTTTCTGACCTGCACACATGCTGCAACAGATGGACTCACACACTCAGCTGGCTCATGCCTTAGTTAGTTGCTGTCCCATAGAGGCAGGTTGCAATGGAACTCGAGGTGCAAAACCATTGAAATAGTTTAAAACATGCAAGCTGCTGATGGCTGGAGCTGTGGACAACTGTGGATTATCTGTGACAACAAACAGACTTGCCTGGATTTGTTATGTTTGAGGGCTGGGATATTCTGCTGCACTAGCAGGGAACTTTGTAAAAGTTTTGTAGCAGTTTATATTAATGATAATATCATTTAAGCAGTGCAATATTTCATTAATTATTGACAGTTTTTGCAAGTTCTTTTTGTTTTGTGTTTTATTTTTGATATGGTGGGCCCATTTTGTTGGTCCGTATTTGTAACATGTTGCCACTCAGCAACCCAAGATCTCAGGAATTTCCTGAGGCACTCTTGCAATCATTCAACCCCACTGTCTCAATACTTTCCTGCAGCCACCTTTCCTTTCTGTTTCTTATTTCTCCTTTTTTTCTTTCTACCTTTGTTTCCTCGTTTCTTCATGTGTTCTTAGTGGTCTCATCCTAGAAGAAGAAAAAGAGTTACCAGAATAGGGCTAAGTTTATGCTACTGTTACTGGTTCTTTTGTGAATTGCCTGTGACCAGTTAATAAAAATAAGCAACAGCTTATGGTGATTTATAACACTATCTAGCACTTGTGCTGCCTGAAGTTTGATGACTACAAGGTTTAGATGGGTTTCTGACCCTCTCATTTCAGGTGGAAGACACACAAATGGCGCAGGTGCCAGCTGGTTCCATGGTACGTGCGCCAAGACAGTCCGGGAGCACAGGAGACTTGTGGACCTGGGCTACAAGCAAGAGGTTAGACCCTTTGTTTCTGTCATTTATTCCTCAGAAATCTATAGATGCACTGGTGTGGGAAATGCCTTACATTTTAGTCTTGTAACATAACATTAATTTAATCTATCTTTATGTGCATCAGCAAAAAAAAAATACTGAAAGTGCTCAGGGCCATGTCTCTGTTTGGAGTCTTTGCCAGTGTGGAGATCCTACAGCCTCCTCTGGAACCTGCTTCCTGATGCAATTTGTGTGTGTGACCCCTTATCCTTTCACTGCATATCTCCGAGAACATTTTGGTTATTTCTTCTCCATACTCTCAAATTAAAGTAGTTACAGAGAACAATGGGAACCTGAGAGATACAAGACTTTGCATTTACACTGTTAAAGTTCAGTGCCAGCCCATTTCTCCAGGCTGTCAAGGTCCTTTGAATGGCAGTCCTTCCAGGTAGGTACTGACTCAAACAGCCATTGTCCTCAAACTTGCTGAGCATGCTTCCTGTACAGGTTGTTAAAGAGACTAAACAGAACTGTGTCTGGAATTAACCACTGAGGTGAAACAATCTTAACCAGCTGCTGGTTAAGACTTCTAAACCACTGACCCTTTGAGCCCAACGATCCAGGTATTTTTGCACCATTTCCATTAAATAGCAAATAATTTTTACATCCAAATCCAGCTTTTCTGTCACCTGTCTTCATAGAGGATTTTGTGGCTTTAACAGAATTGTGTATATGTGACTGTTAAATATAGCCAGATAAGGGTTTTTTAGGTGCATTAAATACATTCAATGGGAAAATAAATGCAGTTCCTATTTACTGTGTTACAGTAATTGAATTGCTTTGAACTACTGGTCAACCTTGAATTCCAGGAAGGTTTTTCTCCTTTGTTGTTTCTGAGTGCAAACTTCTATTTGTTAAAGCACTATTGGCTCAGCAGATTGTGCCATTGCCGAGGAAGGACATTGCTAACTGCAGAAGTGAAATGTTCAGGTCATTAACTTCCTTGCACTGCTAAAGGAGGTCATGGTATACTTAAAAAGTTATGAAGTAAATCTTAAGCTAGTAGATCCTACCACTTACTCAGAAAGTGTCACAGGAGATCAATTTAGAGCTTACCACAAAATGAAACCTTAAGGCATTGCCTGCTAATACAAAAGACTTCTGGCTGTGGTAATTATTTCAAAGGTCTATCACAATGAAATCTATTTCTAGCAGCTCTGGAGGATACATTCAGATTATACACTGAGAAAATAAGATTTCTGTATTTGTTGTCTTTTTACTATCTGGTAGGAATTCAGATAGTAAAAAGTGTTGTCTTCTGTGCTTGCATGGCAGTACCTAAACCTCTTGACTTTGTCTCAAAGTCAGTTAATAAAGAAAAATAGCTAATAATAGTGTATGGATATTGGATTTTATTACTCTTTTGTGTCATGAGAGTTTCTTTTTATTTTCTTAAATGTAATTCCAATCATGTACAGGGCACACATATATAGAATAATACATGATTTTGAAATTAATGGTCATGTAGTTTTCAAATCTGTTAAAACAGACGGGCAGAATTTCCCTTTGATACTCCACAGAGTTCAATCTTGTGAAAGATGATGTATTCAAGCAGTAATCTTGTTCCCACAAGCAGATAAAATGGAAGTAGCTCTCTCGTGTAATGTGGTCAAGTGTTAGGATGAGTAATCCTTAATTAGGAACCCTTGGAGCAGCTAAGCCTGAAGAAAGCCAGTGTTTTTGATAGAATTATGTGAATGTTTCTGAGATCAATTGTTAGAAAGGAAGATTTTTGTTTGCTAATGCTTTTTGTCTATCCCATGTATAAATTCCATTGTAGAATTCACAGAGCAAATTATTCAAGTTGGTAAACAAAAGGTTTTTTGTACCTCAGTCCAGATATCAAAATATTAATCTAAATATTGTTTAGGCTGTTGCAGAGGTGAAGTTTGTAGGCATTAAAGACAGGGGATTTTGCCTAATATTTTTTCACATTCCTGTAAGTGATGTAAATTAATATAAAATGTAAGTTTTCAACTCAGGTCTATTATGTATCGTATATCAGTGTTGTAGTTGTAACCTCACAATGTGTTGACCATATCTTTTGCTTTTGTACACAGTAATGTAAACTGATAATCTGTGGGAGCTAAACATGAGTACAGCTTTTCCTTAAGCTGATACAAGTGGAATATTTTCCCTTTACAATGAATATGACTTGGAAGTACAAATTGAATTTTTGCACAAAAGTAAATTTAACTTTGGAAAACACACTTCTTTAATTCTGGAGATTAACAGCTAAAGTTTTTGGGGGTTTTTACTTCACACCTCAGAAAACTGCACTTTGAACATGAATAGTGTGTTTTATTTGATAATATAATTTATCTCTTACACAGGGCATCAACAGATTCTCTGTCCTCTCTTACCTTTCTAGTTGTGCCATCAAAATATCTGTGTGTGAATTTTTAGTGGTACACATTATTTTGTTTGGCCCCTGGCACAAGAGTTGGTTTCATGCAAGGTGCTCACTGAAGGGAGGCTGATCTGAAAGCAAATATCTGCCTGACTGAGCTCTGCCCTGGACAGTAGTAGAAAGATTTCACCAGTTCCTGAAGGAAGACTCCAGAAGAGGTTGTATCTCCTCTCCCTGTTAATTCTTGGCTCCCTCCCGCACACTTGGCTACTCCTAAATAAAATTTCTACGTGCTGTGAAAAACTTTGCATAATAATATATCATTAAAGAATTCTGTACTATAAATAATTTCTTTAACGCTTATTTTCTGATGCAGATACAGAACAGACTAAGCTACTACTATGCAAATACTTTTAACCACCCCAAAATCAGAAAATGCTAAACACTGAAATATTAAATCCATTTGGTACAACATTCTGGTGCTACATTTATGGTTGCTACTGTAATGCAGATATTTTGATCAGTACATTTAACTGTTTGCTGGTGAATTCTGTACAAATATTGATCATACCGTGAAAAACATTGACATACCAGCATTTCTTTTCCAGCTGAGAAATAGTTCTCTTTCAAGTTTCTGGTGCTCATGAATGCAGAAATCACACACTCATCCATCTGTTTGTGCCAATTTTCTTTTGATGACAAAGCAAAACAATAATCTTATAGAAGTAATCTCTGCTATTTGGTTTCCCATGCATTGCCCTTTTGTTTTGCGTTGATACCCAGTAGAGCAAGCAATTCCATTCTTCTGTGTGGAAACAATTCTGAGTTCCTTTTTTTTCAGTGCAAAGGAAAATTGCCACTGCTATCAGCTTGTCCTATTTCTGATCTGATTGCCCATGCACAAACATTGTAACACATAGATTATCAGCAAATGTGTTGAATGAGAAAGTATGGGCAAATACATCAGGGAAAAAACACATATCACCATGCATTCATTAGCAGTTTATTTTGAACAAAATAGTCTGCTACTGTTAATATTTTAGTTAGATAATTAAATCTGATAGAAAAATTAGAAGTTAGAAATCATTAAAATTGACTGGTTTAGTGTCTGATCTTAGGAGTCTGTGAGTAACTAGAGCATATGCATGCCTTGCTCTATATCACAGCTTTACTGTTTACACTTCCAATCTTCAGCTTTTTTATCACATTTTGTCCTTCTTGGCAAAAGAGATACTTGAGTGAATCATAAAGATTACAGTTGTGATTCATTGTTAAAGACAGCTTTGTTTCTATCTGTCTTGTATAATGAAGGCTTTTTTCCAAATCATGTCAAGTTAAATGAATGTCGCAACACTGTGACTTGGGTCAATGCAGATGAAAAAGAATAAAAGGGTTTGGTGGTTTCTGAATTTTGTTTTAAAAAATATGTTTTTTAGAAGTATTAAAAAAATTGTTAGCTATTCATGCAAATAATGGGCAAGTATTTATATCTAATCCTAAGCACAGTAAAATAACATTTAATACTGAGCAGAAAATTCATTGCTGTAGTCATGAACTTTATTTGAAGAGGTCTGGTGGTCATGACAATTGTATTGAATTCCTATGATGAATTAAAAACCGAATTTGTACCACCGATAAAATGCTTTTCAACAGTGGGTAAGCAGGTCATGAATGTATTACAGAACTGAAGCAACTTAAGACTTCTGTCTTTTGTTCAAAACCCTCAAGAGGAGATGATATGTGTGCATCAGCAAGGAGTCTGAAACCTTTTGACCCTACCTAACAAAAAAGGAAATACAGAGAAAAGCCACATTTGAATGCAACAACATTTATGTTAATTTTCATAAGCTGTTTCTCAACTAAGATTATTTGATCAGATGTGTTGACACATCACCTGAAATCCAGGAGAGGCACAGTGGTGTCAAATACAAAATACCCCCTTCCCCTTCCCAAGAAAATAAAAATAAGATAACAACCACCAGCTATAACCAAGCAAGAGAATAAATGCTTAGTAAAACCAAGATACTAAGTTTGAAATTGTGAACAGCTTAGGCAGATATGTGTTATATTATGCTCATATCTTAAATCAGTCACTCAGCTTCTGTGACTTGTGAAGGAACTCAGAAATGCAGCTCAAATCCCTTTTGAATTGTACAGGAAAACCTAAGAAAGTTAATAAAAGTTGTTTTGCCAGTAGCTCCTGTTGCAACCCAATGGTTTTGAAGAGGGCATGTAGTAGATGAGAAGCTTGAGTGCCCAAACTGCAATAACCAAATCACATCACAATGGGCATGGATGGCTGCACATGGTAAGGGCCATCCCAGTGACCGAAAACAGATTTGCAGAAGGATACACAGCCTGCAGTCCCTGCCACCATGAATCTTCCTCAGAGTTTTTTAGGAGGAATGAGATGTAAATTGGGAAATATGTCAGCATATTCTGTAACAGCAAGAGGAAGGTTATTTGTAAATTTAAACAGAAGTTAAAGTAACCTGGTTGTCAGAGAAAATACCTGAATAGCTGGGAATTGGCCTTTATTAAAAACCTAGTCTTGAGCTCTCACTATTCATCCTTACAGGGTATGTAGTTATTTGAAAGACAGAGGAATGGGAGGAAGCTTCCCAGGATGCCCATGGGCACACAGAGAGGACTTGCAGGTTTGTTAGAGCCATGGGGAGGCTCAAAGGCAGAACCAGGGGTCAAAAGCTCTTTCCTCACTCCACAGCTAAACAGGGACAGCAGCTTCCCTCTCCAGGCATCACTTATGGAGGCAGGGGACTTTGTTCTTGTGGTTGTTTTATGCCTTTATTGAAAGCACAGGAAAGAAGTCAAAATCATGGAGTGCTGCTCTTCGTGGAGCTATAAACTACTATTTTGATGTCATTGAGACTTTAAAGATGAGAATGCTTTATTTCCTGGTTTGTATTTTAGTCACTGCAAAGTGAATAAAATAGTGATCAACTTCAGGAGTCGTAAGTAAGAATTTTGATAACTGCTCAAAAGCAGTGTTTACATAAGAACCTAATTTTTTATTTGAAAAAAAAAGAAAAAAAAAAACAAGACACAATCTCCGGACAACTTATTTGGCAGAAATTCATTGTTATTGTCTCTGGAACATAAGGGGCACTCAGTCTTGTATTTTCATTGAATTGAGGGCATATGCTCCTTCTTAAGATACTTTGTGGTAGGAATATTTTGTCACACTGTGTCTATTCTGCTGTGTCCTGCAAAGAAGGAAATAAACATAGATGAAATCATAGCTTAGACAACATGGATAGAAGGCATAAGAAAAGTTAGTGTGCTGAAATAATTCTTGTTTTCTAGAATTGAAAAAGAATGTTATTGTTGTTAAAAATACTTTGCAATTGAAAAAACTGTATGTGTGTGTTTCAAAAGAAAGGACAATAGAGAACCTTCGTTTATGAAGAAATTTTTAGGTAGGAGCCACTGAATCTCACACCTCAATGAAATGTCAGTGAAGTATGCTAGTAGTACTGGAAAGGTTTTTATATAAACTCACACATGACATGACTTGCTAAAATATAGTCTCAGTGTTTCATTATGCCAACAAGAAATATATTAAACTGTAGTGTCCTGTGGGTACTTGGTGGAAACAATGCTATTCGATAAAGTTTTAATTACAACAAAGTCCCTTGTCTATAAAATTCAGACTGCTATTTATTTCACACCTTTCTTCTGGGAGCTAATAGTTGTTAAATACCAGAACAATTTTATAAGTGAATGGTTTCCATGTTAAATTTGATTTTTCTGTTAGCTGTACTCTTGTTTTATATTTTCACTTAATAATTACTGTGTTTAATTCAGTAATGGAGGAACCATGCTCTTTCCACTTACTGCTATTGTCTGTAATAAATATAATGTGGTGGTTTAAGCAAAATAATTAGCCTGGTAGGTATAGCTTTATGGTAGTTGAAGACACTTCTCTGTATAGTGAGTAAATCATCGATCTCAGAAACCTGTACTTAAACAACCATAGGTTTGATCAAAGAGGCAGGGGATGAGTTTGCCCAGATTAGCTTGTGAGTGGAAAAACTAACTCCTCTCCTAAATGAGAGCATTTCAGATGTCAAGACAGTTCAGCTGGCCAAAAGAGTGTATGAATTCCATTCATACAATTGTCAAAATCCTTGCTTCTAATAATGGAAATTTCACCAGTCATAAGGAATATAAACCTTTCACATTGATACCTGAATCTGGAAAATAGCAGAAAAAGGGAATATAGAGTGAATCACCCAGGTCTTGTCAACTTGAAATAGTGTGAATAGTTATGGACAGGCACTGTGGAAATTAAAATTCAGGAATTGATTTAGTATGCCAAGCTGTTCTCTAATTTGTGTTGTTATTAAGGTGAAATATTTAGGTCTTGAGAATGAAGAGTTTTCCTGCTTTGATTGCTACAGTACAACTGACAGTTAATCTGGAAAAAAAATCCCCAAAATTTTCAATCCTCAGGGGAGCTTTTCACCTGAGTCTGCCTGATGTAAATTAGACACATTAATATTAATATTAGTCTGAAAAACTTTATGACATAATGGGTATCTGCTCATGAAGTAATGTTTTATAAGATGGAAAGATGAGGGAATGAATATTGGTTTTAGAAAAAGTCAGTTTAGCTGGAAAGAAATAATGTTCTTTGGTGGGCAACGTTTATTGTCCTATCCAAGGGCTAGATGGAGATGCAGTATGTAAAATGAGTATTAAACTTTTGAAGAACGTTATTAGAGGATATTGGCTAATTAGTTGACTGTCTTTTAGCCCTTGGACAGGTGTAGTTTTCACTGACAATAATGTCCCTGAGAATGCAGTGAAGGTAATGCAATTAGTTTTGCTGATGTGTGCATATAGCAAGGCCAAACTCAATACAGGATTTAGGTTTGACCTCTGTTAATTTCCATATGGTAAAACTAGTCTGAATTATGTTTTTACCTTAGGGATATTGATGTGTACTATTAGCATCTCACAAGAATCCAGAGCTTTACCCTAGGCTTCTATTGAAAGATAAGAGTTTTACTTGTGTTTTTCAAAAATATTTGTGTATTCTTAGAAATCTGATAGTATGGATTTTCAATTTTTAGATATTTGATTTTTCTCACTGAATCACTGTAATTGTATCTGAAAAAAATATTTCCTCATGTAAACTACACTAATAGTAATAGGATTTGACAGAATAATTGTATTTGACAATGTGCAGCTGGTCAGTCCCCCAATAAGCACAACTTAATGCAGTACTGAGCCTATTACAAACAGCGCTGGCAGCCCTGCTCCAAAGGGCAGTCAAGGATCAGAGAAGTTGTTTGCTCAGAATCTCAAGAAAAACACACGCCCCTCTCTTTCAGTGTTTTAAGGTAGACATGAGGCACAAACAATTCCCTTGGGACCTTTGGATATATTGTATTAGGCACACAGACTTGGAACGGAACACATGGGTCATCAAGTTCAGCTTCCTAAGTCATCCTGAGGCAGAAATTCAGTTTAGAAGTGTTGGACTAAAAAGCTTTTTAAAGAAATCATAGGTCACTAGATCACTATAATTCCCTTAAAGCAATCTAAATAAAAAGTTTCCTTAACTATGTTTCCTTTTTTCCTCCGGGAGGAAATAGTTATAGAGTCATAGAATATCCTGAGTGGAAAGGTAACCTCAAGTATCATCAAAGTCAACAGCTGGCCCTGCACAGGACAGCCCCAAGAGTCACACCCTGTGCCTGAGTGTTGTCCCAATGCTTTTTGAACTCTTGATGCTGTGACCACTTCCCTGGGAAGCCTTTTTCAGTGCCCAACTGAGTGAAGAACCCTTTCTTAATATCTAAATTAACACCCCCTGAGACAGCCTTAGGCCATTTCCTCACATCCTTCCAGTGGTCAGCGGAGAGAAGAGATGGGTATCTGCCCTCTTGTCCACTTATGGGCAGTTTTCTCTTTTACTTTGAAGTGTTTTATTCATACTCCCCTTTTTTCCAAGAGTTGTACTTGATTTTTTTTTCAACTTGTGCTAATAAAACAATAATTGTCAGCACAATTGAAGAGCTATGCCTAAATTATGAAGTGTAATATAAAAAGCTCTAATCCTTCATATGAATACAGAATATTTGGATGCAATGCTACTGCAACAATAGGTGACCCAAATTATTTTCGTCAAGCTACCGCATCTACTGTATGCTGTCAGATGCCAAGAAGCATAAATATAATTCTATTCTGTGAACAAACAACTAGAAGTTTCCTATCTTGTTACTGTATAATAAGTCTTATGATGTTTTGGGGAAGGAACAAAAGTTAGGTTTACTGAGCTTAGAATAGATAAGCAACCAGGCTTAAAAAATAAAAATACTTGAGAAACAATTATAGAGCATTGTTGACTTTCATGAAGGGGTAGAGTGCCTCCTCAGCAAGTTTGCTGGTGATAGAAAACTGGGATGAGTGGTTGATACCCCAGAGGGCTGTGTAGCCCTTCAGAAGAATTCAGACTGGAGAAATGGGCAGAGAACCATCTGATATTCAACAACAGCATGTGCAAGGTCCATCACTTGGGGAGGAATAAGCCCATGCACCAAGACTGACCTCCTGGAGAGCACCTCTGTGGGGAAGAGCCGGGGGGTCCTAGTGGGAAATGAGCTTTCCATGAGCCAGCGGTGCCCTTTGTGGCCAAAAATGCCAATGGTGTCCTGGGGTGCATTAGGAAAAGCATTGCTGGGAGGTTGAGGGAGATGATCCTGCCCCTCCTCTCAGCCCCTGTGAGGCTGCATCTGCATCCAGTTCCAGGCTCCTCATGAGACAGAGATCTGAAAATTCTAGCTGACCCTACATATATTAAATTGCAGTTTAGAAGGCATTCAGTGAATGTCAAATGCTGTGTATGTTATCCTTTAGCATACTTTGAAAGAACTACAACCATCTAGGGCCCCGCATTGATAATGAAAAGGACTAACCTAAACAACCTGGGATAACAAGGCTAAGAATGCAGATAAAGAGAATAACATGGACTCTTAGCCAGCATGAACCGAATATCTCCTTGGAAAAGTGCCAAAGAGGGCTAAAGCACACACAAGAAAGATAAAGGTGAAGAGTTCATGAAGAAGACTTCCGTCTACTTCATCCTTTGAAGACCCCCGGAGACCATCACAATGGACTGAGCATGCCCAGAAGGGCATGGAATTAATTACCATACGAGGTGAGGATGGGTGGGGTCAGGGAGCGAATATGTATGAAGCAGACTGTGCATATGTAAAACCTCAGGGAATAATAAGGGGGGAAGACTCTTGGGTGGGTATGCGTGTCTTTGGTGAAATTGTTCCCAACACGTCTCAATGTCGAATAAATACGTACTGCTCTAACAACTATTAATTGTGGAGTTCTTTCTGCCCTTGTTTCACCTCAGTATAAGAGATATGGAACTCCTGGGGCAGGTCCAGCTGAGGTTGACAATGATGATCAAGGGATTGAAGCATCTCTCTTGTGAGGAAAGGCTGAGGGAGCTGGGCCTGTTAACACTTGAGAAGACTGAGAGGGGATCATATCAATGTAGACATTTGAAGGGAGGATGTCAAGATGATGGAGCAAGGCTCTTGGTGGCACCAAGTTTTAGGACAAGAGGAAACAGGCAGAAACTGAAGCACAGAAAGTTCCACCTGAACATGAGGAAGAGTTTTTTTACTGTGAGGATGACTGAGCACCGGAACAGATTACTCAAAGAAGTTGTGGAGACTCCTTCTCTGGAGATATTCAAGAGCCTTCTGGGCACAGTTCTGTGCCCTAGGGGACCCTGCTTGAGCAGGGACATCCAGTGGTCCCTTAACATCAATAATTCTGTGATTGTTAAAGACTATATTAATGAAACTGCCCTTCCTATACTTTGTACATCCTTATGTTCCAACTCCTTACTTTCTTATGACCTGATGTGTCCTTAAAGAACTTGTCTTTCTTCTTAAGTAAGAAGCTTTTATTCAGGACATGGCTATCATGTTCTATAAAGTTGTACCCCTAATGGCTGAGGATGCTTCCCTAGGAAACATGTTGTATTCTTCAGACCTATTTTTCAAGACCAAAGATTGCTGAAGAATGTCAAGCAGTAATGCTGTTGTAAAGGGTTAAGTGGTATCCAGAACTCAAATCTGCTTCTTAATTTTAAGCCCATCCATCTTTCTGAAATACAATTTTCTGATAAAACTTTATAACTTATAGAATTAAGTTACTTAAGATGATATTGCAATTTTTTTAATGTCTGAGACGTAGATTATGTCAGTGATATCATGAGAAATGATAATGTGTAAAGTGGTATAACAGGTGTGGATAACAAGGTGCAACCTTTATAATATTTACAGTTGTAATTTTTTTTTTCCCCTGGTAAGTCCTGATAAATTATTGTAAACAAAATCTTAAGTGAGAAATATCCAATGTATTAATTCAAGGTAAAACTGGTGGCAAATATTAAGTCGTTGTATAGGTATTCTGGGCTTTCAGTGTGATTTTCTGATAGAACATTGTAGACTTTACTTAATTTAACAGAGACATTCATAAAAAAAAAAAAAAAAGGTGAATTTGACTCCATCTCTTTTTGCTTCCAGCAATTACTTGTCGCAGACAAGATGGAGGACAAGCTGACATCAGTGAGTGCCTTAAATACTCTGGGCCATTGCCACCCTTAACACAGACGTGCCAGATTCCCTGCCAAGATGACTGTCAGTTTACAAACTGGTCAAAATTTTCTCCCTGTAATGGAGACTGTGGAGGAGTCAGGACAAGAAAACGCACTCTTGTTGGTAAGAATAACAAGCAAAATAATGCTTCATTTATTAATTATTGATAATGTTTTGTTTAAAACCTGAGGACTTCAGAGGTCTCTTATGACAAGTGCTTGTCATAGTGGCAGAGAGCAGACCCAGTGTCATTCTCTATATACTCCTGGTGGAAAAATACACAGGAGTAGAAACTCGTGCCATATGTCAGAGCCTCTTGATATGGGCAAGTGGCTAGAGAGAAGATGGGAGAACATTGAAGAATACAGTTTTTTATTTCTAAATACAGTGCACATAGTAAAAGGTTTTTGTTCTGTTGGGTTTTTTGTTGGTTTTTTTTTGTTTTTTTTTTTTCTATGTGTTTGTTTGGGTTTTTTTTAAATTTTTTTGACAAGTAAGTCAGTAATCATCTCACCTTAACAGGATCAGATATTAACCCACTTGCCTTCCTCTTCCCACACATGGTCTCGGCTAAAGCAGGCTTCCTTCTCTCATGGTGTTTTTTGGTGCATTTAAAAATTACTATGGCAGCTGAGTGGTTTTCAGCATTTTGCTATAGAACACCATTTTCAGCCTTAATCTTTGGCTTATCTCTTTTGAACTTAGCTGCAGACTTGAATGTCAGATTTATGATTAAGCCAGTCCTTTCTCTGGCTGAATGTTTGCTCTCCCAGTTCTTTCTTTTGCCATTTTTCATTGTCTACAGTCAGCACCACAGACCACATGAGGCAATACACTGCTTAATTTTTTCCCTTATTTCTTGAGACAAGTAATAATGCTCTTATTTTGTCTCCCAATAAGTCTCTTTAGGTTTTACTTAGCAGAATAAAAAGATTCACCAGTGATGCCCTTGCCACAGACTTGTTCTAGCTCTACATATGGACATTGTTCTACTCTGAAACGTTTTTTTCTTCAACTCCTTTTTAATCTGTTGTTTTGTTATTTTTTCTTCTGCATAAAGTGAAAAAAAAGCATGCCCTGCTTCTAAATTATAATTGAAACCTCAAGAGTGAGGCTTGGCCTCTGTCACAGCACTCTTTGCCAATTAGTCTGTATTGTCTCTGGTGGAGGAAAGCTAGCTAAGGGGGGTGCCCATTAGCAGGCTCAGAAAAAATGTGATAAGATCCAAACCCTATCCCCATCTCCATCCCCCTGTAAATCAGAAGACCAGTGGACAATGAATAATTCATGATCTTCAAGAAGCCTCACTGTGACTGTCTAATAATTCCAGTAAGCTTTATGTCAGGTTTTCTTCCACAAGGAAAAATATGAGCAAAACTGATTAACAATATTTTTCCTTATTTTAAAAACAGAGCAAGAAAACTACATATTCTCCTACCACATTATTAACACTTTGTGATACTTCCTGTCCTCATTTAAGTTATCCTTTCAAACTTGCCAGCTCTGTGGTATGTGCTATGATGTATTCTCTGTGGCAATGTGTTACCCAGACTAGTTTGTAATGCTTGACTTGGAATGAATTCATAATTATTCCTGCTAAATACTTCCAGAGGAGAAGCATACATTTAGTAAGATGCTGTGTTGCCAAAAGAATGATAAACTTTTCTCCAGGTATCCATTTTCTATTCTAAAGGAAGGCAGCAGCAAATACAAGAACTAAAGATGCTGGAAAGTTACAGCCTTGTTTTGAATAGCAAGGAAAATGCTACAAACTATTATTTTACATTAATACCTAAGTAACAACTACTTAGATACTACTTAGTAACAAACACTAATTTTTCAAGGACTACTACATTAATTTATATGAACTGTCTGGTATGGAAAGGAAAACTAAGCAAACTTTACCAAAGAGAAGATTGAAATATATTTATTTGAAAGGGGAAATTGAATGGATGGCTATGCTCCTGTTTAGGAAAGAAAACAAGAACAGAACTGAATAGAAACAAATTCAGAGAAATAGCTTATTGTATTAGAGGGGAAGAATGGTAATTATGAACAAATGTACAATAACAGGTGATTAAAAAATTTTGAAAGAAGGTGCTAGTATAGCAAAGATGCATGTTCCCTCCTGACTTCTTCCTTCACCCTGAAAAACTTTTTCCGAATTTTACTCCTGAAACATTTTAATCCAAATTACATATAAATTACATCTTCTTTTTAAAAAAGGCATTTTCTTTGTGCAAATTGTAGGTATCCACTGCTTTAGAAACTCAAGTCAATAACCTAATTTAATAAAGATTAATGTGACAGATATTAGGTGCATATATGCAGTTGCGAGCAGTTACAGAAGTCGAAATGAAATTTTGGGGAGATAAGCTGTAAACTGATACAAACTTGGTAAAAACTATTTTTTTTTTCTTTCTAGGAAAAAGTAAGAAAAAGGACAAATGTAGAAATTCTCAGTTGTATCCTCTAATTGAGAACCAGTTTTGCCCGTGTGACAAGTACAGTGCTCAGCCTGTGGGAAATTGGTCAGACTGTATTTTACCAGAGGGTAAGATGGAAGTATTGCTGGGAATGAAGGTACAAGGAGACATTAAGGAATGTGGACAAGGCTATCGCTACCAGGCCATGGCATGCTATGACCAAAACAATCGACTTGTGGAAACGTCACGATGCAACAGTCATGGTATTTATAAACCTATATTTTTTCATCTGTTAACTTATGTGCTTTATTTAAATTTAAGTTAATATATGTTAAGTACAATTAGCAGATTAATATTTATTGGTTAGGCTGTCTTTTATCCCAAGATACCTTCAAACCCAACATGTTTTTGATGACTTTTAAAAGAGTAAAATTAAGTAAAATCGTGGTAAGCTGCTAACTAGGTATTTCAATTGAAAAAATTAAAAACTTGTTATTCTTCCTGATAACTGTACCTAGAAATTTGAGAATAAAGCCATTTAGAAGAGGAAATTTCACAAAAAAATAAATAAGCACAGGACTGTTTTGGAAAGGCTAAATTATTTCCACAGATTCTCTAGATCACTTTAAAGTCCTTAAATAGTCTTATCTCTACCATTTGCTCTTCAGCACCTAAACTAATAGGCATGCATTGACCTGAGTTCAACAGCACACAGCACTTTTTCTCTGTGTAAGTCTGCCATGTGTAAAACTAACTAGGATGGTTAAAGACTTTATATTGTCTGTATTTGCATTGCTCCAGGAAGGAACAGTATTCCTTCCTAAAGGGGATGCATCTGTAGCACTAGGATCAAAATTGGCAGTTTCTGGTTTTCAGTGAGCCAGAAATGTGCTAATTACATCAGTGGAGTTTTTGTGTTCATTTTTTCCTGCTTGCAGTGCAAACTTGTATCTGAGCAATTGGTATGAAAAGCTGGATGTTAGTGCCATTAAAAGGTCAATCTAAGTTTAATTCACATATGCGTTCTACTCTCTAATGTTAAATTAAGATAACAAAAATTTCATTTATTTACTTGGATATATTTAAAAGAGCTAATCAAAGAAATTGAATTAAATAAGGCAGTTTTAATTTGTACTATTAATTCCAGTTCAGAGATATGATAAACTTGGAGATATGATAAATTCAATGTATCAAGTCAAGGCATTAGCATATACTGTGTTAGAAATTTATGATTTTTCAGCATTAAGTTCAGAGTGACCTTTGAAAAGTGGAAAATTGCAAAAACACTTCAGTGTGTAGGAAACTAGGGGAAGTGATGGCCCACTGCCAATCAGTTTTCAATGACCTGAAGAATGGGCACTGCCAGCTTTTGTGTCAAAAAAAAAGGAAAGAAACTGCTTGTCCAAGAGCATGTTGTTGGTGTTTTATGTGGTAGGTCACATGCTGCTGCTAGGAACAACTTTGTGTGTAGAACAAGCATGGATGTAGCTGCTTTCAAGCCCTGCTAGTGCATTTTGAGGTGCAATTCCATTGCGAGAATCAAAGAAATAGAAGAGGAATAAAACAGTATTATAAAAGTATATTCCAAACCATCATTGCTTACCCTGACATGACTCTTCATTATAGTAAATTTTGATCCAATAGATTTTGTCAGTGATTTTGGCCTACATTCACAATGACCACAATGAATAATAATCCAGTGTAAAAGCTGCTAACAATGTATTACTGTTCCTGCTATAGCCAGGGCTACTGTTTACATGCTATTAGCACACACTGGCATAATTTCAAAAACACAATATAGCATTGCTTTGTTGTGCTCTTTCTTTCTCAAGTTCCATCCATTTTTTTCTTGTGGGAGACTTGAAGTCCCTTTTAACTTTGTAAAATTATTTATTGTAGGTTGGGGAAGCCTGAATCCTTTGTTTTTAGGTGTTGTTTTCTTTTGAATTCTTTCTTTCTAGATCAGTTCACTAAGGTACCTGGTTCCTTGATATTCCACTACACCAGCCCCCACCTCACACCATTCCTGTATTTCCTCATCAGTTCCATCTGAGAAGGAAATTACACATTAACTTGGTCCATGGTGTAATGTGTGAGCAAATGAAGCTTGGAATTCATATTGAACTAATACTGTATTCTTTCTATTTTTTTCTTTCTATTCTTTCTTGCTTAACAAGAATTTCATGTATACAGGGAATGAAACATCTAACATGATTTTGATGATAAAGGTTTAAACTGATGGTAGTGAATACATCACTAAATTTATGGTTTCCTTTCCAGTAGATCCTCTGTTATTGATAGGTATTGTACATACACATAGTATAGGCTTACGTAAAGCTTACCTAATTTATTGTCTGCCTTCAGCATTTTTCCAGGCTAGCATACTTTTGCAAATACAAGGGAGCTAGAGCAAATTATATAGATTTTTCAATCTCATTTCAGTATACGTTTACTGCCTTTTCTGAATAACTACTTTTTATTCATGGATTACCTTCTGATGATTTGTTTTATTTTTCTCAATGTGTACAAGCTACTGCTTTGCCAGTTAAATCTTATTTTATATCTTTCCAGTATTTATTTACGATGCTTTTCTTATTCTCATGCTCTTGTTGCGTGACATTTCTTCAGTTTGGCATCTTTAGATTTCAGCATGCTCTTTGTCTTGGGTTTTTT
>WEIU01017978.1:6871-36488 GCA_013389925.1 Aegithalos caudatus
GAAGAGGAGGAAGAGGAGGAAGAGGAGGAAGAGGAGGAAGAAGAGGAAGAAGAGGAAGAAGAGGAAGAAGAAAAGGAAGTTGTTTCAGGAAATTTAATCTGACATAGTGAAGCAAATTAGTGCTTCATGTAGGATCAGTAGAAAGGGTAGATGATAAATAGGGATAAGAGGCAGTTTGAGAGAAGTGCCTAAGTACGCCAAGTCCTGTGAGAAATCCCAGAGAGGAGAGTTTTGGGAATGGGGACTATGGGGAAGGGAAGAGACAATGTAGCAGAGGAGGAGTACAAAAAATGCCTAGTATGGAAAAATATTTTTCCCTAAGGAAGCTGAGTACAATGTTGTCAGCTGACAAAGATACTTTGAGTCAAGATGTGGGGAAGGATTTAAATAGTGTGCCTGTATCTTATCTTTCTACGGGGCTATGTGGCCCATTGCAAATACACATCTCTTTATCTCAGTATACAGAATGAGGAATTCCAGAACAAATGGTCATGTGATCTATTGCAATGCAAAATAATTGATGTAAGCTCACTTCTTTTATCTTACATCTGGTTTGAACACTATTTCTCTGAGACTGAAATTTTTCTCACTTTTTTTAGCTGTCTACCAATTAGTTATCTATTATTAATCAATTGTTTGAATCTCCCTCTATTCAGCAAATGGAAATTATATTCTCAGAGGCCCTTCCCTGTCTCATTCTCTTTTTTCTTTCTCTTATCCTCCTCCCTTTACTGCTTTTCTCTGATTTTTGTTTGTTTCTTTGCTTCTTTCTTTAGTTCTACCTTTCTGTATTTCTTATTTGGGATAATTTTCTGTGTACTAGATCTGGATCTAGAAAAATCTGATGAATGCCATAGCAGGGTGCAGTTGCTGAGTGAGAAGTGAGAAGAAACGTGTATGTATCTGTCAGTACTGTGGAGCTGTAAAGGGTTCACTGACAGCTACCCAGCAGAAACTAATGACATCAGTAACCAAAAGCCATTATGGTTTTCTTTAAATGCTTCGCGAATACTTCCCAAAAGTGTGACATACCCCACTATACTCTCTCCTCTTTAAGCAGAAAAGCCCATTCGTTTGTTTTGTTTTGTTTTGTTTTTTTTTTTTGATAGCTTCATTACATTTTCTCCATTGTTTTGGGGTTTTTTCCATGCTGTCCTCTGCATACAACATTCTCCCTAGACAGGAAACTTGCTATCAGAGACAATTCACCAGGTGGCACATGGGAAAATCCTGAACACATAATTATGTGTTTTAATTAGTACTAAAGGGAATTACATGTATAAATACCAGATACTTTTGGAAGTCTGCTTCATGCAAGGCAGAAAGGTTACTGAACTTCTATTAGAACAAATGAACTATTCCAAGAACAAAAGGAAGGGGTGTTTTCCTTTAATGTTAACAAATTTTACCTCCTGGTGATAGTCCCTAATCCAATGTGGTAATGTGATTCTATGAGGAGGATAAGGTTTCTGTTTCTTTCAAGACAAGTTTTATTTTTGCATTTCTTAGAAAATGATTTCTTTTTTAGATCCATTTAAAAAAAACACGGAAAACTGAATTTGCTAAGTGAATAAACACGTACATGAAAAAATCCTTGTATTCCATTAGAATTTTTATGACTCTTGGTTATTGTAATCAGAAACTATCCATAGCTTAAAGTACCTAAAGGCCATGATATGGGAGGAGACAAAAGCAAGTTGACAGAAATATTATCATATTCTGAATACAATGGCAGTCTTCCATAACATAGGCTAACAAATACGAGTAATTAGTTCTACCACACAATTTGAAATCTCGTTCACCCTATGTAGAAAAGCAAAATAATAATGGAAAGGAAAAGATAATTGTAAGCAGCATCAGAGCTGAATTGTAAGGAACAGTTTAGCTTTTCAGTGATATGTGATCATTTAGTTGAAGGGAAATCATGAAATTCCCAAAGCAAAAAGAATTCTTATACTTTTCATGTTTGCTTTTTTAAAGTTAGAGATTAATATTAATCAGAATATTAATCAGAAACATAAGTATGTTTAATAACTGGTAGGTTCAGATGTTTAACAGAACTTTCAAGAGCAATCTGAATAGAGGAAAATATGAGATTAAGGAATAAAATTTACAAATCTTCTCTTGGAGATTTATGAAAGAAAAAAGTCCTCTCATCACTGATTATACATCGAGATCATTTAATGAGCAGCAACAGAAAGCAATTGATTTTACAAATGATCCTATTTCTTATTTTATATATCCCATAATCTACAAAAGGAAATGCTAGGATAAATCACAAAAAGATCCAATCTACCAAGACATAGATGCATTGTTAACCTTAATCGTAGTACTCTCATACACAAATATTTGCTGGATCAACACTCAATTAAGTATTCAAAATGATTAGAACTGAAGCCATATGATTTTCAAACACTAATTACTTTTCTATTTACAACGGTGGAATCCACAAGCAATGTATTCTCAATTAATGTGGATAGCTCATTTCACTGGAAAAAAATTATTTGAAATTACTTTTTCTTGTTAAAAGAAATATGAAAGAATTCAGCCCTGGAATTTCACTGAACTTAATAGATAAGTGACATGCATAAATCACACCTGTCATTTTACAGATGAAAGGATTTGACAAGATGTGAATTGCAACTATAAATCTTCTTTGTATGAATAGGATAGTAGACAGTCTCAGGTTCAGTTTTCTAAGTCATGATTTGTTGACAGTAATGGCCCTGATAATTAGCAGCAAGTTTTTATAATATTTAAGGAGTAAACTTCAAGGGTCACTGATTTTAAATTAAACCTTGAAGCAATTTGAGTTACCTTGTGTTGAGGAATCAGAAGGCTGTCACCTCATAAATCCCCTTGTATTCTTAACTGGTATTGACAGGTTTCTGTTGCAGCATTATATGACTTCTGATTTATTTTGTATGGGAAATGAAGCACTAGCTGTGGAAGTGTTGCAATACTGGAAATTCTCAGAGGGTGGCTTTATTGTATTAATAGAGCAGTACAACTAAAGTTTTAATCATTTATTGTTCCATGCCCTGCAGAAAATGAGCCTGAAAGGATTCTAAATGCTTCTTTATACTAAATGCTGAAGAAAATATATTTTTATGATTACAATCTGACAGCTAGATCTGGCATATGAAAGCTACCCACCCTCATATCAGATCAGAATCAAGTCAGGCAACAAGAATTTTTTTTTTCCTTCAATATTCAATATATATGAACTGCTTCTTCCTACATAATATTTTTCCAGACACCTAGGTTAATCACCCTGGCATGAGAGAAAGCCATTTCCAGAATTAAATAAATCACTATTTGAAGGTGTCTCTCTCTACACTGGCTATAAAAGGAGCTTGGACTTACTGTATAAAAGGGTGAGAACTTCAAGCAAAAATAAGGACTGACAGGCTTAGAGCAAATCTATGTCTAACTAACATCATTGCTCCCAACAGCATATGCCAAGAGGACCTATAGGTTCTATGTAGTAGTTATGCTCTCTGTTGCTATCAAAAAAGGAGAATCTTGCTGAACCCTTCACTACAGGTATGTAGGTAGTAGAGATCCTCTTGGGATATGGAGAAAGAGTTTCAGCAAGGTTGCAGACTGACTGGACTATAGTCCATGGGTACATGTGGACCCCTATATTGACTCATGTCTGACTCTTAACTGCCCTGTGAAAACAACTTACACACATGTAATTCTTTTACTCTGCTTCCTTGCATTTACAGTCCATCTAGACTAATTGATAGGTTCTATAATTATCAAGTTGGTAATATATGACTGTGGAGCAGCACACTCCACATTTGACTCTGAATTACTGGAAAACTGTCCACATGTAGGTATCGTCATGGACATGGAGCAGTTCTTAGTGTCCCCATGATTCCTGCAGCAAGAGGCACATCCAGGTGAACATGTCTGTCCTGAACACCACCTGCACTGGCTCTTCTGCCTCCTCAAGAACTCCTTTTTGATGGTTTGTTGTTTTTTTTTCCTCCATTTCTTTTTCTTTATACTTGTGATCCTTGAGCACCCACCATTCCCCAGCATCTCATAACCTTACTGTTGGCCCTGGTCATTCCTGGAATGAGGAAAAAGAAGTTGTATGGAGACAGGGGCAACTGCAGACACTGTAACTTTTGTCTTCTGTCACATTTCCATGCATCACAGCAGCAGGCAGTGCCCACCTGTCCTTGGATGATTCTTTCAACAAATGATGAGTGCTTTCAGGGCACTTTGCTTGGTGTCTCCTGCTGTTTCCCTGCTCTTATGTTTGTGACCCTTACCCTCCTCTCTTTTCTGTTTATTATTTCTCCCACAATCCTTCTGTTTTCTCCTGAGTGGATTTTCTATCCCTATTTGTCTTCCCCAGATCAGGTTTCAGGGAAAGACATTCTCGTGAGGCATGAATCTGTCCATAAGAAAAAGAACCAAAAGGAGCAGCAGCAGTTAATGTATGTTAAAGGAAGAATGTAATAATAGGATATGCATTTTTTTTTCTTCTGGTGCTCATATTTTCCTTTTTTTCTCCAAAAGCTTCCCCCTCCACTTGCTATCTGGATTCTAGAAGTCATCAAAGTTAGAAATTTTCAGACTTAACCTCTATGCTAACAGGATTAAAATTGCCAGTTGCCCTCTACTTCATTTTGACCAACCTTATACTTCTATAACTGTATATAGCAAAATTTAATGGAATGTAACAATATTTTGTTTGAAAAACAATTTATATTCCTTTTCTTTGCTTTCTACTTACGAATTTTTAATTTCATTGGGTTGCCCCTAACTGATTCATGGTGAGATTTGGTGAATAACACTTCCCAATTTACTTTTGCTATATGGTATGTAATTTTGTCCTAGGGTGACTTTAAGATGCCTGTATCCCCAATTGTCTGTTCTATTTGTGCTGTATATTGAGTTCTGTACCTTTAAACCTGGTTCTGGGAGCGAAGGGGGAGAAAGAAGCAGCGCGCAGTTTGTTTGGGAACAAACTCCTCCGCATTGCTGCTCCGGCGGTGTTCGTCTGAGGCACGGACAGAGGTGGGGTAGACTTCTCCTGTGCTTTTAGTTAGTTAGTTTTAGCTAGCTGAGGCAGAGAAGTATCCTGGACCATTTTTTTTTCTTTTTTTCTCGGGTCTGTTTAAATCTGTTCTGGACTGAAAACCCAGAGAAGCACCGAGGGCTCGCACCTGCGGCCCACTGGGCCTGGACCCCCGGAGGGACTGGGACTGATAAAAGACTGAGAGAGCTGAACCACACCCACAGCAAGGACTTCCTCAGCTCTGCCATCTTTCTTTGGATCGTCGAGAGGTTTTATTGTTTCATATTATTCATTCTTTGTGCCTGTGGGTATTTTGTTTGTTAAATAAATAATTTTTTCCACTTTTTCTAAAGAAGTTTTCTCGGACTGGCTGGGGGAGGGGCCATTTGAGTTTGCTTTCTGGACGAATCCCTAATTTGGAGTTTTCCTCCCAAATTTACCCTAAACTAGAACAAATTTATATGCCTCCTTTACATAATTTTCCTTAAATGACACCCTCAGTTTCCATTATTAGTCTTCCAAATGAGGAATTAAAAAATATTTCGATTATTGCATGTGACATTAGTAGCACAAATGGAACCATGGAACCTTTTTTTTTTTTTTTCTTTTTTTTTCTTTTTTTTTCTTTTTTCCCCAAATGAGATAATGTTAAGAATTATTGTGGTATTCATCATGGACCCTCATTATTATTTTTTTTCAATACATGCTATTTCCTTTTTATTTTCTTCCTTTCTCTGAATAATTACCCCCTTCTCATTCCAGGATTTTCTTGAATCATCTCAATCACTGCTAACTCCTTGATTAATGTGAAGAGAGATGACCTTTGCATATAATCACTGCCCAATTGGTAGTAGTAGGTTATCTCTCCTATGCAATTATGATAAAATTATAAACAAAATAATTCTGTGTCACCATTGTACATTTATTTGTCTTTCAAGGCCTCAGAAAAAATACTTTTACCTTCTTATTGCTATTTTTCTTTGTTTCACTTCTCTGTACTTGTTTTATATATTATTTGTCTCTATTTACTTATAGTGATATTTTTCTGTATTTGTTCACAATGAGTACTTGAGTAAAATGTTACTTCTTAATCCTACTGATTTACCACATTGGAGCACACACCTGAGCATTCAGATAATGATGTCATTTGGTCCCTATACTGTAAGCTCCTGGACTACAAACCTTTGAGTTTGAGTCTTGTTTGATATTTTTAAAGTATTATATCAGTTTTCAGAACTGTAGGAAATAACAAGTATAATTTTCTTTAAATTACAAAATATTATAGATAGGAATAAAGACCAATAGTATCATTAGTCCTTGTCTTGACTGTTTAAGAAAAATAGCCTAAACCAAAACCATGATTTCTTTCTCTTAGAAGCCTAAAATTCATGGAACAGTATTCTGCATCTCCTGGAAGAGTTTAGGAATGGTTGCTTTCCTCTGGGGTGTTGCAACTTCATACCACTTTCTTCCTCTGAGCTGTGCCTAAGTGGAATAATTGAACCCATAATTTGCAGTTACACTAGCGGGAATACAATTATAAAGAGTCTCACTCCTAAAACACGTCTTTTTTTCATTTGATTTAGGCACTTAGAAGTCTAATTCCTATTGACTTTCAAATGTGATTTAGCCTCTCGTGCCAGATTTGTAAAGGTATTTAGGTTCCTAATTCCTGTAATCAATGGAAGATAGTAGCCTTTAAAAATCTGGCCCTGAGGTGCATAATTTCTATTGACTTTCCTAAGTGTCTAAGCCACTTTCAAACTTCTGAGTCACGCAGGTGTTTTTGAAAAGTCACTAAATAGTGTCTGCCAGAAAACCCTCTCCAGTCATGGGGTGAGCAGTAGTTGTAGTTACTGTGTGAATACTCTCACAGTACAATACTGTATAGTACACAGTACAGTATAATACTTTTATGGAGGGAGCTGACACTGCCTGCAGTTGGAGAGATGGCACAGGAATAAGTGATTAATTGATTGGATGTAATTACCATATAAGTCATGACTCCCAGTCTTATCTTGCTCACATAACGTGATCACTATTGTTACTATTGCAGCTAATGGTATTATTTTAAGGCAGCAACTTTTACCCTTGTCTATACAGGTAACAGAAGTAGGCTTTAAGGCATCGGTCATATTATTATCTGGTAAATTTAGCTCTTTATCAGTGATTTAGACTATGCAAAATATTAGTTGTTAGTCTCGCTAAGTGCTCAGTTAAAATACAACTTCATCTTTCTGGATAGAGATGCAGACAACAATAAAGAATATTAAAAATTATTTGATAAGTAAATATATTCCATTTTGCACTCAGTGGAAGTATAACACATGAGCTTACACGTGTGTCTTTTATGAAAAGTGTGACTAGAACACTTGTTTTCCACAAACTGTTTACCATATGCTAGTTTTAGATCATGTACTTTGACTGATGCCAAATGGATTTTCTGATCAGACATCTGAAGATGTCTGTGGCTTTTTTATATGCAAATAAGGTTAGGCATTGTCCATTTTTTAATATAAATTACGTCCAGATTAAGTCAATATGCTTTGAAGCCATATGTGTCTTTAGGCATTGATGCACTAGTGCATCCTCCTTAGCAACATGTTAGTGAGTATCTATGCACAGAGATGGTGTGCATGGAAGCTTAGGCACTAATGCTTAACAGGCTTAAACTGATTCTGTGTTAAACATTTTATAATAAATGTTGCCCTGAATATGGAAAAAGATTTATTTCAGACACATATTTCTCTTCTCTCAAATGGATAAACCCAACCAAACAAACAAAATCCCATGCACAAGAAAACAGCTGGGATTTTTATAATGAAATTTTGCAGGCAATTAGCCTGGAATGTAGAATAATCAGTTTAAGTAATTTAAATTGGACAATATGTTGTAGTTTTAAAGCAACTATTGCACACACTAAGTAGTTACTTGCCATTGGGATATTTGCTCTGCACTGAGTGTTGCATGTTCATAATATGCAATCTGTACTATTATTACAACACAGTGTTTCCATGTTTAAAGCAGTCATTGCCTTAATGCTGCAAAGTACCGAAAGTAGTGACTGTGTTTTACACAAATAAAATATAAAGATGTTGAAAAAGTGTTGAGTGTGTTTGCTTTGTAACTGCAGTAGGAGCTGCAGATCATGTGTAGCTATTTTAAATTGTTGTGCATACACATTCATACTACATGTGATAGTGAACCTTGGGAAAAACAGGAAAAATATAACTTCATGTTATAGAAAATATAGACAGTGAATAAGACTGCAAACCCAATGCACTGTAGAAGACCAGTCCTTTTTTTTTCTAATTTCCATGATAAAAGAAATAAAAATAAAGAATCACCGTTAAATCACATTGACAGGTATGCTGTCAGCACTAGACAGAGAATACAGAATAGACAATTTATTTTATTTGGTTGCTTTCTTAGTTAACAATTCTGATTGTACTACAACTGCCATATGTCCAGGCTTTTCCTGATATGTCCTCTTTTTCCTCCCGGAAATGGTGTCCAGGTGGAATTTGAGTATTTTGGAGATTTTTTTTTTTTTAGAATTCCAGATGCCTGGCAGCTCAGTTGGAGGAGCAGCAGAGACATATAGGCTACATATGGGCAGGTCAATCCATCTGATTTTATGTGCACATGCAGACCATCTGTACAGCTCAGGTGCAGCAAGCCCAGTATTTTGTGGATATATTTCTCCTGGGAAATCCTGCAGAAAAAGAAGGTAAAGCTACAAATTACTCAGACTGAAAGCATACCTCCATTTTTACTAACTTAGAGAACTTTAGAATGAAGGACTCAGTTGCAGGCAGTGCTCTGGACTATTGCCATACTATGGAACTCTACACCAAATGAAGTTGAAATTGTCATCTCCTGCTCTGTTGTCTCTGTAGTTCTGTTGAGATGCTTACAAAAAGATGAAGAGAGTAGTTCAGGGCCAAAAAAGCTGACCTTTGTAAAGCAATGGATTTTAAAGCCAACACATCGTAAGGACACAGATCAGATAGCACCATATATCAGACACAGCTGAGAGCATACCCTTAACTGGTAATTCAGTGTTTAGCTGCTTCATGGTATTACAGCAAAGACTGATTACCATATATTACTATTCAAGACCGTGTCAGTACTCAGTCACCACAGTGTGAACCAACTCTTTACAAAATATACCATCTTCTGCCCCAAAGAAATCCAGGTCAGGTGATATATATGGTTAGGAATCTATCCATCTGTGACATCCTGCCCCAAATCTAGACAACATTAACATTTCTAACTGTAGCGGGTTAACACCAGTTATGTTCAACTTTTTTTACTCAGTGATTTAAGAATGCATGGGGTCTTCAGCTCCAAAATTAGTAACAGATGGTGAGGCAGGATTTATTCCCAGTCCTGAAGAGCACTTTGCTATACTTTCCTTGCTCCAAAAGTGATTGAGAATGCAGCCCAGAAATATAGGTGTGCAGATTGCTTGTCATGGGGAATGCCTGGTTGGTAAAGAATCCCTTAAACCATCGCTGTGCCTGACTGTTTTCTATTATGTAAATCTAAATTCAGTGAAGTTATGGCTGAAAATTAAAGAGATAGTTTTAAGAAATGTTATATACTCTAACATTTCTAACTTTTGTGTCACTAGCATGCATTCTGAGTGCCATCATAGCACACTGAGACATATTTAAGCCTTTTGCTATTAATATATCTTTTTCTTAATAATTACATTGTTATGTGTTATATATAAAGAGTGGGAAGTAAAATCTGGTTTGTTTGGGCTTTTTAACTTTTGTAGAATTTCTCAAGAATAATGGCACCAAACAAGAAAATTGTTACAACCCACTAGAGTATTTTAAGATAATCTCTGTTTGGAGAAAACATATATATAATTTTGAGCCAATATTCATACAAAATACCATTTGATAAAAAACATGCTTTTCTACCTTGTCTTTCATTCTACTATCCTGTCTCAGAAGAAATCCCTTTCTTCTTCCTCCTTTTGAATCTTAGGTAACCTCTAATCCCATAAACCTATTGTTCATTTTTATTTCTTTTTATTATCCACAAGCTCTCAATGCCATGCTGTTTTCCTTCCAATAACACAAACATTAACCTTGCCACTGAAAAAAAATAATTTCTTTCTACTTCAGAGTTAATTGATCATTGTTTATAAAATCTTCCATATTTTTTTTTACCTAATGTGAACTAGTTTCTAACATATCCTGGTATCAATAAAACTATTCTTACTACAGTTTCTAATTACTCTTTTTTGCCAGACACTATTTCATCTTAATCTATCAGCTGTGTTTGATATCACTGACCTCTCCTTAACTCTTGTCTCAGTTAGTTTCTGTGATACTTTCCTGGATCATCACTTCTAACATCTGACCTTTCAGTGCATTCATCAAAGGAGAAGCCTCGGTGTGGTGGAACTACAAACTGTTCTAGATTACTGTCTTCTTTTTCATTCTCTACAGGTAATTTTATCTTCAGATGCAAACTGATTTCATTCTTCCTCTGGTATGACAAATCATACTTCTTCTTCAGCTGAACCTATTTTCTCCTGTACAAATCAAAATACTCGTTCATCTCTCAAACATTCCTGAATATATCTCGTTGTCGGTTCAGATTCCATGTGGCTAAAATAGAATTTCTGAGCCCATCCATTGCTTTAAAGTTTTACCAGTGGGCATTATTTGCCATCCCTTGGTTCTAGCCTATAGATTCAGGTCTTTGAGGCATAGATTTTATGATCATAATTGCCTCACCATGGAGGTCCTGCACCACACCACCGATGGTTGTTGCAAATAACACTTAATGTATCTGGTCTTGTTTATTCTGCTGGCAATGGGAACTACTTTCAATTACAGTCAGGGCCTGTGTGTTTTGTTCTCCACAAACCCCCAAACCTCACCACAGAGAGTGAATTCCTTCTTTCCTGATGGAAAAGGTCCCTCCATCTCTACCCAGCAGGCAAAGATATATATATACAAAGCCAAGGCTACAAAGGAATGAACTGAAGTAACTCTCTCGAGCTAAGAAGCCCCAGGTTAAGGAACAGGTGTTTCCAAAAATTAGGAATCTGGGAATGGAAGAAGAGGTGAGCTCATTTCCATGAAGAGAGCTTGCCCCAGGCAGTCCTGTAACTCACTGTAGAAGGCTTTCTCAGGGACTTGCCATCTGTCTAAGGCTGACCTATACACTGAATAAGCCACAGAGCCATTTCTGTAGCTGTTGAGGGCTTGCTTGTAAAACCCCAAATATTTGTTGCATCTAACTGATCTGATTTCTTTTCTATAGGAGAAATTTTAGTTTTGAGATAACTTTGAGGCCAAATAATAGAAAAGACCATCATTACTTTATGTTATCAAAGATAGATACATCTATTAAGCATCTCTTGAAGACCTTATTATCTTGGTATGTTTGCTATATAACCTCATTTTATAGTATTGGGGATAATGATAGATAGCTTGTACAGTCAATTTAATGAAAGTAAAATCAAATTTCAGAGACAAATTAACACTTATTTTTTTCTAGAAGAATAAATATTTTCTTCAGGGCATTTAGTAGTCTTTTCCTCTTAACATGACTGTTCTCCTAGAGGAATGTAAGTTCTTAGAGCTGTGTTTTTCTATGTGTTTTTTTTGTTTGTTTGTTTTTTGTTTTTTTTTTTTTGGTTTTTTTTTTTTTTTTTTTTTTTTTTTTTTTTTTTTTTTTTGTGTGTGTGTTCTNAAATAAATAACTATTTACTAAATCACAAAATAAAAATGAAAGTAAGTCTGGGATTTGCTAGACGATGCTCCATCAGGGATTCATATTACCCAACCTTGGCCCACTTCCATAAAGACACAAAGTTGTAGGTAATAATCTTAATTCCCTTTACCATGAGCAGAGGAAGATTCGGAGCTCAAACTAATCGTTAGATAGGTTTTAAGATTGCTTTGCTGACCTGACATTAACTATAAAGGGATTCTAGAAGATGCTTTAAACAAAATTACTATCATTTAGCAGTATAAATCTAAGTCACATAAAACTGACTCTTAAATTTTAGATTGTGCCTTGATGCTAATCTCAGCACTACACAAAAACTGGAAGAGCTGTAACATGGGAGATTGGAGAAAGAGCAATTGACTGCCAATATTCAGAAAACTGTCTTTCTGCTTCAATTCAAAAAGAAAATAAGTCAAAAATTTGGCCTCCACAGTTCCAGAGAAGGCTTCAGGAATAGGGTTATTACTCAGCAAGTATCCCCACTTCAACTGTAAGGAGATTTTCTTGATTTTCTCAGTGATATTCACATAAAAAGAAAAGATTTTTGGGGATGCTGAACCAGAATATTAGAGTGTTTCTTACTCTCCATCTTCTTTTCTTTTTATAATTTTTTTTTTGTTTGTTTCACAAAAAAAATTTATTTGACTTAATACAGGATCAAATATTTTCCAGCCCCCTATGGCTTAACATTTTGTTAGAAAAATGGATCTACTAAAATACTTTTACACAGCTCTGCAAATAAGTATGCCAAATACAACTGAAAGAGGACCAAAAATATGTTCTGTCTCAAAGCCTTTGCACTGTCTGAGTGAAAATGTGGAGATGCTACCCAAGATTGTATCTCTCCTCCCCTACCTTGTGCAAAAATTATTTCTCCTTAGTCTCATGCAAACCAGTAGAATTTTGTTGGCTTGTATTTTTTTCTTACCTTTTGAATCAAAGGACCTTTTAAACAATTTGATTCCCTTCTCTCTTGTCCATGAAAGAACTTGAATTATTGAACTTGAATTATTATGACTCTCCTGAGGACAGTCCTGATGAGTAGGACTGGAGTACTGGTGGATGAGAGGATGGAAATGACCCAGAAATCTGCATTTTGCAATCCAGAAAGCCAGTTGTGTCCTGAGCAGCATCAAAAGCATCATGGCCAGCAGCGTGAGAGAGGGGATCCTGCCCCTCTACTCTGCTCTGGTGAGAATCCCCCTGCAGTGCTGTCACCAGCTCTGGGATCCACAACTCTAGAAGGACATGGACCCGCTGGAGTAAGTCCAGAGGAAGGCCACAAAGATGATCAGAGGGCTGAAGCACATCTCTCTCCTATTAAGACCAAGAGAAAGAGCTGGTTTGGAGTTAGCATGGAGAAGACTCCTGAGAGACCTTATAGCAGCCTTCCAGTAAATAAAGGCGACCTACAAGCAAGCTGGAGAGGCACTTTTAAAATAATGTCTTTTAAATAGTGGTGGGACAAGGAGGGAATGGCTTTAAACTGAAAGAGGGTAGACTTAGATTAGATATCTAGAAGAAATTCTTTACTGTGAGGGTGATGAGACACGTGAACAGATTTCCCAGGGAAGTTGTGGATGCCCTATCACTGGAAGTGTTCCAGGCCAGGTTGGAAGGGACTTTGAGCAAAATGGTCCAATGGAAGGTTCCCCTGTCATTGTGAAGAGGGTTGTAACTAGATGGTCTTTAAGGTCCCTTATACCCCAAAGCATGATTCAGTGACTCCCCAGGCTAAAGACTGCTAGCAAAACTGATGAATACACAGAAACACTGGAGAGCATAGGAGAGGTGATCTGAACAAGAGTCAGTTTAACAATGCCTGGGAGAAACAGGCTATCTTTGAGCTCTGCTGAGAGAATTTCAGTAATCCCAAAATTGAAATAGCTTCTAAACTTCAGGCCTCCATACTAATATTCTCATGATCTTACCATAATCCATCACAGTTAATTATAAGTTAATTTTATTAACATTTTCAATTTCATGCCACATGCTTCATTATCTCTGCAAGAGAAGTCAAGATTTCCAAAGGACAGTCTCTTCTTTGAATTTGAATATATTCTATTTTTTTAAAAATTATTTTATTATTGTACCCTACTTATCTTATGCATTTAGTGATGTAGTCACATTACCATCATCAGATAACAAGAAAATTGGCTTTTTCTTTGTCTTCCTTTTGTAAAACTCAGTTAAACAATGTTTCCCCTTTCACAGCTGAGAACCCTGCTCTATAACACAGTTGAAGTTAAATTTAGTTGAAAGGGAGTGAGAGCTTTTGTTGGGATCTGGCTGAAATCACTGCTTAGTGGAAGTGCTCCTATGTTTTCCACAAACACTTTACAAGACAAGGAGGAACTTTAAAGAGGAATGACAGCAAAAACTATTGGAAGATTAATGAGGATCCCTGCAGCCTGGTCTTTTATGGATCACCAGCTTTTCTTTCATCAGCTATATTTACTCAGCAAGTAAATCTACTGCTAAAAAATATGAAAAGCTCTTCCACAAGCCTGTTTAAAGGTAAGAGACCCTAAACAAAAGAGTTAACAGCATTCTAACAAAGAAAGCCTTGAGGGTGGGGAGGAAGAAAAAACCCTTAGGAAAAATCTTCATCTTGCCTGTCAATTAGTCATTTTGCTATTCACTGCATTGCAGCTCCTGAACTATCTTTTCTCACAAATGGAAAGAATGCAACACAGTGTGGTTAATCATATTACTGCATTGATCTTTTATTAAGCAATATGTTGAACCTCTTGGATTGTTATTAAAACTAAAATGTGTTTATGGCATACAGCATGTATTTCTAGCCTTCTGGATCAAAGTATCTCCTGGCACTGTCACATACTAATGAGGGGAGTTGAGCTCAGAAACTTCACATTCATAAGGAGAAACAAAATTTTGTATATTATACATTTTTAATGACTTGTCTCAGTCCCGATCTTAACTCGTAATAAATTACATTTGTAACTTATTAGAGCAAATGCAATTTGTAATCATACAAAATAGTCCATGGAAATAGCATTCTATTGACAGAATTTTCTCATGTGTTTTTGCTATATTCTTGATGACATGGTGGTGATTCACACTCTATTAAAATTATCGTCTAAAACAGGCCACTCATTTCAGGCCAAAAGCTTTTCCTTGTGCTCTGCTCATCTGTGGTGAGGCTCTCCCACACGAGAAAAGCTCTGTAGATCTCATGAGGATCAAGCTCGGCAGGTAAGCTAAACTGCTGTCAAAATTTTTGCAGAAAACTACTCTCTTTGTTACATTTTCATTAAGAAACTAAGCAGGAGCAGTGCATGGCTCTAAACAGGGGCCTGTCACCATCTATAGTCTATCACACCCACACTTGTAATTGCAAGCAGAGGCTCAGAGGTGAAACTACCTGGAGTGGCCAGCACTAGCTCAGGTGGAGGACAAGGCAGCAGGAGCAGTACCTGTTTTAGGAGGGAGGAGATGCAAACAGGAGTAAAGAGCAGAACATGGATTCCTTTATTTATTTGTGTGGATATAGATTTTGTTTGCTTTCTTTCACATCTAAAAGCTATGTTTATATTTTGTGATGTTGTCTCACTTTCTAAATCATCTTTATAGCTATTTAGTAGGTTTTTGCAGTATATTCTTCATAATAATGCTCTATATATAATTACAGTTTGTTAGGGGGATTTTTTTGAAATAAAACCTCTTTGTTAAAATTAATGAATATGCAGATAAGCAGTTTCTACCTAAGGTATTTCTCTGAAAAGAAAAATCTGATTTATATTTTCTAATTTCTCATTGAAAAAAAATAGAATTCCACCACCACCACCAAAAACCTTCAAATAGAAAAATATTTTTATTTTTCTTTTGGGATTTACTACAGGAAAACAAAACAAAACAAAACAAAAATACAGATTTTTCAATATAATCTACAGCTTCATTTTTATGCACAGCTATCATTCAGGTGCCTTAGGACACAGAAAATCATGCAGACTACCAAGTTCCCTACAAATATACGAACATAAGATACAAATATACGAACATAAGATGCAAAATATATGAACATAAGATACGAACATAAGGTGCTTAGGCCCCATGGTCTGTTACAGAGGACAGGTTATAATTTTAGTAGAAAGAAACAGTGTGAGACAACTAAACTGGTAGAATCTATACAATAACATTTCCAGTTACATCACTTGGCTGGTGAAACTCATCTAAACTCTGGTGATTTCAATATGCCTGTTCAAAATGTGCAACAGGCCAAAAGCTTTGCCAAGGCACAACTGGAGAATCTTCTGAATTTTCCTCAAAGGCACACCGGAGCTTCTCTCTTCACTAAACTTCCTTCAGCCTGCATGGTACAACACTGTACCCACAGAAGGCACAAGTGTGCATATGGGAGAAGAGTGGTAAGGCACGCACCGTCTGCTGGTTGTGCATCAAATTCAGCTGACAAGTTGATATCATGCTTTCCAATCATCCCAAGGTATGCTATGGGGATGTTTCCATTCCAGTTCTTCTCCTAACTTTAGTCCTATTCATAGCAAGAAGTCCTTTGACATGCATACATGGAGGCTTTCAGTCTTAGGCAGTGAGCATGAGAAATAATGCTGGTAAAGATTTAAACACAACTCAGCACCTAGTCACAAGCAGGGTAGGGACAACAGACAGATGTGGTTCTCTGCTCAGTCTCCAGGGTCTTGTAGTTTTTTCTGTATGTCTTTAAGAAAGAAGGAACTTCTTTATCAATATTTTGTTTGTGCTTGTGCTTCTGGCCCCCAAGACTTCCTATTGCATACACTAAGTACTGGTCCAGCCCTGACTACTCACATGGTACCACCACTGTGTAATATACACCTTCAGTCAAGCCAGGCTAATCAAAAAAGAATAATTCAAATGCAGCATATTCAAATGAACTCTGCAGTGAAAGAGCAAGCTAAAGGACCTTTTTGATAACATTTGCATGGGAGTAATTTAGCAGATGCAATGCTTAGAATGAACACTGCTCAGTAACTCCTCTTCATTTTTTGTTGATTAGGCTATCAGATAACAATAGTCTGCAAATATTTAGATAGGTTTATTGTAATGAATCACTGACTGCTTTTGTTAAAAGTTTGGATAGATCAATAATTTTTAGGCCAGAAGTGATGTGCATGATCCTCACAAATGTTATGGAGTTATTTCTATTGTCAGCAAGTGGCTGTTTTTTTAAGTTCAGTTTTTAAGTACAATAGAGATTCTAGCCCATAACAGACACAGATATAATGGAATAAAGGGAAACAATCCTCTTTCGAGAAATAATTATGTGTGTTAAAAAATATGGAACTTTTTAAAGCAACAATTATCTGCACAAATAATCTTTACATTTTTACGTATCACAGCTTGCAGTCTCAAAAATCATCAGCAATCACAAGTTAGCATACATCACAAGTTAGCATACACTTACCTATGAATGTCTATGAAAATTTACTGTTTGGCCTTGTTAATTCTGGTTATACCACAGCAAAATGAAGAAGAGACCCACTACATACTGCAGAGAGGGCTCTACCACATTTTAATTTTTACAAAGGTTCGATAATTTTATTTTTTTTTAATAAAATATCACTGTTTAAATACATGGAAAAGAGAATATTTTAAAAAATGCATTAAATCCTTGTTTGTCTGTTCACTAGACCCACTTCCCTTTATTTCAATTTTCTTTGGTTTCACCCCTTTTTGAATTTGTTTTTATATTCTTAGAAGATAACATCATATTTTAGAAAGCTTCTACTGTCCTCAGCATAGCCAACATTGTATAAAGACAAACAGCAAATGGGTAAAAAATGACACAACATAATTACTCTCCACCTGAATTATTAGGCAGCTTATTCCTGAATAAAATAGAAAGGTTTTTTTCTTCACAGTACCTTATGCATCAACTGTCTAAATTAATCAAACTATCAGCCTAGATTTTAACTGTCATAAATGCTGTTTTCTAAATAAAGTAAAACACAAGATTGTGCATTTTTTTCTTCATAAATTCTGTCTTCTACACAAACAAGAGGTTTGTCATTTTCAGCACAATAACCATGTCATCAATAAACTTGCCATTGTATATTGAAAATCTTCCTTCCACGAACTTTGTTTTCTTTTTTCAATCTACTTATTCAAATCTAGTTTCTTGGTAATTCAGCTTGAGTTGTGGCTCTAGGGTACTATCTCTCCTCAGCCAGTCAAGGTTGCCATCTAACACAAAGTGAGAGATGTGGTTAATGGAGACACGTGCTGTCTGGTTGTACACACAGATCACGCATGCCAGCCTCTTGTTCAGCCATGCAAGGTTCACTTGTGGTAACTAGTAGGTTCATTTGCAGGTTGATTTGCCAAGTAGCAGGCTGTGGTCTTTAGTGTGTGCCTACTCCATGACTACTATTAAGAAAATAACTTTTCAGCAATGGTGGATAAAAGAGTATCTTAATTTTCTCTTACAAAAGAGCATATCCAGGACAGCCAGCCAAATACTGTGTCTCTTCAGGAACATAGCCTATGCCCCCATTATAAACCAGGAATTTTTTAGATATATGATGTGCAGGTATCTACATTCAGGCTACTTGTCATTCAAGGCTACCAGCTCTAGAGGTAACACAATTTTCGTCAGCTTGAAGGGCTGGCCCTCTCAAGCTGGATTTCCCCATTTGGAACTGGCAAACTTCACCTTGATTGCATGTTTCAGTTCTGCCCAAACCAACTGCTAGCTGTCCTGTCAGTTTGAATAACATCAAAATCTCTATCTGCACTAGCAAATAAAAGAACAGTGTGGAACCTTGTCAAACATCAACTATTTGTGCTGTTAGAGCAGAATGTGGACAGATCAGCTAGTACTTTCCTAAATGATTCCTGGGCATGGGCAAATGAAATTCCCCATGGGGAACCTGGCAGTGGGTACCTGATTTGGTGGCTCAAACAGTTGAGGAGGGGGATGCAGAAACTCCTCTACTGGGCCACCAGAGTGAGACAACATGCACAGACATGGCTTAACAAGACAGATTTGGCCAAAGTAGATTAAAAAAACCACTGCCAGATGCCAGAAAACAGGATTTACTTATCGTTCTCTCAATACAGTCATACAAGAGTTTGGGTTGGAAGGGACATTTAAATGTCACCATCAAATCCCTTGCTATAAGCAGAAATATGTTTAACTAAACCAAGTTGGTCAGAGCCTTATCCAACATGGAATTTAATGTTTCTAGGAATGGGGTACTTACCACCTATCTGGACATATGTAAGTGGGTAGTCCTGTCTCTCAACTACAGAACAGGAGGAAAGAATGACTGCATCACCTCTAACATCCTTGAGTATAGAGAACGTACTTAGAGATCTCAAAATATGGTTCTGGTCCTCTTCAAATGCCTTTAAGGAATTCCCCCCACCCCACTCAGAGGCTTCAAATGGCTGAAGGACACCTACTTTCCTGAGTCATAATACTGAAGAACCACAGCACTAGTGACCTTTACACTGGTTGGACTTTCTAGCAATACTTATTTTTGCACCTTAGAGACTCAGTTCTGCAGAAATAGTAGGCTCTGCTTGAAAGTCCTATGAGATCCCAGTGGTCAAACATGTTTTGGACTAGCAAAAATTTGGATAAACTGGAAAACAGGTCTCAATCCCTGATTAGTAATGAAATTGAAATACATAATCTAAAAGGATTAGAAGACTGAGTAAAGAATTACAGTAGTCCTATTGCAGCCCTGTTACAAGCTGAACTCACACTAAAATGGGTCATCCTTTCAGGGACAGAAAGGAAAAAAAAGGCAATTTCAATCCTTTTTGCTATAGAATTGTAGTTCTCCTGAACTATTAAATTGTGTCCTTTTTAAAAGTTATACAAACAGAAGAGTCATCAATAGAACTTCTAATTTCTGTTTCTTTTGAAGTGGACCAACTGAAAAAAGTAAAACAGATTTTCTTAAAGTTTTGTGAGGAAAGTATGATCCTATAGTGAACAGTGTTAACAGCAAATTTCATCCCAGAGTTAATTTCTGTAGCCCATTTATAAATCTTTGAAATACAGGTTTGTAATGGAAATACTGACAGACCCTTAACAATAGTTCTGTTATAATGAGATTTGTCATTTATGATTAATTGAGGATGGTCTTAAAACATCTTTTCTAAAAGCATCTTCTTTCCATCAGATTCATTCCCCATAAAGCTGTATAATAAAAATCAGTTCCCCAGTTTTGTCAAGTGCCACAGACATTCTGCTTATTTACCCTTAATGATAATCCAAGCTTCTGACAAGTAATAATTTCATCTGTGTCACTTCCATCAAATTGATTTTATCGCAAACCTACAAAAACAAGGTCTAGGGATCTGCAGTGTTTTCAATAATGTATTTCTAACTGCAATATTGTTTTAAAATCTGTGGAATACAAATGGATTTAAAACAAATGTATGCCTAATGATATGATTAAATTAAGAATGAAAAAAAAGTATGGTTAGCTGAAGAATATTTTAAAAAATGTTTCATTCTAAATGTTTCACTTAGTGCATTAATACCACTTTGTGAATGCAGTTCGTTTACTCTAGTGTAATTGAATTTGCTTGTTAATCTGTTTCCAAAAGGTGTTCAAAAATACAGCTGTGAAAGCAAATGGAATTTTACAAAAATGAATATTTATGAAGATCCAGATTTCCTTATTCCCAAAGGAATGTTCAAATTTTACTTTAAATCTTTAAAAGATTTTTTATCTTGCTTCTTGCGTATATTAGTGATGTGGGCTGCTTATTAATCAATGTTTAACAATGTAATTACAGCTGGTTTTAGTCTTACCAGATAACACAGATTAATAAATGACCTGCAACTAGTGAAGTGTGTAGAAAGGGTAATGAATTCCTTCCATCAGCACAATAATTTATTAGTAATAAACAAAGAGTATGATGAATGAGAAGAATTTGTAGAGTTTCTGAATATTGCACCAAAATTTCCAGATGAAAGCATTTAATCATGCAGTTTTCATTCATTTATTTCCTTTGTAGCAATTCTGTGAGCTATACTATGCTGGGATCTGCTTTTCTGAGCTAAGATGTCCATTCAAAGCCATGTTCCAGAGTTTTATATCAGCTCACACAAATACACACCAATCTTACCTGTCACTGAAGTTAGTGTAACTTTGATGTGAACTAACTAAATTCTTTCCATATAGAAAAACAAAACGTAGCCAAGCAAAGCTGTCTCCTCACTGGTAAAAGTCTGTGGAATTCCTTTGGACAACAATATGTAGTTGCAGGTAAAAAGAAGCAGTTACAGAAGCAGCCTGATTAGTGTGACCTGTCAGTGAAGTGGGGTTATCACACATATCTGCATGCTAGAGAGATGTAACAGCAAAAAAACATAAGCAAATGTAGTTTTAAAACAATCTTGTTATTTTAGCCTCCGTATGAACTCTTCCAGCTTTTCATCATTTGGATACAGACAGCCACCTTTTGAAATCAAAGATACACCTTTCTGAGAATTGTATAATTCTCTATGAACAGCAAAACTGAAGGTGAGAAAAAAAGGTAAGGCATAGATAATACAGCACACCCGATGGCACGATCAATAATTGCACCAAACAGCAACAAAACTGTTAAGTGACTATGAGAGTACCCACAGTGATAACCCAGCATCACTGCACAGCAGAGTAGCTGCTTTTTTTGTGTCTTTACTCCTGCTACTCTGCTTCCCAGAGCTGCCTTCCTCTCTAGTTCAGTAGGACAGAGGAGGAGGCAAGCTGTACACTCAATCTTCCCTCAATCCTCTTGTTCCTCCAGTGCAGTCTTGAAACAGAATCAAAACAATGAGAGAGCAGTCACATAGATCTGCTGTGCCATCAGGTGAGAGAGGATGCTTCCCAAGGACAGGCACAGCTCAGAGAGGATGTGCAGAGAAAGCAATTCAAACATCTCTTATCTGACTGTAGGTTACTGTCTCAATTCTAAGTCAAACTTCTTCAGGGACAACTCCTAGCCTCCTTGAAAAATCAGGTAGAAAGCTAATGGGGGAAGAGGTGGAGAAAGGCCTCTCCATCCTCACAAAGAACACAAAATTTTTGTGCCTTTTAAAATCTAATATTAACCAGATACTTGATTTTTTTTTAATATCCAGATAAACTACTTCTGAAAGCTTTAAATGGTGCAACTCATCACAAATTAGGTATTTATCAGGTAGAGATTTTAGCATGTGCATAAAAACACTGACTCCAGGGGCTCACATCAGGTAAGGCTCAGGCTCACAACACTTGGTAATTGGAAGAGTGTGTGGAGGACTGTTAAGAGAGCTCAGGACTCACTGTGCTTTGACCAACATCCAGCCCTATTACAAATGTGCATCTAAACACTGCGCTGACTTCTATGAGAATTGTGTAGGTGGAAGAATTGCAACAGTGTCTCTCAAAGTGACACAGTGACAGAAGCATACCCAGGGGGAACCTGAGGGCACATCAAAAGGGAATTCAGAGCAGAAATCAGTGAGAATGTACAAGCTATGCCTAAAAATATGCAGAGATTTCAGTAGGTTAGAATAGGCTGTAATGAATTATGTAACTGTCATGAATTCTTGCCAAAAAGCCCCAACTAGCATAATGTTGTTGCAATTATGTCAATTCACAGGAGATAAGAGACTGGCCTTCTGTAAACAGTGTTTCGTGCATGAAGCTGTATTATCTCTACATTCCATTTATCTAAGACTACTGAATTTATGAGGAAATTATGTATGTAGTCACATACATATGCATATTTGACAAATAAATGTACTGAAAAGTCTCAGTATGAACAGATACGGTACAGTACTTGTTTTGAAAGAAAAGTATCTTAAATAATCTCCTAGTGAATCCAAATTCAGATGAAGCTCTTGCCAGCTGCCAGCAGTTACTAACAGGTACAGCAGAGGCAGTGCAGACTTAAAGCTATGTTCTGATTTCAGCAGGAAGGAATGTGACAAACTAGGGTATTTTGCTGAGCCTGATTAAGCACCTAAAATCTAGCTTAATTATGCTACAGCTGGTTATATGCAAGACACATTATATGGCAGGACAAAGAGGGAGAAATAGCAGTAAAGCCTCCCTGTTTCTCTCTGAGAGAGGAAAGCCTTTGCATAGGCATGCCAGAAAAAAACCTTCAGAGCGCTGGCTTGCAAATCACAGTGAGGGGCAAAGCTAAGGCCAGGTTGGGGGAAGGAAGAATATTTTGGGACAGGGTTCCAGACAGCAAAGGCTGAAAGTGGTCCTGCAGTGCACCAGCCAGCTTCAGAAGTGTGCCATAATTTTACAGAACCTCAGAGTATTTCAGAATATGAGGGCATTTTCAGCTTACCAAATGAGAAGGACACAGCCTGTCATGTCCTCAGTAAATTTTAAGAGGCACATAATGGCAAATTTTTGGGTGGTTTTGTTTTGGTATTTCTGTTTGTTTGTTTGTTTGTTTATTGTGTAGCAATATTCATTGACAAGCCTGTGACCATTTGGAGAAAAAAACAAACTCCTACTACCCATATGGGATGACTAGGAAGATATATGTTAACAATGAAGAAGGAAAAAGAAGTGTATATCTTTTCTCCTGGAATTCAGAAGGTAGATTTCTTCTAAAATATCCTTGGCAAATGCCCTGGGTCTGGTGGACTGTCTATTTTTTTTTTAAATTTTTTTTTTTTTTTAAATAATCCTAATACTGGAAGTTCATTTAGGTAAGTTGATTCCTTACTGTGGAGCTTACTACAGTAATGCAACAGTTATAGAAATTTTTCTGGTAGTGTACAAATGAAATAAATTAAAGAAATACAGAACCATATTATTTCAAGACAGCATAAATCTGAATTCTTTGGTTTTAAGATTAAATCTGCCAGATATATTAATTTGTGTCCTTTCCTGTAACATTGTTTCAATATTTGGTTATATTTGAATGGAATAAAGAACAAAATTTAAAAGTGAAGGGAAATAGAATATGTTAATTCATGCATCACAGATGATTTTAATGTTTTGAACTGTACTATTAGAAGGAAAAAAATAAAGTTCCAAATAAATTGATGCACAATAGTCTTTTTAGTCTACCCAAAGAAGACTGTTAAGACCAAAATAATTACGGAGTGCAAGGTAGACATCTGTTTAAAATTGCAGTTTGGCTATGAGATAGGAATTAGGAAAGTATATTAGAAAATAAATGGATAATTTAATCATAAGCCCAAGGAAATGATAGGATGCTCCAAGATATGTACTATGAGTAAAAAATATATTTTTTACCTATCAGATAAGTTGTAGACAACAATGTAGAAGAAGATTATTCAGGATAGCCAGAATTAAGAAAGGTTATCCATCGAGTTAGAAACCCTAACCATTAAGAAACTAGCCAACATAATGACAGATTAATTACTGTAGACAGCTGCTATGTTATTCATAAGATGGAACAAACAAAAAATTGATGTATAAGAAACCACACCCCATTGTGCCATTTAGCTCTTTTTTATCACTACAGTTCAAATCACCTTCTCAAGAAAAACATGGACAAAAGGAAAAATACAGTATTTCTTGAAATTAAGTGGTTTTCACCTGAAAGAGCCTGAATGATACTCAGTGTTGAGTTAAGAGTGTCACTCTCATTCAGCTGGAGTATCACCTAGCTCTCATCTAGATCAATGGAACCACTTACATGAGGAAAACATTATCTGAACTGAGGCGTTAGATGGGAAACAACTAAGAATTTGCTTTGCAAATGCATGTGAAATTGTATTAATTAAAAGAAAAAAAAACCAAAACAACAAAACCTATTCAGTGGGGCATGGAGTAAAATGGTATTCATTTGCAGTGCAAGTTTTCATTGAGATAGAGCTAATCTGGTTGCATGAAGGACAGAATGGAACCAGAGGAAATATTGCAATACTGTGTTTTATATTTGCCATACTTATTGATCCAGGCAGGGGTTGGCTTTCCCTTCAGGGTCTACTACAGAAAAGCCTTTTTTCTTCATTATACAGCCATGTAGCTTAATTTTATAGGGGATTTGCATCATCCCCGCTTATGTATTAGAAGATTATTGCTCTAGACAAACCAGAATTGACTGTATAGGGACAGTTTGTTAGGTACTTCTACCAACCTTTGTCACACTATGGTAGATACTAAAAAAATCACATCCTGAAACTGCAGTTGGCAAATTCAAGCCAAAAGGAAATGCATTCTGAATAAAACATTACTTACCCATGAAACACACTATCACGTGCACTTTCATATTTAAAGGAGATAAAATATGCAAGGTCTTGTGATTTAGTGTATCTGGCAAGCATCAGGTATCTGAGGACAAAACAAGCTCCCAAAAATTAGTATGTGTATTACTTGTCAGAAATCTAGTTTACTTGCAGTGGATAATGAGAGATCAGTTTTGGGGAGAGGTAAATCCACAGCGCAGGACAGAAGTGGCAGTATATCTACATGGAAATTTGACAGAGTATGAGAATATTGAACGACAACAAAGAGGGAAATCTGCAGAGGGTTGTACTCCTGAGAGATGCAATTCTTAAATTATTCTACTTCAAGGAACACCTTCTCCCATACAGTTTGGCAGTTTTCCTGTCAGTAGTGATGCTTCACATCACTACACTTCCTGGATCTAGAGGTGAAAGCACTGGAACTCCTGCCATTGCAATCTGCAGTTTCTCTTTCAGAACTAAATAAGGGTTACTGCATCTGTTCTTTTATCCTTTCGCCTCCTACCTCCTAACACAGAAGGGAGATTGAGAGAAGAGATGCTTTCATGCTCTTTCACAGAAGGAAATTGAGAGATTGAGACTGACTGTAAGAGGAGGTAATATATGGAAACAGGAAATCTACTGGGTCTGATTTTTCACCTCAGCTGGGCTGAAAGAAGAATCTAGGACTGTCACAGATGGAAGTGATCAGAAGTCACTTGTGCTGAATAAGAACAGGAAGATACTAACCTCACTGGAGCATATTGCTAGAGTTTATCTGTCACTTACAACTAATTGACTAAAATACAAATTAGCTGCCCTTATGGTCAGGCTCTTCTGTGCACAATTTTTAGTATGAAAAGCATCCTAGGAAAATTGAAGCTTTAAATCTTACAAAGAATTGAAGTCAACAAGGAGCTTTTATGTGTGGATACTTGTTGTTGCACCCAGACACAAAGACACTCCTTTAATTCATAGGTGAGAAAGGCGAATTATCTCCTTTCAGGATATCTCCAGATGCTATCACAGGATGATGGCACTGGTTTGTCCTGCTCAAGCTTCCCATGGGAAGGTCCACAGCAAAATGTGATATACTAACAGACTCTGAAGAATGATCAGCAAAGAGACAATATGTTCTCCAAAGGCTCAGTAAAGCAGTTTCCAAATTCAAGTTTACCAGGTGAAGCAGTCTCCCAGGACCCAAACGCAGCATGCTTTTGGACCCTCTACAACTCTCTGTTGTTCCACGGGAAAGGCAAAGGCATTTTATGTTAACTGTATAGTTAATGTGAATTTAATTTGTGCTGTTCTATAGAATGTATTTCATTTCCATTAAATGGAAAGATGACACATCATCTTACCTCTATTTCTGTACAGTGTTTCTCAAAGTGTATTGAAAATTCATAGATTTGGAAAACATGATCTATGTATCTATTTAGCACAGTACAACTTTAAATCCCCCAAGAGAAAACTTGACAGTGAATTTTTATTACCATTCTGATATAAGTAAAGACTTTAAAGTGTGAAGCTTTATGGCACTATTTTTGATTTGTGGTAACTAAAATAGTTTTAAAAAACCCAAAACCAAACTGGCATTTTAACTAGAAAAGTAACTTTTTATATGAGCATGCTTTTCAAACAAGCCAGTCCCAATTCTCCACAATTTATTTATGAACCAATAATATTTATTTAATACACTGCCTTCTTTACCATAATAGAGCTACTCTGACTTATAAATCCTCCAGATTATCTGAAATTGAAAGTGTACGGAAAATTCAGCTATGGTCCAGATTTGGAATGTAAATGCCATTACATCCTTAAAATTAAATGCAAAGTCTGATATAATGATTTATTACACATACGCAACTTAAAAGTGAAATGGCTTCACAAAGCCACTGAACTTTATATTAAAAGGTATACAAAAATTGACAAAAATTGCACAAAAATGTATACTAGGTATTTCATAGAAGATCTTGTGCATGGATAAAAACTGCTTAGGGATTACTTAGATTAAGATCAAAAATTCAGGGACTAGAAGGTCTTTTATTACTTAACCTAATATCTTCTTTTGCTACTGTAAAACAGAGTTTGAGGTTGTTTCTTTTTTTTTTTTTTTTTTTTTTTTTGTTTGGTTTGGTTTTTTTTGTTTTTTTTTTTTTTTTTTTTTTTTTTTTTCCAAAACAGGTTTTACAGATCATTCTTCTGTGGACAGAACCAAGACTCTACATCATTTACAGAAACTGCATCTGAGGCTAGCCTTCAACAGCTTTTTGAAACTATTGAAATTTCACTTCAGTCCTGCAGAAAGTCAGAAAGAAAGAATGGGTGATTCCTGCAAGAAGAATATTTGTGAAAATAAAATTTTGTTTGTAACAACTTTCAAATTATGCTTATTTCCTTACATATGCTTGTGTAGCCCTAGAATTCATCCTCTCTTTCTTGTGCCACAATTTCAAATCGAGTTGTGGTGAAGATAGAGTTAGTCAATTTTAAGGAGAAGGAACTTATTCAAGTATTTCTCCAAAGTCTGGTTAGAACTTTGCAATTCAGTATAGTGTGAAGTTAGTACCAGTGTAGGGAAGCTTGGTAATATCAAGAAAATCATTCTAACTACAAGTAAAAATAAAAGAAAGAATCTGGCCTACAGACTTTGAGTTATGAGAAAAAGGACAAAACAGAATAAAGATGCAATCTTGGTATACATTGTTCTTTTCCCATTAATGATTTCTTTTGGTGGTGCCTGAATAATAACACATTGAATTGAATGAAATTCCAACTCTTTTTTTTTCCCCCACCTATTTTCTTTCTTCATCTCTCAGAGGTTTTGTTACCATATCTGAGGATTGTAGTTCATTTAGCTTGAGTATTTTTTTTCAGTTGTACTATAGCTTTTCTCTGTTTTTCTTTGCAGAAGCTCTAACAGAGCTGGACTAGATGCAATACAGGATGTGCATCCTACAGAATACAATGAAGTATTGGAAGACACTACAAATAAACAGAGGAAATTGAAAAATCAAATTCACTAAAAAAGATTTCAAATTCTCAATGATTTGACAAAGATTTAATGTGTGAGAAACACAAAAGACCACCCCCAACACTAATAGACACACTCAACATTTTGGTGTGAGTACATCCACGACTATTTTAACATAGCGCTACATAATATGTCATCTTTATTTTAATTTACAATTATCAGGAAGACAGGGGGTATTTAAAATGTGTTGATCAGGAAAAAGAATAGACACTTTAAAAAATCTATTATTTAATTTCTTTATACACTCACTCATGTACACACATATTCTTTGTGTGGTTAATACATTTACATAACTTTGACAATCCTTGTATATGTGTATGATCCGATACATATATCATACACATACAATATTAGATTGTATTAAATAATACAGTTTAATCTGTATAAATGCAGGTGATGATAAAAATAAGTGTCTGGCCTAACACTATATGTAGGATAGAAATGCACCTCATTACCATTTAAGCCTTTCTCCTCCAAATATTTCCATTTAGCAAGTTTCTACATTTTTATAAACATAATAATTCAAAACCTCACTACTATTTGTTTCATACATTCTTTAGGGTAAAAACTGTCTTCTTGGCTTACTGACATACTAAAATGCTAGCATTTCATGCTAGTAAATTGTGGAGGACTAGGTTGAAGACTTCCTACATTTTCATTAATCACTGTTACAATATATGCAACATTCAAAACTAACTTCACCCATGAAAACTTGCCAAGAAGTCACAGAATCCCTGCGTGTATTTAAAACAGCCTTTAAAAAAGAAGATAAGCCTACTCACTGTTCTGCACAGCTTCCTTTTCTAAGTACACATGCATGAGGATGGGAATGACAGACGACAGAGGATGAGAAAATCAAGAGTCTGTACTATGCCTACACTTATCATGGTATCCAAAGTATCAACAGAGCATTCTGAATGAAACATAAAAACTGTCATATTCTAAGCCATATTAATTACTCAGCAACTGCAAGAAATACACGCATTTTGGAGTCTCTCTACACGTTTCTCTGAAGTAACAAGGAGCCCATGGGGAAAGTGCTCAAAGCCCGGAGTATGGCAGCTGTTTATCCGTCAATGATAAGCATTGTATTATTGTTATTAATAGTAGGAGTAATTCTAATTTTGTCTTATCTACCTAAAGGTTCCATAAGCAAACCTCCCCCCCAGTTTAAATTCCCATTTATGGCATAACATTTTCTATATCAGGACCCGCATCTGCGCAAGGCGTTTCACATTCTCGCACAATCTTGCCACCGAATTCGCAGCCTTCGCTTGCTTCCGAGACAATAGTCACTTATTCTGTTTACATCGCAGTATCCATCCTTCGAAAGGACACGACGATGCACTCTTAACGGAGCAGTACAAAACCCGCTGCATGCCGCTCGGCATCGGTCCCGGGAAGGTTGCGCGGGACAGAGGTGGAGGAGGCAGGGGCCGAGCAGGGGGCGCGGAGCGGGGNCACCGAGCACCGCGCTCCGCTCCGCGGCCTCATTCGGGGAGCGGTAAGTTTTTGTATCCGTCCCGCAGTTGTTTCACTCATTGAAGGAGTGCTGGGTGGGTTTGGAGAACGGAAAGCGGAGAAGGGTGGGGGCGTGATGGATCCCCGGGCA
>WEIU01017982.1:6871-40245 GCA_013389925.1 Aegithalos caudatus
AAGGGAAGGGAAGGGAAGGGAAGGGAAGGGAAGGTGCTAATAATTCCAATTCTTTAGCATTACTTTCCTGTATTTCTTGTTTTCTCTCTACCCTCTATAAATCCCCTTTGTATCCCTGGATTCACCACCCACACCCCTCTCCCCCCACCCCTCAAAAACAAACAAACAAACAAACAACAAAAAAAACTGACTGAGCCAAAAAATCCCACAAATCCTAATACTTCCAATTATTATTTATATAAAATTCTTATCTTTCTGTCTGGAAGTGAGCATAAGTTTCAAAAAAACTTTCCTTGAGCCTCACCAGAAGAAACAACATTTTTGCTTTTTTTAACCTGCACATTTCCTGCATAAAAAAAGTAAATTTTTTCTTCTCCATCTGCAATTCTGTATGCCCATATAAAATGATGCCATAGTGAATAGAGTAGCAGAATCACATAGGTGGCTTTTACTTTACTTGTGCGCCATCCTGAAACTGCTTTATGTAAGGCCCACAACAAAAATTGTAGTATTATAAACGCCATACAAAAACTTTTGAGGACTGTCAGATGCAATTCTTGCACAAGAGTCATTGCTTGCTTTTCTAATCTAACTGTAAACAAAGTAAACACAATGGTGAACATAACTGTTGAAACCTTCAAAGCAGAAACTCTCAGCAAAAAATTTCAACTGAACCTTCAAAATAATTTTGCTGTTCATGAAATAGGTTATTCCCAATGAAACATTAGTTTACTTTAACAAAAATGAATGGAACCAAAAGGCTATTTTTCTCCCTCCACTGTATTTAAAGCCTTACAATAATATTTCTGTTTCTCCGCTACTTGAATTTTTGTTGTATATATGGCATCTGCTGGCAAGTGGGAATGAAACTCTGAGAAAGAATCAAACCTTCTTTAGTGTCTGCATCCCAGCTCCCAGTGCCTGAGCAAGCATGCCATTGTACACACAGGGTCCCTAGTGAGAAACCCAGCTCCAGGAGACAGTCCTTCCCACCGCACGGTTTTGTGGTGAAATTTATGAGCCTGTCACCCTGTCAGTTGAAAGGGTTTCCGTTTTTGGCCTAATGCTGTGCGTTTAATATCTAAAGTTTTGGAAAGGAAGTGATTTGTTTCATTTTGCTTAGGCCTTTATGTAGCCGAATTATATTTCAGCGATCCCCAGTATCCATAGCTACAGTACTTTCCCACTGACACAGCGGTACTTCCTGATAAAGTTTCCCCTATAACTCAGCCAGCAAGCTTGTCTGAACTCCAGCTTCTGTTTCTCCAGTTAAAGCTAATTACACTTATATGGCACTGGGCTTTCCACTTCCTTCTTTTCTTGGGGTGCACAATTGCCAAGGAGATCTATATTTGCCAGGGGAAAAAAAAAAATCCTGAATGTTGGTGCCAATTAACAAAACAAATATGTTGCAACTTAATGAGTACCCAGCAGATCAAACCTGATTTTGCTCAACGGAAAGGTGATGTAGGAGTAAATAAATGGCAGCTCTTAGCCACTGGCAGAAGGGGAAAGCATTTTGTTTTACCAGGGAATGCATTTCTGCTTTGCTCTACTTAGTAGGACCATGCACTTTCTCCCCCCTTCAGACCCTGCCCACAGTGCCTAATTAATTCACATCAATTTTGAAAGAATACATGATTAGCTGTCCTAGGGCTAAGCAGTAGCATATTGAGTCACACACTAGAAGGCCTAGTTTGGGCACTGGCTCAGGATGGCAGGATCCATGCCAACATAAGAAGCTAAATTGGTTGCAGGGCAGGGGGTGGGGGGCTTGCCAACTAACTGCCTCGCCTCATGGCACCATCTGCCAATTTGTAGACTGATGTTGGCATCAGATCTGAAAGAGCCACTTATCCACTTGCACAGCTATAGGCCACAAGAGTGAAAGGAGAAACGTTTAAAAATAAAAAGGAAGTTGACTAAAAAGCGCATCTCGTCTAGCACAATGCCTGTCAGGTTACTGTCTACAGTACTTTATAATCAGATATGGATGTTTTTTAAGAAATTAAGAAGCTAATCCATGATTACCTTCATATCTGAGATTGCAAACAACACAAGGTTATTGCTCCCAGATGTAGTTACCTGCTTCATGCATAAAATGGCACATACCAAATTAAAACCTCTCAAATTTTACTCTGTGAATTAGCTTCCAAAACAAAAAAATAATTCTTTGCTGATGTAGTCCTTTTCAGCCTTCAAAAGTAGACAAAAAAGTAGAAAGACATTCTTAAAAGAATGTAGATTAATTTCAACCTTACTTCAGGGGTTACCTGGATAAGAACCAAGCATTTAATGAATGATATTATGTTCTTTGAAATAATTTCTTCTCTTTGGGTCTGCTTCAATTCAACATTATGTCAACAGGTTCTTAGCATCTTGTACCTGGCCAGGAATTCTTCACCCTTCTCAATCCAACAAGGAAACTGAGCCTAAGCTTCTGAGATGCTCATTTCTGTGTAGTGATTTATATGTTGAGTTTAGTTCAACCCCATCATAAGGAGAGGACAATCAAAAATTATGATAACTAAAGGCACATCATCAATTATTAAAAAGAAAATTTACTCACAAAGAAATAAGAAAACAAATATTATATTGTTTAGATGCTCCATTTATTACTAGATATGATTCTAACCCTGGCTTTGCCTGACAGGGCCTTTAATAGATTTTATACTAAAAACCTGAGTATCCTTCTTATCTTTGTAGCCCCTATGAAACTATATCAGCAAAAGAGGAACTGAACTGAAAAGAGAGTATGCAAGAGTCTACAATAATGTAAAATCAGAGAAAACTTTTTTCCTTGCAATTTCTTATTGTAGAAGCTCAAGAGAAGTTCTGTTTGTCATTGGCTTTCTCTGGAACATGGTGACAGATCCATTTAGTTGCATAAATATGCATAAATATGCATAAAGTAGCTTGAGATCAGTACATCCTACCACCTTTTTATTCCCCAAAATAAAAATAACTATGAAACTCATCTGAAAGAGGTAGGACATGTTCCATCTCCTTCTCCTGTCCTGAAAAAAATCCTATGGTTTTATACAATTACATTTTTTAGTTTTGATTACTGAAATGCCCTGGCTGCACTCTTGGGCTGGACACAGTTGGATAAGACCCAGTATTCCCTTGAAGTGTGCACATGCAGACTTGATTAACATTTAAGATCCCACCAGGAAAAAGGAAACCTTCCCTCATATGGAGACACTGCAAGAGTTCTGCACCACTCCATGAGGGGAGGCTATACAGCTCATACTTCTAGTTGACACCTTACCCATAAATTGGCCCCCAGAGGCCTTTGGTAACTGTCTTAAATTAGAGCAGCCTAGAGCAAAGTGCCTGAGGCTGCTTCCATTTCCAATCTAACTGATCCAGCACTAGGAAAGTCCTGGGACTACAGAAAAACAAAACCCCCTTTGTACAATCTCCATCCTGCAGTGAGTGCTGAAATAAGCACTCAAAACTCCATGAAGGATTTTGGAAGATAGATAATAGAACAGAATTCCAGAGCACTCTTCGTTGCCCTGTGTGTTTCTTTTAATGATTTTTATACATGATAATGTAACCAAAAATCACAAAATATCTAAATACCTTGAACTTGCTGTTCTGCCATCTGCTATCCCACAGTTCATTTATGGGTTTTGTGTACATTCTATCATGTGCACACTTCATGTATATTATTTATTAATTAGTAAAGGTTTTTTTATGTTTTACCCTATACTTTACCTGGACGTATTTACTATGCTGGTTAGAGCTTGTAGGCATGTGTAGTGTCCCAGGAGGATAACATTTTCTATCTAAGGTATTACATTAAACCTGTTAAATTATTTTCAAAAGACATTCAAAATGGTGGGAAAAGGAATGTAGCCTCTTTAATAATAAATGATAAGTATCAATACTTAATGGAGTAAAAGATACATCTTGTCTACGTTGCTGCTTACAGGAAAATGGATGATGTTAATCTCCTCTGAGTTACCTAGAGAATAGTGAAAGTGGTGAAAAATACAAAAGTATAATATCGTGAATTATTTCAACTCAAATATGTTATGTAATGGAGAGTGAGTTGTTGCTAAATCAGGTAGAACAAACAAAAATTTGTTTTCAAACTTATGAAGAAGTTTGGAGGAGCCAAAAAACATTTCTGAATTTGGCTGAAACTGACTGTCACTGAGATGAGAGGACAAAAGCAAGATATATGCCATTTGTTTTAGAAGACATAAGAACATTATTGAGGTGAAAATTCTTACAATTAAGAGACAGGAACTTCACTAATGCAATTATTTTGTCAAATGGTGTTAAGCAGGAAAATCTGACTGACAAGATTTTTGTCTTAATGATCAAGACAAATATAACTAAAATTAACAGAATAAATTCAAAGTGAGAGAGAAAACAGCAATGTGGAAGCAAACAGGTTATGGTGTAATGAAGGTGCACACATGACCCAAGAAGAAAGTTAGCATAAGCAGTGACAAAGCACTCTCCACACAGCTCCTCTGTGCTTTACCAATTGCAGCACATATGGTCCTCTATCAGAGGGTCTCAGAACAGCGGGTTAGTTTACATACCATATGTATGCAATTGGTAGGCACAACGGGGTTGCGTTAAGGTTATTGCATCTGCCCTAGTTCGGAATTCCCTTGTATTTTTAGGTTTACGTCGGACAGTAATGTTATTTTAACAGCTTTTGTGTTAAATTTCACATGTTTTTTTAAACAACATTATAGCTTCCTTTATTTTCTTTTTATTAATTTTGACTTTGTAATAGGGACTCTGGAGACTTAAAATTGAAACACGTTGTAGAATGATGGCTTTTGGAAGTTCCAAACTCCAAGGAATGAATGCCAGCTCAACCTTCTACTGTCTCACTGCTGCTGATTAAATTGAGTACCTAGTATTTTTTGTTTCAAATATTTTGAGAATGAGCATGATCTGTGGATTATTTATAAAAGAATTTTTGGAAATATTTTTTGTTCTGAATCTCTATTAAAAATTATTTGTCTGTAGGAGTTCAGTAATATGAAAACAAGAAGTTTTGATTGGACTGTGTGGTCAACAATTACATCAATTTTGTATGTAAGGAAATCATTGCAATCATGTTCAACATGATTTAATCCTTACAGTCAAGTTGGATATTTTTCAATAAAATCAAAAATTTGTCTTCTACCAGTAGTTTCAATGGCTGCCTAAAATATTAATGGCAAATATGTGGTGCTTAGGGAAAAATACTTAAGAGATTTCAATGATACTAACACGTATTTTAAGAAAACCTCCATAACATTATGAAGTAATTCTGCACTATTTTTACTGCTTTATAATCAGAATTCCTGTAAAGAAAATGGAAAAGTCTGGAAAGAAGGGGTTAATGTTCTCCAAAGTACACACAAGTTTTCTGCTAAGAGTGTATCTGTTGCTTCATTTAACTTTGTTTTTATCCATAGTATGTTATCCACCACCACACACAGGAGACAAGGAGTGTTCTAATATTCAGATTGCAAGGTGAAATATACTTCTTGTATCCATTACTGGAACATTTAAGCATTGGTTTCCCTCTTAAGTTCCTAGTGCCAGTATTAATAATGTCTGGCAAATGCATTAATATGGTGATAGCAACAGGAGATGGCAAAGCCCTTTCACATAACACATTTCAAGCATACCTTAAACTCTTTTATAAGTACCTTTTATGGTAGACAAACAATGAAAAATTATTATTATCCTTGTAATGAAAAGCTGTGGTTATTTCACTTTTCTTCCAAAGACAGCGAACTCCTGTAAAACAATGCATGCCAGTAGTGTATTTTTTAAAGGAAAAGTAGGAAATAATTGGAAAATCCATAGTTCATGATAATTCCATAGCTCATGATAACAGGCTAGGAAGCTACTGAAACTGGGAAATAAAGTGCAGGTAAAAATCATCCTCGGGGACATACCACAGCATATGTGAATGTAAAGAGCACTAGGGCTTTGTTGCTAATCAGGTCATCTGTTCTTCTGAGACTGCAATCTCTATAAAGAAGACTTTCCTACATGGCATAGTTTGTCAGATTCAAAACTGAAGGAAATTATGTAGAAGTCTGATTACTTAAATTATAGCTACAAATAGAGATTATATAAGAACCACCAACAGACCTAGAAATTTTAGACTAACCCACAAATTATAGAAATATATATTTATTTATCCCAAATATATATTAAAGGGTAATGACAGTTATCTAGGGTCTAAGTTTTAAATTCTTGTGAAGCCTGTCAACAAAGGCCAACTCATGCATGAACAAGCATTCTGAATAGAGGAAGAAAATGTCACTAAAGTCAATGAGGAGATTATTGTAAGTTTAAACAGAGATACCTTTAGTGTGGGGAAGCAAAACAAAATCCCAAAAGTTTGACAATGTTAGAGATCAAAGATCTATGCAGTAGTTCTGTAAAGTGTTGAGTGTTCCAAATTTTAAACATACATCAAAGAGGCAACAATTTCTGCATTGGATCTTATTGAGCAGAAACAGCTCCTAAAGTTAACCAGTAGGAAAGTAATTAAACTTGTTAAAGGCCATGGACAGTTAAACTCTCTGGAGCAAATGAAGATTCTCTCAGTGAAGCATTAATAAAGAATAAGGGATTTGATTTTTTTTTTTTTTTTTAAATATCATTCTGAGTAGTAAAATGAAAATTTTTTAAACTTGTGAAATTGAGCTGATTCTACCAAGTGCTGCAATTTTGGCAAATACTCTCCCTGTACAGACTAATCTCTTAGTGGGTCATGAAAACTGACCTTGTTGGTTACTTCACTTAAATTACTGTAAAAGGACAGAGATGTTCAACATGTTCTACAAAGTGTGATCATGACAGCAGTGACCTCACAACCTATTGCTTCAATGACAGAATAACAAGAAAAAAAAATAGAAAAATTAGTGCTGTGGAACTTTGAATGAAGTCCTGGATCCTCTTGGAATTGACATATTATGGATGTCTCTTGTTCATATTACATCAAAGAGGATGTTAATAGCTCCTGGATTTCTCCTACGGAAATCCCAAGCTGGGCCACCATACAGTATCTACAGTGCTCCACAGATTCTAGATACATATTCTTTATATATATTTTGTAATTAAACTGATTTATCTGGAATATATTTGCACTCAGCAGCTCTTTAATTTTCAGGAGCCTTTCCCAATGTAACAATTCATTACATCAGGATAAACTAAGCTTATTTATACGAAGAAATTTATACAGCAGCCCATTTAAACTTTTTCCAACAAGTTCAGTTATTTTCCAAAAGTTGGGTTGTATCTAATGCATTTGTTCCGTGTACTTTACCTGAACTTTGCAGGTAGGATTCATTTCAGAATCAGTTTCCCAAAGAGATAGAAGCCTTAGGAAAAGACAGTGTATAAGGAAATGTTAAGAGAATTTTATGGAAAAGAATAAATGCCCAATAGTTACCTTAAACAGCTTACACTGCAGCTCTAGTCATGGTAAAGGTAAAACAGGTGTTGGCTTGGTGGTGTACAGAATGCATTTTTACAGCTGTTACATATCTGACTGGTCATAGTGCTTTTTCAGGTGTAGAAATCCCAAACAACCACAGGGACATCTGCTGACTTCTCAGGTATATGTTATTGAAGAAAAAAGGAAATAATTTCCAGAATTATTCAGCAATCATTTTATGCCTCCCAAACTGATTGTTGAAGACTTTGTTTCGAAAAATGGCATATTTAAACTCTCTGCTGCTGTTTGTGCTGGAAGAATGGCTTTCCAGCATTTAAATTCTTTCTTTGGGATTTTTTTGTTGTTGTTTTGAATTTTTTTCTTACATTCCAGCATGCATTTAGCCCTTGGCAGATTGAAAGGTGTCTCTGTCAGGAAATATCATCTGAGAGAACACAAGATACTACACTGCACAAAAAAAAAGGTGTGGTGTAGGAGGAGAGAAAACATCAGAAGCATTGCAAAAATGCCTTTTTGTTTTGTGTTCCACAGCTTTGAAACTTTTCAACAGCTTTGAACCATTAAAAAGTGTAACTTGCTGACAACTTTTTACATGGAATGTCAGCTTTGTGTGATTTGAAACAGCTGAGATAATAACTCCTAAATGAGAGGATTATGGTACTGAAAGGAAGATAAGTATGTATTGTACCAGCAGCACCTCTCTATTAATGACTAGTGTAGACCAATTGATGGAATAGCCAGCCTTTTATCTGTACTCTTCTTAAGAGTTAATTTTTATTTTTTTTTTAACTGAATGAACAATGTATCCTTGGAAATTTTATCAAATTTATTTTGACCCACATGCTACTGTAAACCAATTAAACCAAGACATGATTTTTAAACAAATGTAGAGAAAATGATAGAATAGTAGAGATGTGTGAGCTGAGAATGGTTTTTAAAGTTTGCCATGAGGTGTCAGCAACTCTTTAATTTTCAGAAGCCTTTTCTGACATTAGGATCTCACAGCAATTTACAGAATTACTTGCTCAACTCTGTCAACAGTCTAGGAATATTTTCCTCAAATAATGATTTATATTTTAGAAATCCTTAAATATTTCCATATGGGTAACAGAGACGAGTTTGTCTGTTTGTTATAAATACAGATATACCTGCAAATAATTTAGTAAATAAATGCAAAATAAATTTGTAATGTTTTTCTTCTAATTAGCTCAGTTATTTTACCTGCTGTTCATTGTGTTTGCTGCCTTCAGTAAGATGTGTATAATTTCTGTAAAAATTTTAAATCTCACAATATTAAGTAAATTAGTAACAACAGACATCAAGGGTGTCTTGGAGATATCAAGTGTAATAAATTTTAGAAACTACTATGAATTTTCAAGATAGTACGTTAAATTTCATTGCAAGTACTGTATCTTCAGGTTTCCCCAGGTGGCAATGTGTATTAAGAAAAGAATGTCTATGTCTGGAAATGCTGTTCTTGCCATTTTTATTTTTGGAAGCTAATTTAGCTGTTGAATGCAATACTAGTCTTGGGTTTAGGAATGTCTTCAGAGGGAAAGTAGAACTGGAGGAAAACCATGACAACTGTGTTTCTTAGTATAGTGGGCTCCAGGTAAAACTAAAACCTTATCCAGGTTTAAGAGATTAAATCAAAGGCAATATTCAGATAAGATAGCTGCCACTACCTATCATTATATTCTCTCTGTATCTCGAATACATTGAAAGGTAAGTAGACTCAGAAAATTTGGTCTTGAAAAGTTGTATACTAAAATGAATGTTTGCTGGAAAATGGAATATATTCCTGCACCAAACCCCTGGAAAATTTTAAGAACTGACCTTAAGTACTATGGTTTTGCTTTCAGATGTTAGGATTTACCCTTCCTGCTAATCCTGAAAGTGCCTCTTAAATCTTGTAATAAACCTTACAGTAGTGCTATTCCACTGATCTAGCAAAAAAAAAAAAAAAAAAAAAAAAAAAAAAAAAAAAAAAAAAAAAAAAAAATAAACAACAAAACTCATTANCATAATGATCTACAAACCTGAACTCTAATATTTAAAGCAACCATCAGTGTAGGAGGACTGACAGGTCATAGAACTCTGTATCTGTGCTCAGACCTGCAGATTTCACCATAAAGGTTTCAGATAAACCCGGGTTTAGCCTGATGTAGGTGCTTCTTTCCCTTTAATGGTGGGTCATCACACCTGATCACCACATTTTTATTCTGAGTTATATTTCATGAGAGACAAGATGTGCAGTGGGGGCAGAAAAAATCTGCAGTAAGTTTAATCATTTTTCTTTCTCTTGAACACATGAGACAAAGAAAGGTGTGAGGAGGATATGGCCTGAGCTGGCTAGTCTGTATTACTATCTAGCATGTGTGGAAAGTGATTTAAGATCAATAGGTCACACTTCACTTTGAAGTTCAGATACTGCCACGTCTTTTTTGAAAACATGATCCTGAAATGTGCTGAGCACCCTGGCTGAAGGCCAGGAAAACACATAAACACATGCTTAACTCTAATCATAGGACTAGACCCCTTATGTTAAAGTTGACATGTGCTGTAGTGCTGGTCTGGACTAGTGCCAGAAGGTTCAGCATCCTTCAGGATTGATTCTTCAGCCAATAAACTAAGGGCTACAGCTTAACAGTAAGCCTAGGATTCTGTTTACATTTCCTGCTTGCATTAAAAAAAAAAACAACAAAAAACAGTGGTTGTTATACACATAGAGTCCTTGCTCCTTTGAGAAAATTTGTATAGATGGAGGGACAAAAGTTTGTTTCAATAGATGCAAGCAATGAACAGGATGTTCACTTCATTTGGCTGTGTACAAATCACTTCTTTCCCAAACAATCTCGACCTGCTAACACAAAGTTACTCAATGTCCCACAGAAGTCTTGTCTTTAGGAGCTGGCTTTTGCTGTAGTCTCAGGTGGCAGTGCACTTAAGCAAAACTTAAATTCATTCCCACTGCTAAGTAGGTGATTTTGTCATTTGAAAATAGCCAAGCTTTCTCCTGATTGGCAGATGCAGAAGGTAAGAACTAACACTGAGGTTTACAAAAAAAAAATGGAGTTTCTAGTGGGCTGAAATCCAGTCCAGCCTAGAATGAGTTTGTGTCTCTAAATTGTGAATACAGATGGTGGACCTGAGGTGCATAGTAATGAAATAAACTTTCAATAAAGGTAGAAAACATTTCTACAGGCAACTGTGCAATAACAAACACAGGTACAAACCTCCACTATTTTGTCTCCAAGCTCTCATCCTCCCTATCATCCTTCTTTCACCATCAAGACAATGGTCTGCACAAGGATTGCAGCAGTCAGCAAAGTTCAAAATAAACATACCTTATTGTCCAACTAAATCACAACTAAAAGAAGTCTCTAATATGCTCACAGGTTATGCTGGTTTCTCCCTGGTGCACACAAAAGATTGGCTTAAATTTGCATTGGTTACTAAGATCGTAGGAAAACACTTTTTGAATTTTTTTTCCAAATAACTGGAAACAAAATCAAACAAGTTTGAAAAAGCAACCCTGTGTTATTGAATAATTTTTAAGGTTTAACAAACTTAAAATTGTCTAATTGTTTTAGTTCAACAAGTTTTCTGACACTAAATACATTGGAGTATTATGAAAAAAAGCCATTCTAACTGACACTAGAAATTATCTACTTCCATGTAAAATCTGTTCCTGCAAGATGTCTCTCTGTCAAACTCTATTTTACAAACACAAGAGTCCTTGAGACCATTAGGTACTTATCAGATGGAACCAAAAGAACTTCCAGATGTTACTGATCCAATTTTCATGAACATGAGAATGAGAAATTGTTGCTTTAGTGGTAATGTATCCCTTTCTACAATTTCCAAACAGTATTAAAAGAAGGATTATTACTGAATGACTGTTTCTTTCTAAAAGTGTATGGAAGTTATTGCCAAGCATTTGATTCTTGTTTGTTGGAACTTAGTTATTAGCAAATAATACTAAAACCAGTAAGTATTTTTTGTGCCTTAGACATCAAGCTCACTTTCAGAGGTTCAAATGTAGTTCAAAAGTCATATTTTGTTTCTCATTCTTCGGATGCATAATGGCAATTCCCTTTTCTAGCTTTATGTATTTTTGAATAGGTGTCTGGTACCCAAACCTCTTGGTAGAAGGGTTTGGAGTAGGTGATTTACAATGCCCATTCCAGGCACATACTTACCTGCAGACTGTAATTTCTTGAGGGGACCCCTAATATTAGCACCTTAATTGCTAGCACCTCGTCATATTTAGGCTTCTCACTCCCAGGCCCAATTAGAATAAAATTATTGAATAACATGAGTTTAGTCCATTCACCCCACAGTGCTAGAAAATGACATCACCTTGCAGTTAATTCAGAGGCAGAACCCTAAGGAACAGACGGTGCTTTTGTATCTTCTGTCATCAGTTTTTCCCCTTTGTACTGTGACTCTGTGGTAGTGCCTGAAAAACACACATTGTGTAACTGTACTTGGAATTTCTCCAATGTTACCAAGCTTCGCAAGTAGAAGCACCACTGATTTCTTTGTCCTGGTATTGTTTTTTGGGGGAAGGGGAGCAGGCTGAATCAAAGATGGAATTTTTAAATTTATACAGATGAACTTGATCTGATTGTATGAAGGAAGTTATTTTAGAGCATTTCCTTTATTTTTCTTAAAAGACCAGCCTAAAAGAATCTTTTACAGGGATCTTTTCCATATTCTGGTTTTGTTTAGCTGTCATCTGCTGTCAAAGGTGTTCAAAAGGACCTGAACTATGAGTTGTGGCACTGTAGTAAACTGCCTCCTTTGGAAGATTTTTTAGAAGCTTGTCTTTGAAGGTTTGGCCTTTAGCCTATGAAGGTCAAAACACATTTGGGAGCTTATATTATTTGTCACCAGAGAGAGGTTAGGGTAAACCTAGAAGCACATTTCTCTTCAGAATCCACATGATTAAAATTAAAATAGTATGTCTGGTATGTATACAGAAAAAACCCTCTGGATTTTCTTCTGTATTTTCAAATAGATCCAGTGGGCAATTAATCCAAAATAACATATATAATGTGTGTAATATGTTTGTATAAATGTATGTGTATATATATCTGTATATAAAATAATATGCAAAATTTCCATGTCAAGAGATGCAGCATTAATATATTAACCCAACAGAATTCTGTAGGACGAGTCCTGATTCCATAAGTTTAAAGCCTGGGAAACCTGTGTAGCTGGCTCCACTGGAAATGATGATTCAGAGATCTTTTTATCTACAAGTTAATAAAAGTATCTTTGTCATAGGGTATGGCTACAGAACTGATAACAAAATTAGGCACAAGAATGCCTCAGATGCACCTTTCATATACAGAGCAAACTTTAACTTTCAAATTTGATATCCAAAACACTGATAGAAAAGGATGAACTGATATATGACAAAAAAAAAAAAATAAAAAAAAAAAAAAAAAAAAAAAAAAAAAAAAAAAAAAAAAAAAAAAAAAAAAAAAAATTATTCCACAAAAAGAATTTTTAACATTATTGTCAGTCACTCATTTTCTATCCTGCTAGGATGAGTAGGAAAATATAAAGTCTTGTAAAACAAATAGCCTTGGATTTTAAAGCAGACAGAAATTTTATTGAAAATTTAGAACTATCTTTTATTAGCATGAGAGAAACTTGAGTGATGTGAAATTGTCCCAATTCTGCATTAATTTTTTGTCTCTTCAGAAAACTACTAAAAGGATATGGCAAACCCAAAGATTTCTTATACTTTTATGGATACTATGAGCTGAACCAATTCAAAACTCTGGATCTGATTTTCCATATCTCCACATACTAAAATGCAAAAGAAATTGATCAAGAAGAAGGAAAATTCTTCCTAAACTGATCCATAATATTTGTCATAAGATATAATCTAGGATACTGGACTGTATGCAAGAGCTAATGAGTCACTAACACAGAAGATTTGTTTTATATTACCTACTCTATCAATAATCTCTTGTGTAGTCTAACAAAGTCAGTTCCCTTTGTCTGTCTCTCTTTTCCCCTTGTCTTTTCTATGGAATATAAACTTCTAGACATTAAATTGGCAGACTATATTTTGATATGCTAATATCAGCCCTAATACTGAAAGTGCTGTATCAAACTCATCACACCTGCATGATTTGAAACTCTCCTCCAGTAAGAACATGCTCTGAAGGTATGAGTTTGGGTTTTATTTGTTTTCCGAAATGAGGTGGTACTAGTAGTCTGTATATACACTAGGCCTCCTTTGGATGTTTACATTTATCTGTTTTGGTTTTTTCTAAAGGAAAATGTAGGTCCATTGAATAACACTGAGATCCACATCTGACATTTTTGACAGAGATTTTACAGTATTGGCAACATTCACATGAAATGAAAACACGAAGAATAAAATTTACTAACAGCTAATTAAACTAATCACCAGAAATAATTTCCCTTAAACAAAGTCAGAGAGTCTCATTCCCTTCTCACTCCCTCCCTTCTCTCCCTTCAGAGAAGAATCACCATTACACCTCTGGAAAGAGGTCTAGTGTTCACACTTCATCAAAGGAGGATCAAACATCTTTAACTGTTCCTTTCAAAGTTAATAGTTTCCAGACTACCATTAGTAGTTTCCTTTAAGGGAGAAAATTCCCAGTACTGAAAATAAAAGCCAATATCCAAATATTGCAAAAATTTTGTCTGTAATACCTAGTGGACAATTTTATTGGCACTTAAAAACTGTAGTAGATAAATCCTAGAGAATTTTAATTGGATCGGACCCTGTTTAACATCTTTGTAGATGATCTGGATGTAGGGATTGAGGGCACCCTCGGTAGATTTGCAGATGATACTAAAATGGGTGGGAGTGTTGATCTCTTGAGGCAAGAGAGGCTCTACAGAGGACCTGGACAGTCTCAATCAGTGGGCTAAGGACCACAGCATGAGAGTCACTAAGGCAAAGTGCCAGGTCCTGCATTGGGTCACAGCAATTCCAGGCAGTGCTACAGGCTCCAGCAAGAGAGGCTGTCCAGAAGAAAGGGGCTTGGGGGTGCTGGTCATCAGTGGGCTCAGTGTGAGCCAGCTGTGCCCAGGTGGCCAAGAAGGCCAGTGGCATCCTGGCCTGTACCAGCAATGGTGTGGGCAGCAGGACCAGGGCAGTGACCGTCCCTCTGTAGCCAGCACTGGTGAGGGCACACCTCGAGTGCTGCATTCAGTTTTGGGCCCCTCACTTCAAAAAGGGCATTGAAGAACTGGAGTGTGTCCAGTGAAGGGCAACCAGGCTTGTGAGAGGTCAAGAGAACTTGTCTTTTGAGGAACAGCTGAGGGAGATGGGTTTGTTTAGTCACAACGGGGTTCAGGGGGAATCTCATCACTCTCTACAACTACTAGAGAGGAAGTTCCAGCAAAATGGGCCTGGTCTTTTTTGTTGTGCCAGTAGTGAGAGAACCATAGAAAAATGGTTTTGAGACAGGAGATTCAGATTAGATATAAAAAAAAAAAAATCTTGCTATGTAGTCAGACTTTGGAATAGGCTGCCTAGGGAGATGGAGTCACTGTACCTGGAGGTGTCTTAGAAGCATCAGGATCTGGCTTTGGATGATGGTTTAGTGGTTTAGGGGTTACAGTGATAGTGTTGGTTGATGGTTGGATTTGATGATCTTTAAATGTCTTTTCCAACCTTGATAATTCCATGATTCTATGAAATACTGCCAAGTTATGGACTTCTGTGCTCAATATATTGTGCTCAATATATTGTGCTCATTTTGATGTTCCTGTTGTGCTATTACTTTCATTGCTCATATAAGAAATAATATTCAGTAGGATGTTTTGTACATTTGCAGCTAAGTTAAACAGCATTTCCCCCCAGTCTGGATTTAGCAAAGTATTGTACCAAGTTGTAAATGCAAGCAATTGCATGATAAACATTTATTGAGAAGCAGAGACTTTTTATGCATTCTTTCCATCCTTCTATGTTGCCAAGGTGACCATACAGAGATAAACCAGCTTAAAATGTAAATAACTATATCCCTGAATATTTCAAATTCAAAATGTCCACTGAGTAACATTAGAACTGTCAGACTTATACAAGTAATCATATCTGAAAGATCCTGCAGCTTTTAGTTACATTTCCTTTAAGGTTATAGCCTCACAGGAAAGCAATCCACTGAATTATATTTTTCCTCTCATAACTTGCAATGCAGAAGTATTCTGCTGTAGGAAATAAATTGTTCAGAAAACGTAAATCCAAGGTAAAACTCAGAATCACTGTGATGTCATACTATGATGACAGCCTCTGACAACCAGTCTTTGGCTGATAACCTTCAATGTACAATTTTTACAGAAGTTCACTTAACTGTCAGCAACTAAATGGCCATCAAGCACTGGCTTAGGTTTTCTTTCAAACAATTTACCATTTTTTTAGATTTCAGCTTTATGGAAACAAAATACTCCCCAAAAAGACATAACTGAAATATGTAGCTCCAAGGAGACTTCACAGCTGAAAATCTTAAGGTCATATTTGTTCCTCATCAAATGCCTTTAACTCAGTTAAAACACCAGGTTTCAGAGGTTAGTAACTGAGAGAAAATATGTGCAGCTTCCAGAAAAAGAGCAGTGCTCTGGCACAAGAGTTCTACAAACTTTTCCTAAAAATGGCAGAAGATTCATAAAAATATTTTAAAAACATTAAAAACTTAGTTAAAAATCCCTGTATAAGAATCAACACCTTTCTTGTTTTTCAGATGCAGAAAAGTGTAGTTTCCAAAACTCACACAGCAGTGACATGCATTCATATCTTTATGCTCTTTTAAAAATAACAACTCCTTACCATAGATCAGCCAGTAGTGCAAGGAAGATAACAATGTCTGTTACTAGGTTTAATTTTTTTTGGCCATTTCTGGGCTATTAGTACTGTTCCTGAGGTATGGGCAGAGCATTCACAGCAATCAAGTTCTCACAAAGACACCATGTGAATTCAGGGATGTAACTCATGGTTGCCTTATAAGACCTGTGTGGCACGGAAGAGAACATTTCTGTCTTCTCAATGGCATTTACCTGGGAAGCAGAAGAACAAAGTTGAGAGCCTTTCTCAGACACAAATTATCCTTTTCTCGCATGACGGAACAAAATCTGATCCAGATGGTTTTGCGCAGGCTGCAATTCAGCTGCTCTCTCCCGTTCTTTTCTCCATCTCTGCTATGCTGGATTGGATTCCACACATTTGGCAAATGTTACCATAACTGTTGTGCCATGTAAAGGGGACTGCAGAGTTTATCAGCCAGGAGAGAGCTGAAGTCATCTTCACCTCTCAGGAAGGAGGAACACAGAATTTATCATGTGGCACCATGATGGCGGTCAGCTGGTGAGGATTTGTATAGGCATGGTCCCCATTCATGATGTCCTTCTCCTTTGGGAGTATCTTATACCCATCAGGAAGTGTTGGAGCTTTACACTTATGTGTGTAGAAAGGGGATTCTGCATTTTTTCCCTTATGTGTACCTATGTTCTGCCACTATTTTAAGGAAGTCAGTTCAAAAAGAAATAAAAATTTGTCTTGATAAGGATTTTCTTTTGCACCTCTAAGACAACAGGAAAAAAATTCCACCATAAACTTTTGAAGGGCAAGATGAAAAAACACATTCAGAAGTGGAGATCAGGTGCAGAGTAAGATGAAGCAGCACTAGAGAGAGACTAAGAGACACAAGTTAGAGAGTGCAACCAGGAAGAAGGAAATACTCAGGAATGTAGCTACAGATATCAAATACGAGAGGAATGTGTCAGTGGTGGGATGACTTACAGAGCAAATAGAGAAACATCCATTAGTCACACTCACAGCCTAGTTCTCAGGTGTTGACATCTTTAAATGTCATCTAATTGTTCTTAACCATAAAGACATTTAATGCTTCTAATGTACTCTAGCAATTAAAAAGCATAAAGAGAAAATGTGTATGCAACACATTTTCCCCTCAAAATTAAGATTATGAACTACTTGACAGCATTTTGACAAACAGATACAGGCCTGTACACTGAAAAAAAATGGCAATGTGTGCCCTTGGCACTCTTTAGAAGCAACCAAACTTTGTGTCAGCAGCCAAAACAGCACGAGATAATCATCTCTCATGTTGGCCATGACTTTTGTCTGCCTCAGTGACTGGATCAGTGCTGCCCAAAAGAAGTCTGCTCTGAGGAATGATGGAGGGGAGGGCAAACAGGGTGGGACACAATAGCCAGCTACTGCACATCAGATACTTTATAGCAGGAATTCACGCAGAGAGGCTGTTGAAATAGTGTTCAGTGAATGGCAGTGATTGAAATAGTATTCTTATTGTAGACATGAGGCCTGATTCCAATAGGGCATAAGCAGGTGCAGCTTCATTGAAGTCAATAGTGCAGCACCCACTGGGCCTGAATTTAGCTCACAGTAGGACTTGCTGTGAAGTGTATTACACTAATGATAGCTATGGCAACATACTGTTTTCTGCATGACCTAGATGCATTTGCCCCACATAGATGTTTTCACACCAAGACAGTGTTGTTTCTTAGTTTCTTACCAGGAAGATGAAATTGAGAGATGAATTTTTAGGCCCTGGATTATACCATTCTCTGGGTTTTAACCCATTTGTTGAAGGATTACACAGTGCTCCCCTTGGTGGTTAGTAGGCCTATTGCAAATAGGTTTTTTAAAGCCAGGTCTGTATCAATAGCTTCCCAAAGTTAACTGTAATTTTCTAGTCAATTATTCAATCATTTTAGTTCATGATACAAAATATTTAAAGACATCATTTTTTCTACTGATTCCTCCCCAGAGATACCAATAATCAAATTACTCCTTTCTTTCTCAGTAGAAGATATCCAGGGAATTATTCATTTCACACTTGGGAAAAGAAAGAAGATTTCCCAAGATAAATAGATAGAAATGCATTTTGTTGGTAAATTTCTGGTTTCAGTGTAGATATAGATTTGCCATGTCTAAAGTGCAAACTTTTATTCCGATTTTTAGTCCTTTACCTGTATTTAAGGGTCTAAAAACTTATTTTTCTTTATAAAGACTTATCAAGCACTGCTTCCTCTTTGGGAGAGAATTCAACCCAAAGGTTGTGGTTTCCCCTGAAAGTCATGCAAGACTTCACAGTTTATTTTTGTGGGGTCTTTTTTTTTTCCCTTCAATTTAAGCTACATGATAAATTTATGTGATACATGTTGGCTTCTTTCCTGCAAACCTGATTCACTCCAGCTTACATAAAGCATATTTTTCTGCTCTGCTTTCATGTTTTCTTCCTATTAACAAGATAAGGAAAAAATAGGTAAGTTTTAAAGAACACTTGTTTTTTTCCTAAAGCTGCATCATATTTACTGAGTATATCAGGCTTGTCAGAACAGCCCACCCTTCTTTTTGTTCCAAACTATTACAGTATGAAATAACATTATGAAAATCCTCCATAATGTGCAATGCCACAAAAAAGTGCAGATTAATTTTTGCTTCCAATTAATTAAGCACACATTTGATTACAATTGAAGTAGACTATTGCTGAATTACAGAACAAGTTGTATCCATCAGAGTTCTTTACCTCACTTTCTCAAATTCAAATTATGGAACTGGTTGTTGATTTTGAATTTACTGGATCCTCTCTAATCTGTGTATACTTTTAAATCTTTTACAAAATGACTCCCACAGCACAGATCATGATTCCACAGACGGAATCTAGATCTAAAATCAGCGATGGTGGTGAAGGAAATATGGTCCCCCCACTGTTGCCAGATGAGGTACATGATTCTTAGAATGATAGAATCATAGAATTTTCAAGGTTGGAAAAGACCTCTAAGATCACTGAGAACAACTGCTAACCCAGCACCGTTGTGTTCACCACTAAACTAAGTGCCATATCCATGTCTTTTGAACACTTCCAGGGATGGTGACTTCACCATGTCCCTGAGCAGCGTGTTCCAATGCCTGACCACACTTTAGATGAATGAATTTTGTCTAAGAGCCAATCTAAACTTCCCCTGGTGCAATCTGAGGCCATTTCATCTTGTCAACCTCCTTTCATGCAGCTGTAAAAAGAGATAAGGTCTCTCCTGAGCCTCCTTTTCTCCAGGCTAAACAACCCCAGCTCCCTCAGCTGCTTGTCACAGGAGTTGTACTCCAGACCCTTCACCAGCTTCACTGTCCTGTGAACTGCAGCATCTCAATTCCCATCCTGAACTGAGGGTTGCAAAACTGAGCACAGCATTCAAGGCGAGGCCTCACCAGTGCCAAGTCAGGGGGACAGTCACTGCCCTGGTCCTGCTGGCCCCCACCCTTCCTGATACAGGCCAGGATACCATTGACCTTCTTGTCCACCTGGGCACACACTGGATATGTTCAGCCACCATGGGAAAACATAATATTGCAAGGAAGATCATCCAGAAAAGCTAATAACAAATGGTTATATTCATAGTTGAGGCATGGCTAGAAAAACCTGTTAAAGAACAGTTATTTAATTTTTTTGCAAATCAAAAATTTTGCTTACACGTATTTTAATGAATTTGGGTTTGATCTGTAAACACAATTTAATGCTTGTACATCTAATATTTTTCTATTGTAAACCTATGACATTGCACAGTACTCAAAGATAACAATCATGTCAAGACTTTCAATTGATTGAACAAATTTTTTTAAATGAGAATAAAAGGAAATAACTGAGAAATGTAACAATGATGAAATCAACAGGAAACATTCCTTTCACAAACATTAATTTTTACCCCTTTTTGCTAAAGAGGATAGACTTTTGAGAAATACATATTAGTTCAAACCAGTATTTTTCAAAATAAAATTTATTTATCCTTACCAACTGTGAGACTCCTCCTGGATCAGCAGAAAGAAATTACCAGAGATTTTATCAGTTTCATGCAAAATTTATGGTTCCTAATTGTAATCTTTCCTTTTTTAGGAATAGAATGTGGAAACTGAGGCTTATCATGAGTTTCAATCTCCTATTCAAAATTGTTGACAGACTGTGAGAAATCAAAGATTTGCTTTTAATTAGGATACTTGAAAATTTTTTAAAAGTTTTAGATTCATCTGAGTTTGTGAAACTCAAAGTATTGTGCTGCTCTGGCAGTTTTATGTTTGAATCTGGAATGCCATCTTGCATCTGTAAGCTAATCTTGCAAAAGCTTGTGTTGCACCAATTCTTGTTTTTAAAAGCAAGCATGGTTTTCAGACCTGCTTGATTTACATCCCAAAGAATTTAGTTCACTGATTCTCTTATGGTCACTTGAAAAAAAAAAGCGTGCTTAAAGGGATTAAAATCCAATATTCTATTCAAAGACTTTGATTTTATGCAATACAATTGTGCAAAATTTTGTGGCCTTGTTATATTTATGGAACAATCACATAACACTTCTCCTATGCTAATATATGTTGAGATTGGGATATCCTAATGCCTGTTGCTGTAATATTGGAGACTTTTCAGGATGTGAAACACTAAAGACTACACAGAAAGCTGCAGCAGAATGGGAGAATCTCAAGTTACAAAACTTTGGATAAGCAACTGGATGTTCCAGGGCTTGATCACTTGATGACTAGGATTCGTCATGAACTACCAGAGAGGAATGAAACAAGGACAAAGAATATTTATTTATGGTGCTGTAATTAAAATTGCCAGTTGATGCAGTATGAAAAGCTTCCTGGAGGAATATGAGTACCTAATGTGGTTTAGGAGTCGTACTCTGCAATTTACTGCCCCCTGCCCCAAGACTCCAAAAACCACATGCTGCTAACTTGCTTCTCATCCCCAGCTGGTGTCTGGAGAGGATAACTGGGGACACAAATGGCCAGCATCACAGGCTGAGATGAGAACAATTTACTGGAGAAAATGAGATAAAAAAACAAGCACTAAGAAGCAAAAATGTACAAAGGAGAGAGTGTGGAGCCCATCCGAATCACACATGAACCACTCCCTCTGGTCAGGATCAGCAGTACTCCACTACTGTCTGCCACTCCTGCTCACTGGAAAGGGACACTCTTCTTTTCTGAAGCAAGAGTCCCTGTCCCCTGCCCCACTGCAATGACATTAGATGGTTTTAAATAATATTAGAGTCTTACCATACAACATGGCTCCAGGCTCCACCCCCTCATGGCTCCTGCAAAAAAATTAAGACTTGGCCAAAACCAGGACACTACAGTTCAAAAAAGAGCTAACTGTGAGGGAGCACTCCTTGCCAAGGAGTTCCTTGGGTAGTTGGATTTCTTCATATGGTTGACAGTAGTAAGAATAAAACCACACATTGCAAACAGTATACTGCTATTTCCTTCTGGTTTATTGGACTTTCATTGTGTGGGTTTTGATTTCCATTTCTCCAAGTCAGGGAAAACAATTAAGAAAGAGAGAGATTTCTCTAATGAATCTACACGTAATGCAAAATTTATATGGCTTCATGTACATCTGGGCAAGGCATGACATGGTGCACAAATGAGAAAGAAAATTTTCCATGTTTTTTTGGAGGTAAGAATCCTACTTACTACCGGCCATCATGACCTACTCGTTCATTTTAGGAAGAAGTGGATATTTTCCATGGGAGAAGCTTAAGCATCAGATTTGCTCCTTGGAGCATTAATAAAGGGGCTCAGTTTGCTTCATCTCATTATTTTACTATGAGTATTGACTTTGGCCTAGAGTCACGTATAGATAAAATGGTGCAAGGGCTTGTCCTAAGTGATTACTCAGAATTACAAATCATTTCACATGTAACTGAATACTGCAGCCTAGCTGGCACTTTGCCCCTTTCTTTTCCCACCTGCATCTTTCCCATTCTCCTCTTTCCTGCCCCAATAAGAGAATGAATCTAGGTTTGGTTAAATGGATAATTAATCTTACTCACTGAAAGGGGACTTTTAATTCACCAGCACAAGGAGGACATACATGCCTACCTCACAGCATTATGCCAACAAAGATATAAGAAAATATTTAATGGTAGCCTGGTAGCAGGCAAACAACAGGGAGTGTGTAACCATGTATGTGCTCTTTCTCTAACAAAGTAATTACACTGGACTGTGGGTTTTTTGGTCTTAACAATTGCCTGATGATTTCTGAATATATAAACCATTATCCACTAAATGTGTATGTTTTAAAAAGGAATGAACAAGAAAGTAAGAAAGATAAATTTTAGTTGCTCTGGGATTCTAAAAGCCCATTATTTTTAAGAGTACAGAGAGGATCAATAAAATAAAGAGACACATAAAAGCTCAAGATACTCTTGGTACATCCAAATAAAATAAAATAGAAAGTGCAATGTTCAACTTACAGAGTACAAGACAGGAGATGAAAAGAGAGATTTTAGGGATGTACCAGGTTTCTGGAGCACATCTTCTGTGGTACATTTCAGCAATTTTCCCCTGAGCAAGATCCTAGCATTTTTTCTAAAATTTGTTTTATATCTAGACTTTGTGTGAAGGAAGAAGAATCTTGAAGCAGTTACTTTGCACAAGTACCTATGATCTCTTGATAAGATTTAATATATATTCCTGCTTAGTCAGGTATCAAGTTCCCATAAGGTCACAAAGCAGATTTTTCTCCCAGTTTTGTACAGGTCCAAACAGAATAAAAATTATTTCTGTGAACCACACGGTATATATGATATATTATGCAACCAAATGCCTGAAGCTGCCTGCTCAGAGAGGAAAGTCAGAGTTCAGTAATTAAAAAACAACAACAAAAAAACAAAACAAAACAAAACAAAACAAAACAACCAACCAACAAAAANTTGTTTACTTTCTATGGTAATATGTTTTATGGTTCTATTTTTAGTCATGGTTACAATTTCTACATTAAAATCAGATTAAAAAGCAGAAAGTGCATAGGATTTGAGACATGCAGGCCTCACTAACTTTAGAATTATAATACTGATATCTCAACTGAATATTTTACACTCAACTTTGCAAAAAACTGACAAAACAGTCCAACAGTACATCAAACAACTTGGTGGAAATGAAACTTTGACATTGTCAAATTAGAGCCAAAAACTATTAACGATGAGCACTAACAATACATCATGCATTTGTAATTGCAATATATTTTGCTGAGGTGTATGTATTTTCTTGAATTGAAGGATCATATAGTTTCTTCCTGTTCAGCTGCATTTTGTACTTGAATGTTTGGGTTCTGTTAATGCATTTAGCTCTCTACAGTGGAAATAATTTATTTTCTAAATTCAATCTGAAGGGTGCTATTGAAATTAAACCTTTTCAGCAATTGGGAAAGTAGCTTCATAGAGTTAATTTGAAATTTGGCAATTTGTTTAAAGTATTTAGATTTATGCAGCTCACAGACCTGTGTTTAACCCCTTAGGGGGATCAGCTCTGCTGCTGGCACCATGTCTGAATATGTAAGCCTCTGAAGAGCTGTGCCTCCTGAAAGAATTGACTAACCTTGCCATATTGGGAGACATTCTGAAGAGCTTTCTTGACAGAATGCCTTTGTATCTCCAGTGTAATGCTCAGGCAACTTCTTGGAACACTCCTCTAATCTTTGCAAGCAACACTTACCAGTTTGGTTCTCCAGGAGACTAAGCACGATGAAAAAGTTTCATCTTTAACACTTTTTGGGTAGATACTCTACTTTTCAGTTCCAATGCCCAGTGCCATCCTGAATCTAGTTCTGCTTAATTCTACACATCTCTTTAGTTTCATAAATGGAGAAAATAAATTACAAGTTCATGGATGGAACAGAAGCATAAGCATTATTCTAGCAGAGACTTCATTTAATCACTACAAATTGCAGGGGGAAAAGTTGGCCTCAGTAGTCTAATTTAAAATCTGTATCATATTTTCATGCACAGGTTTTTCCTTATTTTTCTCTTACAAGAAAATGAAAAGCAAGACAATGTGGGTATAGTTAATTCCATTCCTGAAAGTCAGTTATTGACTCTATGGTTGGATTTCATTGAATCCAATAAAAATAAAAAGAAAGAGCAAATAAAATTGGTATGTTATTTCCTTTTAGCTTTGATAACCTCTCACATCTAATTACAAATAAAAGGCTTTCCAGTATCTGTTGTCAAAATTAAAATAATGGATATTTTCTACTTTCTCCCTAGCCTTTTCAGATATCCTGTACAACTACAATAGAGTGCTGAAGTTCTGTCTGGGTGACTTCTTTGCAAATGAAGATGGATGGAGATTTTCCATTTTAATTATTAAGACCAGCTGCTTTCCAAAAGAGAGAGTGGGTTAGGTTTTTTGCAGGTCTTCCAAGATAATGTATCATCAATTTTAGTGATTGATTTAAATTCTCTGGTCTAAGTTTCTGCATACAAGATATCTCAGCAATTTAAACAGATGTCATGCAACTAAAAGAGCTCTTCCATCCATCTATATACATTTGCAGATATGTGCCTGTCTTTTAGGAAAGATACTAATTTTTGTCCCGTTCTGACTAGTTTTCAAAGGTTCTAAAAATTCACAACTTTTCTTTTGCACTTATGATATTTCGTAAATTGTCACTCTCTACCTTTTTTCCCTGAAAATGGACTTTTTTTGATCAAAATTATGTTGACACCACTAAAATTGATGTTGCTGTATGATCTGTACTATTTTTTTTTCAGACTCACTTGTTCTTTTCTTGGCCACTTTTCCAAAAGCCTTGCTTTGTTTGGAGTGCTAAAGCTCAATTTGCCTACCAGAAAAGTTTGCTAGAAGAACAAATTAGCTGACCTTTTTCTTGAAAGAGCCCCTCTGCATATTGATAGACTTCTGCCTATCCATGGCTCTCTTGTGAGGTGATTTCTAGCTAAATCTGAAATTGCAATTCAGAAATCAGACTGAGAATGATACTTTAAACTGCTGTTTTCTACCTAGCTGTATTTGCCCATAAGTTTTTGTTGTTTTTTCTAATATACAGATAGTTCTGTTCTCTGCTTCAAAACTTAATAAGTTTTAACAGGTTATATTATAACCACATAATTGAAAGTGTGTAATGATTCTTAGAAAGGGGTGGTTCATTCCTGTTACAGATAGTCCATGTGCTGGTGTCATAAATGGCCATTTTATAGATGGATAATGTACTATAGTCATAATTCTTTATTGCTGATAGTTATTGCACTAGATCATGACCCTTGGATATTGAGAGTCAGTTTTTAATATCACAACCATTTACAGAGGTTAATGGACTAGGTTTTGCCGCTTTTGACCCTTTGATGGGGAGGGTTAGGAGGTTGCATTTGTGCACTAAACTGCCAGAAAATATCTGTTTATTTATCTTAGCTATAATAGACATGGTTATTGCTTATAATCAAGAAGCTGAGAACAATATGACTTGCATGAATTGGAACTATTTGAGCTGCATCTTGTAAGGTACACTTAGTGTGAGATTTTCAATTCTTATTAATTAGAAAATCAATGGTTAATAAATCTTGACTATGTTTCATCTACACAAATAAAGTTGAAATTGAATTATGGTAGCTAGAAAATATTTGATAACTGTGACTTTAAGTACAGAATTGTTTTAAGGATCGTGATCAGGTTTATGGCTTGGCTATGTTACCTGTAGATGCCTTGCTCAGGTGTTACATGTACTGATCTAAAAGAATCACAGCAGGCTAATCACAAGGGTAAGTTTTCTGGTTGAAGTATATGAACTGTTCTGCTTCAGAAAGCCTTTTGCTTATGCTATAAAATGCCTGCAATATGAGGCAGCCATTTTAATGTTTCTGCAACAATGAAAAAACATCAGGTCTGCAGTATCAAGAGTAGCATGGACCATGAAAGTAGAGAATTAAAATTTAGCCTTTTTCCTTTTAGAAGTTCAAGTTGGTCATTTACTTAGAAAATCAAGCATGGGGGTGAAGGCAAGAAAAAACGCTCCGAGACAAAAGCAGAATACAGTGATTATTCTGATTCAGTGTTTCAACAGTATAACTAATGTTAAATATGGGCAATATTAAAGGACCCTGTCTATATTTAAAATAAACTTAGAAAAGAAAATTGCAATTTGATTGTCTAAAATGCTTATTCAGATGGAGATGCTTAAAAAACAGAAGGAAAAATGTGGTGAACCTATGACAGAAAGAAGTGGGAACACTGAATAGTAGAAACACAGTGACTTTTTAAAGTTTGAACCAAGACCTGATGCACTGACCTAAGGTTTCTAAATCCTAGTCAAATTTCTATAATTTCCATTAAAAGATATTTTTCAGAACCATTGTTTCATTCATTGTTTCTAGTCAGCAAAACTTCACAGATTCTGATTGTTTTAGCATTATTTTTACCACTATTTATTTTAAAAGATATTTTGAGTACCAAGTGATTCAGATAGGCTCATAGAAAATTTGTCCAGTTCTAGCCTGAGAGAATTTTTAAAACTCTTCAACCACAATGGCTTTTTTACTCTTATTTATCCTTCTTACCGCTTTTATCCTCCCTCTTCTTTGCTACCATAGCAGTGTGGGTGGGAGTGCTGCTTTTTGTTTGTTCTGTGATGCTGAATGATTCCAATATAATCAAACTACACTTTTATAGTGTCGCTTTATACCATGCAGCCCAGGGTGCTAACAAAATAATAAAATTAGCAGCTCAGATAATGACGAGCAAGGCAGGTCAAACAAATAATCTTTTAGACCTGGAATTGAAACGGGAATGGTATTAGAGTTGCAAACAGCCAGAGGCAGCGCTGACATATGAGACAGTGCTTAACCAAGCCCCAAGCATAGATATGTGGGGAGTGTTTTGGAGATCTGATCATGGATGATACTGAGTGCTTCCTGCAGGCCATGAGAAAGACTAAGTAAATGGAACACAGCCACAGTTGTGGTACTGACAAGTACTCAGCATCTGAAAGAATTGGACTCTAATGCCCAACCTGAATTTTTATTTGTAATCAGTATTGTGTTTTCAGGTACCTAGGGGCAAGAGTATTTCTACTCTACCTCATCTGTAGTTGATTATCTCATTTTACCTTCAGCTTGACTCCATTTACAATGAACAAAAAATAGTATCAGTTAGCCAAACATTGCTGATGTGATGAACTGCTTACAGGGATTTCTTTAAAAGGGTGTTTTGGGAGGTAAAAGCCAACAGTGCTTTTGCAGTTTGAAATCATGTAAATTCCCTCTTTTTCCATCATGTAGCTTGCAAATCTCACAGCACAAGAGGAAGTGTTTCTTATATTATACAAGTCTAGGCCAAATCTATCAGGAAGCTGCCCTCTAAAAATGTGGGGAACTTTAAGATTTACACCTGTTAGATGCGAGTGCTTTTTGCTTATAAAATAGGTGATGGTCAGATCGATTAACTACAGTATATAGTACTTAAAGTGATGAAGAAAGACATTGGATGGTCAAATGATTAATGTCAAGCTATCCATTTTGATGTTTGAAATCTTAATTGTGTTTAGCTCTGACCTCCACCCTCATTGCTACCAGTATAATTACAGGATCTCATCTAAATGAGATGGATTAAAGAAAAGGAAAGGAACTAGTATCTAGTTTATTTTCAGAAGATTCTTTTATATCTACACATAGAAAATGGTTAAATTCACCATTGTTTTAGCTGTCTGAAATATGCTTTTAGGAGATAATAGCACGTTATTTCTTAAAGTTACACATTTGTATTTTTTCCCTTCTCTTTTCCTCTCCTCTCCCTTGTTCGTTGCCTACTCTTTTGTTTGTACAATGTTCTTTTATCCCGAACAATATAACATTTTAGTTCTTGTAATAAATGCCTTCATGTGAGGCATTTCAGCTAAGAGAATGTTATTAGACTGTGCTCTCAGGCAGTGCACCTTCACACGATCAATATGAATCCGAGCTTCTGTTCATTCCCTCTTTGCTTAAATTCCCTGCAAATGTGCAAGGGAAGCAGCAGAGGGTGTCATCAATCATGGGCTACTCTGACATGCACTGAAACCTGACCAGTGCTGAGATGTTTTAATAAGGCATCCATTAAAACCCTCAAATAAATTGCAATTTGAAAACAGAACGTAATATAGCCAAGTTTTCCTCATCCATCTTGTGGCGTGTCATGTAATGTAATTGCACTGTTAATTTATCCGAGAACTTTCTCAGTACATGGTTTCATTGGCATTGCTTAATTTCCCTGCAGACTCCTGTGTGTTCATGGAGGTGAGCATATATGCATGTGTTGTGCATGTATGTATCTGTTTCCACTTTAGGGGGTGATAATGGTTCTGTTTGGCATGGCATTAGCCAGAGACACAGTCAAGGATTTGAAATGTTTGACATTTTGTCAATGGCTGCTGAGCTTTCTGATATTTCCTAACCAGTTCTTGCCTGGAGCAGGCCCCCCTTTTCTTGCCTTCCCAGCTTGCCATTGGTTTATGCCCCTCAAGAGTGGGATCACTCAGAGCGCCCGTGGATCCCATCAATAAATATTGACAAAAGGTTGAGGGACCATTTAAGATCACAAAGCAATGGCAGTCAAAACAACACAATGCTGATTTCTGTTCCTGTGCTTAGGAGGCATCATGAAGTTTTGGCAAGGGCAGGGGAAGTGAAAAGTAGTATATCAATAGGACAGAATGAAAAAATGCATGTGTAAAATAATGTCAAAAATTACATTTGAGTTTCTCTTTTTTACACATAAGTTATAGGAGGGAAGATACAGGCAGAAGTGAATATAGATTTCTTTGTATGTCCTGCAAAAGTCTAAAAATAAAGCTATTCCTCATCTATGGCTACACCAGCAGTTTCTTTACTTTTATTTACTCTTCTGGGTTCCTTTATCTCTCTTTGCTGTGAAAACCCCCACATTCACAGGCGTAAAGCAAAATATTGCTGCTATGCACAAGCACTCTCAATCTAGTCTCCCATTCTAACTTTAATATGAATTAAGAATTTTTTTTTATTTTGGTCAAACAATTCCTTTTTGGAGTCAATAATTGCCATATTAAAAAAAAAAACAAAAAAACCCAACAAACTGACCCCCAAAAACAAGCCCTAGATTTTTTTTCAGTACAATGAAATTAAATGAAATGGTAATAAAAAGCTTTTTAAACTAAAAAAATCAGAAAAATTACATTTCGTTTCTACAGTTTGATAATCTATAGCACAGTTCACCCAATTTCTAAAGACCTGCTCCTAAATACGTTTTTTCACTTCTGTGTTTTCAGTTAAATTGCAGACATTTATAGTGACATATTCTGTATCTGGAAAGGTTCAAAAGCCTGGATTTCTGAGTCACTGAGCACCCCAGTTTCTGAATGCCAGAGAAACTACAAGGATCAGTACTGATGATAATAACATCTCAAATGTGCTGTGCAAGGTTACTAAGCACGTAATGGATATTCCAGTCATTGTAGTGTCAGCATCTTAAATCTTTATGGACGTAATTTTAAATCATTGGGAAAAAAAAAAAGCCTAAAGTTTTAACTTTTAAAGCACCTTATTCCCTTTTTTATTTAAGAATTCAGGCATCAGTGTATTGCATTTAAAAACGGACATGAGGCAACATTGCTGCAATCCCTCACAAAGGCTTCTTTCTGTGCTGATATTCAAAGAACTGAAAAAAATACATGTCACTAAGGCCCAGAGAATCAATTAATATTGTTTTCAGCCACAATGTTTCCTACAGACAGTATTTATAAAGGTGTGAAAATACCTGCAGAAAAATACATCTAATTTTCCACCATTTTTTCCATAAAATTGTTGTAAATTCAGATTAAGTGAATTTCCAAGAGATTCTATTTTGTTAATTTTCTCCCTTATAGGGCAGATTTTTAATTCTTTGTTTCTGTTTAATCAACCTTAAGATCAACACTGTAATTATATGAAGGATTTGGTGAGGTACTTGATCAATTCTACAATAATCATCCCTGAAATGCTCATTTTGATATAAAAATGATGGCATTGTAATCATCCTGAGTAATCATTACTTCACTTATGCACTCTTTCAATGTCTAATATTCCTAAGATTGCAAATATTGTAGATGAGAAAAATTAACAGAGATCTATTAGTAATGATTTGTTTAGATCTGTAGGTATAAACTGTCTTTTTTTAATATATATATACATAGAATTAATGAAATATTAATGCACTGAGAACACTGAATTCAGTTCTGTCAGTCTACTTTAAGGAGAAGAAATGAATATGAGTCTTAAAATGATATAAAAAAACCCCATAAAATAGAAATGTGCTTGTTAAATAAAATTAAACAGAGTTTATGTGTCTGTTTCACGGGCACTGGGCATGATTCCACATTCCCTAAGGATACTATACATCACTTTGCTAGTGCAAAGGGAGCATAAATCATATTTACAGTTACTTCATGGCTGCTTTATACTGCCAGAGTCATGTAAAACAGTGCAAGTGTAAATGAAGTTTGAGATAAAAGGAAATGCAAAAAAATTCTGTAAGCACAGGTAAAGGACAAAAGACATACTCATGTGTTTCTGGTACTTGGAACTACAGCCCTTATGGAAATCAATGGAGTGATTATTTAGTTTCTTTCTTAGGAAACACAGAAACATTTAAAGAAAAAGGGCTTGACTGTTGAGTCCGCTGTGGTCTGCCCCATTTAACCCTGTGATGTTTTTAAAGGAACTGATTTGTTTTACTTTTTGATTTCCTTTCTCTGAGCTCTTTCTTGAACTGATTTATAATTCTTGAATCTATTGCTGCCTTCAGCAATGTGTTCCATAATTCAGCTACCCTTTGTGTAATTAAATTCTGTTTGAGTTGCTTATAGGCTTGTACTGCTTGTAAGCTTTCCATCCGGGATCTCTTGTTTCTGAGTTACTAAAATTGTACCGAGTATACCAGGAATAACGTAGTTTGACTAATAAAATACCTATGTCTGAATTCAGGCTGAATCTCAGTTAACTAGGCAAGAAAAATCTCAGTAAAATTACATTTGAATTTTGGTTCTTAGAATTTTCTAATGTTGGTATGTGACAGCTGAAATCTATGGAGATAAAATATGTGACACTATAAACACTCCAGAAAAAATAAAATTTCAATTCAGGTCTGACAACATTTCCCATATTTTCTTAACAATTCCTCAGTCCAAATTTGAATATGCCTCAATGTTTAAAATTCCCATTTGTGCTATTTATAATATGCATTTTATATGCTTTCCCAATGCCCTGATAGTTATGTGTCTCTTAAAGGAACAGGCTTCTTCCCTCTCTGCCTCCCCCGTTCACTTTGAAAAAAAAAAAAAACCTCAGGAAAAGATGCCAGTAAACCAACATGACCACATGCAATGATATTTTCAAGAAAACCTCAGGAGAAAAGAATTTCTATTTCATAGCATAAATCTGAGCTCTTGGCCAGCCTTCTGTTTGCAAGTCGCCTGCACAACTCTCATGCTAATTCTCCACCAAACCTCCAGTTTTATGAAAGCTATATTTTATCTGTTTGGTTCTTTGCAATCACATGAGAGTTGAAAAAGGAATATTAGCACCACTCACATTTTATAGTGGGAGTCACAGTACTTGGTTGACCCCTTTTTCAGGTCCTATTAAATTTCTTATACAAAGGAAATGAAAATGTTTTATATTTGATACAGCAGCATATAACAAGAGGTTTAGTTATTACACATAGAGCTGCAATTTTCTGCCTTTTGTTTCAGTTGTCTGATCTGAAATTTCAAAGCACAATGTTTGTTGGGGTTTTTTTAATGTTGAGTCTTCAGACACATGGAACAAGGAGCACTATCATATGTATGCAATTTACTCTGAGCAGGTAACATGGAAATCAGAGAATACAAGCATTGTGTTCACCTTTTGTTATTTGACTCCAAACCTCAGTTAAAAAATATTTGAGATACCTTTTCAGTGTGGTCCTGTTACTGTAGAACTTTTCACAAATAGGTAAAAATGGTTAGTGTTAAATTATTCTGCTCCCTTCATCTACCTGTTTTTTTCCACCTTTTCTGAAAGGAATTTTTGCATTGGGGTAATTTTATCCCCTGAATCATCTCTTCTAATCTGTTAATCTGTATTTTTCTCCCAGTTACTAAAACCCTGCAAAAAAATTAAATTACACCTGTATAAACAGAATTCTATTTTGTGGCAAGGAAGCAAGGCATAAATCTTCATAAGGAATTTAATACTGATGCAACAGAGTCACTGTTATGACATAATTTAGATTGCTTAAAACCTCTGACTGTGAAATAAAAAAAAAACAAAAGTGTGACATTTTAATTCAGGGAATTAAACCATTAGTTTCAGTTAGGTCAGAATAGTTGAAAGGCCAAATATTTGGCAAGCCTCAAATACATAGTAGGATATGCATGCAGATAGGGCTCTTGCACATCAAGAGAAAGGATCCATACTTGGGACAAAAAGATACTACAAATTCTTATCTCATGACCTTGCTTGCAAAGTGAGTCCAAACAATTCTAATGGGAAATGCCTAGATTCTTGTCTCGATTATTTTATTAGTGATAAATGAAGATAAGAATTTAGAACAGGTTAAATTACAGAACAATGCCAAATACATGCTTAAGAGGACATTGCAGGCAAAATCTTAAAGTTAAAATAAAGTCTAGCTGAACAAAACCTCAATTCTGACCGATGCTATGAGCACTTGTAATAAAAATTGAAGAAAGAGAAGCCACATATCTTCAAGGATAAAAATGAGATTATAATAACAGAGTCAAAACCAATTTCATGCCAGGAAATTTAAACCACCACAAAATAAAACTAAGAAAAAAGTAGGTTCTAGCTTATTTTTGGTTTGTTGGTTGCTTTATTTGTTTGGGGATTTTTTTGGGTTTTTGTTTTGTTTTGTTTTTCTTCTTTTTTTTCTTTTTGGTTTTTTTTGGGTTTTTTGTTTTTTTTTTTTTTCCTTAAAGGAAAAAGCACTAGTATGTCTAGTATGAACAGCTTACATGTAGAGTTTTCAGTTCAACATTATTTGAAATCCTGGAATTGGGATTTTCTTGCAAAATTTAATGTCTTCCTGTGGTGCTTTACTTATAAGCAAACAAATTTCCCCAGTTTTCTG
>WEIU01018000.1:2594-13014 GCA_013389925.1 Aegithalos caudatus
TCGTCTGTCTTCAGACTGATTATGAGGAAACAATCAGATTTCATATATTTGTAAAATATTTTCCTTCCCACATATTGTGTATGAACCATCTTCCATACTTTTTTCAAAACTGAGACTCACAAGGTTTTCCTAAATGCTACTGGAACACATTATTTCTTAGTGATCTTGAGTCATTAGTGATGTAAAGTCCCATGTTTACCATAATGAACACAATAGTATGTATCCAGTTCAGTAAGATGTTCTAATTTTATTTATATATTCCCAAACATTGAAATTGCATGGACCACCTTTAAAATACAGTCATATTTAAACTGAATAGCAGAAGGCAAAATATCTGTACTGTTTGTATTTGTTTGTGTTTATTTTCTTTTCATTTCACCGAATTTAAAATATGACTCCCTTTTCAATCATTTCAAGTTGCAATACAGAATGCTTTAGAAGTGAGAGAGCTCAAAATAAATATAGGTACAATTTGTTACCACATATCCTCAGAATTGCATAGCATTCTGCCACTGCAACTGTCTCTATACACCTCTATCTACGTACCTACACTCCTGTATATGTATGCAAACACCTCTCTGTTTACAAATGCACACATCTGCACACATTCACATTCTTTTCACACACATATATATGCACACATTCACATACCTATAGTAGAGAAAACAGAGAGTCCCTATCTTCCATTTTCTGTTATACCTCTCCCCTCCCTCCCACCAAACCAGTATGAATTAGTTATGTCTTTATAGTATTAGTTATGGCTTCATAGTAAAAATCCATTTGAACACCTTTAGTCTGACGTAAAATCACAGCAAATTATTTTTGTGAAAAGATCTGGTCAACTTAGTGAAACAGGAATATTTTGAATAATTTGGATATTAAAAACAGTAAATCATCAACTGACTACACAGACAGCACTGTTCCTCTGAGGCTTATGTCTTGGACAAATTAAATTTTTCATGACAAAGTGAATTCTTCCTTCTGTAACAAAAAGTTGCAAACAAAATGGAATTTTTAGCTCCTCTAAATCACAAAGACCACTATGTTTTTTAATTAATTCTTAAAGACCAGAAACTCACAGAAATATAAAAATATATTCATTAATCTTCAGAGTCTTCCTTCTGCAAAGTAAGTTCTCTTGCTGAAATGATTCAGCAAGGACAGCACCTATTTCACTAGATACAGATAGGGGTCGGCAGATTACAATCTGAGGCATTATCCCACAATTTTACCTCAAAACTACATCACTCACCAGCCTCTCCTGGTCTCTAACAACTCTGTTTTTACAAGAACCCAATTCTTGCTTTTCCCCTTCTATCTTAAGATGTGAAAGTAATTTCTAAACACATAAGCACATACATCACTGAATTAATGCTAAATCATTATTAACAAGTGATGCATTACATAGCACTACAAATCTGACATGGACATAGCCTGGAACAAAGTATCTAAAAATTGCCCAGAGATGTCATTTCTACAGTGGTTTATTTTTGCAGCTTCAGACACAATATCACAATGCAACAGTGTAGGTTTTTACACACTTGAAGTATTAACATCTGCTATATTACATATTCAAATTCATTATATTGCCAATTAACAACAATAATATTCTTATTTTTAAGCTAAAGTGTTTCAGTGTTACCTTGAACTTAATCAGGAAAGCTTTTAATGCTATTTTTTTCCCCCAGAAAATTGTTTGCCATTTTCAGAATATTCCAGTCAGCACAACATAAAACTTTTTAAAGTGGGTTATTTTCCTTGCAATTTCAATGCAAAATTGAAATGAACATGTCCAGCTGAATAGCAGTTATCTCTTGCTGATGCCACTGAATTATTCAAATACACTGCCTCTGCTAAGATACAAAAAATAGCTCAAGAGATACTTTCAAGGAAACTCTTTGTTCCACAATAAACAGAAGAGACAAACATATGCATATATATACGTACAGTAATTGAGTCTTTCATCAGTATAGGAACATTCAAAAACTCTAGAGATCAAGCTATTAAAAAGACTTTGCTTCTACTATTTTTACTTCAGGAAAAAATAAAAGCATTGATAGCTGTTTGCTGAAAAGATATGTTTTTTTCTAGTCTAGTTCATCTTCTACGATGAACTAGAAGACAGCGGCCTACATGGATTATAGTGTTTGGGTTTATTTCCCAAAAGAACGAATACCGTATCATTTAAAAGGGCAGTCATTTCAGTTCCTCGTGTTACTTTGGGTGGTTTATATTAATACAGCACAAAGTGGTTTCTCTAGTGGAAAAGATGCTGAGTAGTCCTGACATGTCATCATCTCACTTTGTTTGCAAAACAAACACCTATCTTCAACATCAACAATACAATGTAAAGCCACCTCACTTTAAGAAGAGATGCTCTCACAGCACTCAGGCTTTTTGCAAAAATACAAAGAAGGTGTATGATGTTATCAATATCTGATCACAGAAAGCTGATTTCTTAAAAGGTAGGGCAGTAGTTGACTTCTTCACAGCTGTCTTGGTGGGTTATGGAACCAAAAATGTGTATTCTATTTCATCTGTGAAAACACCTGGGGAGATGTTTTTTGATTATCTCTTGTAACTCCAGAGCGAAGGGGGGAAGGTGCTTTCTGCTAATGGCCCAGCTGTTAAAAGCAGGTGGGGCAGTGTTTCTCATCACTTTCACCATCCATCCTCCCTCCAGGGATATCTGCAGACAATGGGCCATTAAGGCTCACCAATGGCATGACACAATACATCATCCCATTGTGAGATGCTCCACCCAGTGAAGGGGGGGGGCTCTAGCATTCTTACCTAGATACAAGAGAGAAGTGGGCACACCGGGACCCCAGAGGAAGACTGGACCCATCTCACCTCCACTGGACCCTTTTTCTATGGGATCACCTCTACTCCAACAGAACCACATCTGCCACTCCAGGAGGACTTACTTTGGACTGCTTCCAACACCCTGACCAATAGGGTATCAGGTTCTATTTCTGACTCTGTCAGGGTTTCCAGGGTTTTTTTGTTTGTTTGCTTGTCTTTTTGTACTACTACTAGGAATATTTTTAATATTCCTCGTAAAGGAACTTCTATTCCTATTACCATATCTTTCCCTGAAAGCCCCTAATTACAAAATTATAATAATTTGGGGGAGGGGGGTTTTCTAGTCCAAGAAATAAGGTAGATCCACTATAGATTGCATTGCTGCAAATGCTGTATTTGTGATTTAGTCAGTCCCACCACAGTTGACATTAAAACTGTCATGCATTTAGCAATCTTTCAACTGTAAGAATGAATATTATATGTAATTTCATCTCCCAGCAGGTTAAACAACTACGAAGAAAATTATTAAAATTAGGGAAACTCCAAGCAGTGAGTTGACTTCAAGCAGTGAATTGAACTTATGTTAGTTTTACATGTAAGTAAATTAATATAGTATTATTTTATCTATTTTTATCCTTTTTATAACTAATATATGACATTAGTTCATGTCAGCTTTAAGTGTAACTAACTTTCAATGTAAAGAGACCCACAGTAAATAAAACAAAGTTAGCCATTCTAACTTGTGTCAACTCTTTAACATCAAACATCATCACATATATTATTGTCCAGATCACTGCCAAAGTCCAGCTCTTATGACAGGCATGTTGGTATCCATGGGCACTGTGGATGAATAGTTATGCAGTAAATAAAATGCTAGGTAAGAGAAGGGAAGGAAAAGAGATGATAATTTAACCAAATTATAAAAACATGTTTAAGTGATGAACACTTAGGATGTTCTAAGGAAAAATAAATAAAATAATATGCAGAAACTTATGCTTTAAACTGACTAGACCAAATAGGCTTTGAATGTCTGCTGTTTTCAGATGGCAGTTCATCAACTAGCTTACCTTTGGTACAATGAACAAAATTAAAGGAGTAGAAGAAATTCCAAAGAATCACCTAGTAGGTCTCTCTTCCAGCAGAAAAGCTCTGTTATCGTTGTGCCATCCTCGACACCTGATCAAGCTGTGGTATGTCAGCCAGCTGCCCTGCAACAGCTGGTATACAGCAATTGTGTATATGTGTATTCTTAGCCCACTGCAAAAACACTGTACCAAATTAACACCTCCTACACAAAAAGCTGTATTTCCTCACAAAACCTCATTTACAAAGAACTCAGTGCCTTCCCCTGGTCACCTACCACAAATAAATTCAAATAAGTTCAAATTCTATGCCCTCTGATAATTCATTTATGATTTGTGTTTCTGAATTTACTAATAGCTCCCCATAGATAGTTAGGACAAGAGATTTTTGAATACCAGAATGTTGTAACATCTTTGCAAGGTTTCTAAAAAAGTCTATTTGTTTTCCTACACTGTGATTTTTATTTTCTTGATTCAGAGTGATTCTTTAATAAAATGGAGTTCTGTTTATATCCAGTTATTTCTAACAGTAAAGGTGAAGCACTTTTTCAATACCTTTTTCATTGACATCAATGCATTAATTAGCAAGAACAGTTCTTACTGTACACCTGGAATTTTTTTCCATTCATTCTGCCAAGATCTTTGAACTGTGTACCAAACATCTGCACACATCATAAATCAGTTTGACACACTATGTTTCCATCTTGCGTGCTTGTTTCTTTTGTATATTAATTAATTGACAAGTCAAGATCTGCCTTACTGCATTAAATACCACATACCTGGGATTTTTCACCCAGTAGTCTTTTCTCCTCAAGTGTTCTCAATAAACTACTTGGATTATCTATGTGATTAAGCTGTTGGTAAATGCCTCTTAGAGTGTTATCAATGGTATTCTAACTGGTGCAGGAAGGACTCATGATTGCAGCTACATAAAATAAAGCTACATAAAGCGGCTGAACAGACGCTTTAAATAAACACAAGAAAACAAGTTCATTGCCCTTCTTTTACTATTTCTGGATCAGGAAAATCCAAACGGAGAGAAGCAAAGATAATTCAAGGAAAGAAGGCCTGAACTGCTCCCTGTATCATGGCCTTGATGAAACTGAAAGCAATCTCATGGCCTGAGAATGCAAACATCTGTTAAATATAAAATATGATGACACAGGATTTGCATTCAAGGTATATATGTAACAACACATTCATCAGTTCCTCTATTGATACATTAGCCCTGAAAAAGGGGCATCACATAGTTATTAGACTATAAGATGGGAGATATCCTGCAATTGTAGAAATAAAACATTTTTCAAGATACACATCCATGTTCATTATTTAGTAATGCCTAATTATAAACCGCAACTAGGCTTTTTGAGCAAAACACATACCCAAATTTAAAAATACAAATAAAAGAAAATGGGAAGGGTGTGAAGAGATGCACCATAAGAAAGGCTAGGAAAAGGACACATCTTTCTAGTTTAGATTGCTTGCTATTCAATATAGCTCACTCTCACCCCATTTTTAATAATCTCCTGACAATCTGTAGCGTTGTTTGGATTTATTTTGTAAGTTTTATAATAGCTTTCATTGTAAACTGCAGCTTTTAGTCACTTTCAGGTGGGCCCCCTGTCCTTATCAGAAGTTGATAAGAATTTCCAAGACAACCCAGGCTTTTGCCCAGAGACTGTCTTCTATTGGTCCCTTCCCAGGACAATTTCCTGCCCATCCTTTCTAATGTATCTTCCCCCTCTATCCATCAATCATTTTCAAGGTCCAGAGGTTCGGCCAGTGGTTGGTGGACACCCAGAGGACCCCACCCCAATTTAGCTTGATTTGTTCGTGTTTAGGTAATTCTGTTGGCATTTGCCACCTTGCTTTGTTTTATTGGTTTATATTTTGTACCCACCCCTGGAATTGTACTGGCAAAAACCCCCTGCAGCTCAGGTTTGGGGTCTCTCTCTTCGGAGGCTCTGAGCCTGGGGCCAGGGGCTTCCCCTGTGATCCCTGAATAAAACCTTTGCCCCAAGCCTCAAGAGAGTCCCCTCTTTCTGACCACGGCCACGACAGCGAAGGTAATGGTACTGCAGAGCCAAGAACCCACACAAAGGTTCTGTGGGGGCGCAGCCAGGGCTGCTGGGTGGTCAGCCAGGCAGGGCTGACCCCAGAGACAGAACTGCGCACCTCAACAATAATCTATTAGAATTATATTCTAAAATAAGCATTCTTCATTTAGCTCTCCTAATAGGAAATGTTTTGTTTAGTTGTAATCCCGTCTCCTCAGAAAATATCTACCAACAAATCACTTTTGTCTATGTTCCACCCAGTAATATGAAGTAGATAATTGTAACTTTGGTGACTGTCCCAGGAGTGCACTAATCAAAAGAAATTACACAAATCTTTTCAAAGGTCAGTTGAGAGAATTAAGGTGCATACAGATTTTTTCTTATGGTGCATATTACACACAGTATTCTGTGAGCAATACGAAGCTTCCCTTTGTGAAAGCATGATTGTGATTTCCAGGCTTTAATACAAGCACATTTTCTGCCTGACTCCACTAGTTTAACCTAAAAAACAAGTCTATAAAAAACTGAAAGCTGTAAGGAGAGAAACTGGTCAAGTTGCATGACCTCTTAAGTCATGATCCACCATGCTAGAACCAGTTATTAACATTGTAACTAGCTTTCAGGGCTGTTTTGGATATGAAAAACTAATGCTTCCTAAGACATTACAGAAGACATTTTCCACTAAGAACATCTGAAAACCTTTACCATTATTAGGAGGGAGAAGGAGAAAACAGACACAGGATCATCTGTGGTAACCAAGAGAGGAATGCCAGTATATATAAGTATCAGAAGGCGGTAAGAAAAACAGGTGGGTTTATAATCTGTTTTAAAGCCACTTTTCAAAAATAATAACTGTTGTTGTAGTTATGGGAGTTGAAAGCACAATGTTTGCTGTGACATACAATCTGTTTTTTATAAGGTCAAATGATACAGTCTAGAGGGAAAAAATACAAGCTTCCAAATCCCATGGCCTTTTCTAAGCTTTAATTTCAGATGTGTTGAATATGTTCTTAGTCTAAAAATTCTGTTTGCTCTGACAGTATGTATAAACATTGTTCAATTTTATTTTAGGCACTGCACTGATACTGCAGTAAATAAGCAATATCTTGGATTAAGAATAATGTCTTCTTATGACACATGCAAATGGTTTCAGATGTTTTTTAAAAGGATAGGTCACAAGAGGAATTAATAAATTGCAAAATTCCCCTCTGTAAATTAAATTTTAATGACATGTAGAGATTCTTAGGAGCCTTCCCATGGAAGATACAGATATGGTTGTTTGTAACTGTGTCACATTACTGGTTTAGGGTACTCAATAAAATATTTATGCCAAAAACTTGCAAGGGGCTTGACAAATTTCCACTCCACATTTTAAAGATATCAGAAAGAACAATTTCCAGTACTGAATATAAATTGAGCTAAACTTTAATGGGAAATAAAATATGGTTACAAGTAAAGCCTGCATTGTACAAAAGTGCCTGCTGACTCATTTTTCCTTGCTTATGTGACCATCAGATTGTCTTCCTTTAAGGAAAACTGCTTCTCGGTGAGAGACAGTACTATCCAACTACACAAACCCCATCCTTACATCCCTTTCTGAAACACTTGAGTCAACTTCAGGGAAATAAATATTCATTCTTTCCTTATCCCAGTAGCACTGATTTCCTTGTTTTCTCCTTCTAAACTACTATTGTTCTAACACAGAAGAGTTTTAACACAATAAATCCCTAAGCATCTTCTCTGAAGTAATTTCAGAGAGCTTAATCCCATCCAAAGAACCACTGGCCAAACTGTATCTAGTGGAGAGACTGTCTTGCCTCAGCTTAACAAAACAAAGTCTGAAAGCTGATAAGCAGGTTCTTATACACTTAGGTAACCCCAAGGAAATAAGAAATGTTACCTGTGCCAGAGGATAACACTGTCTCAATACCAAGTGGACATAAAACAGGACACATATTAAATGAGGAATTGTGAGCAATGATACAATTATTTGTGACACAGACCTTGAATAGAAGCAGAACCGAACTCTAGTTTTAATAGAGAGCTTACCTATTTCACGCAAGGTATCCTAAATCATGCAAATACTGTCATACTGCATCACAGCTTAAGAAAGTAGAAAACAGGACATAATGATTGAGGACACTGATTTCTACCCTCTGTTTGTACAGGATTTGGGTCTTCTTTACAGAAAAGCAGGAAAGAGATGCTGCATTGCCATTCCCATCTTTCCAAAAGCTTCAGGATGCAATGCATTATTAAATAGATCATTCCATCAAATTTGAAATAAATCTGCAACTGCCTTTGGAAGGTTTAGTTTACAGTTCAGATGTTAAAATTTAAATTAGTTGTAAACCTCTAAGGAAAATATATCCACAGATTAGTAGAGAAGTATTTCCAAGGCTTTTGCAAAGAGGCAATATGGGAGCTCTGCTGTGCTACACTCATAGTTTTTCAGGTCACTGTTAATAGAGACTTTGAGCAATGTCAGCTAGCAAGACTAGTTTATCAATTTTCTGAAAATTCTTCTTCTCTGGAGTAGTCATGCTAGTATCTTAGAGACAGATCCATTTTGTAGCTACTGATGGCTATTAACCATGCCGATCATTGTATTTTCACTACAATCAAAATGCTGCAGAAAAAGTGTTTGGAAGAGGGCAGGCATGAGGATTACTCACTTGGAAACCCCCCAAAAATCTATGAATGTCACATAATGCCAGATCTTTTTTTGTATTTGTACCTAGGGAAAAAAGATTACTTCCTTTTGTAATGAATGTTCTTTTCAGACAACAGGTTACTAAACCAAACTGTATGCAGAATAACCTCTGAAAAAAATCTGCTGCAAGAGTCTTCAAGAGCTGTTGCAGATGTGAGTGGGAGGGAGAACAGTCAAATAAAATAAAACCAATAAGGAAAGCTCAGCCAAGAGCCTATATGAAATACGAGGCCACAGTGTGGACTCCAACTGTAAGCAATATACCATTTATTTCAAGACTAGTGTCAAAGAAACAAATTAAGAGAATAAGCTAATTGCTATGGATTTAATCTGGGTTGATTAGAAGGGCTTTGTAGCACTCTAATCTCAAGAACACTGTCCACATAATATCCTGACAGAACTTTAAAGCTTGCCATATCTTTCTCACGCATCTAGAATACATAGTACTTCTATATTTATGAAACTTAAATAGCGAATCCAACTTAGGAAATTATTTTACTTCCTTGAAAACTAAGAGTAAATTGCTAAGATATTTTAAAAGCTTCCACTTATTTGTGTGAACATGTTTCTCTTCTGGTTTTAACATTGCAGACACTTAATATTTTTCTTTAAGTACCTATTTGTCAAACTGAATTGTTTTATACTTTTCAGTTTTCTTGAGAAGGCTTAGCAAGCAAGCAAAAGCAAAACAAAAAAATGGGTAGGCTCACAGAAGAAGAAAAATTTAGATATGCCAGCTCCTAGATAGTATGCACATAAATTAACAAACAGGATAGTTATACAGTTAATGAATTGTTCATGATTGTATAACAGTTGTATGAAGTATATAAATAGTATAAATTACTTTATTTGCACAATTTAAAATTGCTATTGCTTTAACTTCATGGTGGCTTGATAAGGACTTTAAAATGGAAGAGTTTGTTTCAAAAATTAAGTATATTAATCTATAACTCATACTTTAAGATAAAAAGTGGGAAAAGAAGCCATGTTCTCTCTCCCTGTACAGTAAGAGAACAGAAACGGGGAACAATTAATATCTCAGACTGCAAACATGGCAAAAGCTGTGAAGCTTTGGAGAGAATGACTTTGTGGAAATCAAGTTAGCCTACAATGAAGAAAAAAATTACTGATTATAAAAACTACATCTCCCTGATGCCTTGATTTTTCTTATGATCTATAACTTGATTTTTTGTCATCCAGTAATTTTTGTTTATTTTACTATAAAGTTAAAAGCCCCCAAAGAAATAAAAATTAAAACCAAACAAAATCCCAAAACATAACCAAAAGAACACCAAAAGGCAAACAAACAAACAAACAAATCAGAGAAGATATCACTGTTCTGTTTTCTCATCAGTGCCAGTGGTCTTCCCTGGGCCATCATCCACGCTCCCTTTAATTCAAGAGCTTTTGCTTTACTGAGGCACACATGGATAGTGCAGTAGGAGCCGTGACCCACAACTACATTACTTAAACATACTTTTGAAAATTTTCCTAAGGGAAAAGCAATCCAATGACCTTTTCNGAAAAGCAATCCAATGACCTTTTCCATTCTTTGGTCAGCAACTCGTGACACTAATGCAAATTATTATTCTGTTGGAAAACAAGACTGATTTGCATTCTCTTATTTTAGAATACTGCTTAAGGATGATGTTAATAATTTTCAGATTAAATACTTTGAGTTACTGGTACTTTTTCCTAAGAGATTAATAGTTTTAATAAAATGAAACCTTTAATAAAATGAAAAGGAAATAAACCACTGATTA
>WEIU01018011.1:552-11682 GCA_013389925.1 Aegithalos caudatus
GTTTTAATTATAGCAAAACATGACAACAGAAATGAATCCTCATGGTTAACAGATCATAAGACTGCATTGCTGTCCTCAGGGACTGAGCCGGCAAGGACTCAAATGCTTGTAAATAGTGCAGGTGTTGAAAACCAATATGAGGTTATATAATTTCTTGACCAGAGAAATGCCAACACATGTCTTATAGCATTGTGGTTTGTGACAGTACATTTATGGTGACAATTTACAGGCAGGGAAAGAGATCTTTGATCTCACTACAGCTGGCAACCTTCACATTTCATAGTCACTTATCACCATCTCAGAATGTGCTAATTTTCAGACAGAAATAATAATTATAAAAAAGCGGCCAGCTGTGTTGCCAATTTTTAAAGAAGAGATCCAAACCATTTATGTGAATAATTTTTATCCCTTTATACATGAAATATTACTGTTATTACTTTCAATTTGTTAGTTATTTTTATGTAATTAGGGATTTAATTTCCCAAACTCTCTAACTATTCCTTGATGGAATGACCAAAGCTTGACAGAAGAACAGAAAAATAATGAATGAATTAAGCACTAACAGTCAAAGATAATATGTATAAAAATAGTGGCATTTCTGTGATTGAGAAATAATCCATTGTCATATGTCCATGATGACAAAGTGTCAAAAAACTGCATACCAGTAACACAGGTCATTACCATTTCTCTGAAAAGATTTTTGTACTACATTTTGTGATTTCTGCCACTATAATTTGTTGTCCTTGCTTAAAGATGAGATAGTTCTCTCATCTAGTCCAGCTTGATATATCATTTCAGGTGATCTTCAGGACTCAGTTCAACCATAAGAAACAGCAGATTTTACGAGGTGATAGAAAATACATGCAATATTTCCAGGGCAAGATTTTCAGGAAAATTGTTCTGGTTTTTAGTTTTAGTTTCCTGTAAGTACTTGTGTTTCTGTAGTGCTGCAGATATATTACTTCTATAATTGTTCACTCAAGCCTCCAAAATGTTACAATAATGTAATTTCAAGTCAAATGATAAGACATTTCATTTAATCCATGCTGTTGCTGTAAGCTGTACTCATGTACCTCTGTAATCCAGATTTATTGCTCTCCTTATTCTCAGCAAGCATGAGCAAACATGAAATAGTTTTCTGTAATTANTAACAACAGTACCATTTATTGAGGTCTAAACCTAAAACTGTATGTTTCACAAAAGTCCTGCTGAAGGACATGGAGTTTTGAACAGGCAAATTTTATGGAGCTGGGCTGTGGCTTTGGATCTATAATAAAATCAGTATCGTGCTTGACCTTCACTGCAACAATATGCAAGTACAGAGTGAAATCAGACATGAAGATATACAAAGAGAAACACAGAGAGTGAGTATATCCTTGTACAGGGAATTAGCTGTCCTCTTCAAAGATGGGCAATTCAAAAGACGGGGGGTTGAAATGTCTGCAACACTTGGCAGCTGTCAACTGCACAATAAAAATTTGATAGGAGACCTTACTCCTAAGGGTTGCTCCTCAAATAACTCTCACAGGTTGTTTTAAATGCCCATGAAGGAATCAAACTCCTGTTAGTTCATGACCACTTTTCACAGAAGAAATGTCTCAGATTTTGTCCTCTGGTGACACTTTTTTTTTTTTTTATTTTTTTTTTTTACTATCTGCTGTTATTTAGTGTCAGCTAAGAGAGATGTTATCTCAATAGCTTTTCGATGAGACCTCCAGTGTGTGTTCTATTATAAATCCATATTTTTATAAAATCCATATAGAGAGAAGAGCCTAAGTCAGACAGAAACATTTGGTCCCCATTCAGGATTTCTTGACTGCCAGCCATTTCTGTGTCTGTCCAGGAGATGGACACTCTCTATGCACATCAGAAGCACACAGATCTTGTGTACTGCTGCCAACATTAATAACCACAGTCTGTGTCTCTGATGCTGTCTCAGCAGACAATACTATGAGCAGGTATATTTGGTGTCTTCTAAATGCTGGAAAAAATACAGATTAATTTATTGGTGTGTCTGTTCCAGGCTCACTGAGCAAACCAGGAGCTTTGGGACACTTTTGTGGCCAAACATTATGGTAATATTCTCTGCTAGATAGTGCAGAGCCAGCAAAAATCTGTGTGGTTGGCATGACATATACAGATATATCTGTGGTCTAGACCCAGATATGAGCCTGTTTTTTTTCTAACTTTGTGCAGGAGAATTATAAGCTGCACAGACAAAATAAGCTCTGTGCCTCTCTGAGAGAAAAGGAGGATAGGTTTCCTGCTGAGGACATAAGCTTTTGGTTATGACTGTTGTAGTGAAATTTGCCTTTTCTCACAGTCCAGAGGAAAGTACAGAAAGAAAAAATTTAAGAAAAATAGACATTGAAAATGCCCATTATTTCAATATAGCTAATACTTAAAGAAAGGTAATGAATAGAAAAATAGGCGTCTTTTGAAGGAATAAGAAAACTGGCCTTGGTAACAGAAATGTTAATACCAGTGGTGGTGAATAGATTTAAAGAGAAAAGTCGAAGTACATTATTTGCTGTCTTTTGACTAATACTTCCCTAATCTTGTGCACTTCTGTCCCATCTTTTTCTGTTGTCTAATAAAAACTAATGATCATTTTCATGATGGACTAGTGTATTAAGTACAGTGTGGAAATTAATGGTGTCTAAGTCAAATAGCATTTTTTCTCTCTGGTAACTCTGATTCTCTGTTTGTGGTGAGAAAAAAATATGAGAAACTGGACTCCATTGAACTTCCCTTCCCACATTTACATGTAATGAACACTGGATGGAGAATTAAGTGTTCTGGTTCCTTTCACATTTTGACTTATTTATGCAAGTATAAGAAAAAATATAGATAAAATATAACCCTTTAAGATCTTAAACCTTACTAAAAAGAACAAGGAAAAAGGGTGGAAAAAGGGTTAATGCAACTTTCTGCTGTTATATTAAGTACATGTCAGTGTTTGCTATCTTATAACAAGGTAAGACATGGATGGACAGCTGGGGTTTTATAGGATGCCTCATGGGGTGCTGGCTGGTTTTTTGGGTTTTTTTTTAGCCTGGAGCAATGTAAATCAGTTATTAGATTAATAAAATTTGGAATATTGCTACATGTTTGTGTGGCTGGGGATGGGGAGCCAGAAACAGTCGGTAAAGTTAGTTGAGTGCAACTGTATACATTGTGTCCAAAAATCTAGCCTAAAACGCAACTTGTCCTGCACAAACAAAGAATTTATCTTACATTAGGCTAGGTTGGAGATGGAGGAATCAATTTCCAAATCCATTGCCTTAATGGAGGAAAAGCCCTATGGGGAGGCAGACAATATTTGAAGAAAATGTTGGTTAAGATATTTGTGACCTCTATCATGATCATCTCTTTTCAAACAAGATTTCTACAGTCCACATTAGGAATGAAATTACTGTTGATGTGCTTGATAGGACTGTGCATGAATCCATTTTCTCAGCTATAGAGATACTAGTGGTTTGTACAAGAGCAGTTAAACTTCCCCGTGAAGGGAAGACTTTTGGAAGAGAAACCATTGCTTATGCAGCAATCCCTCCTGTGTATAAATGCAGGCTGTTTTTCTTACACTTCTCTCACTGACTATGAGGCTCTCAAATATGAGCTCTATTATGTGTAGAAGTTGTATTGGGAGATATGGTGCCATGTAAGGTACCTTAAATTATCTGTGTTAGGATTGGCAAAGATATATTACTATTCCTTTGGTTCCTTTCTAGGGAAAAACAAAACAAAACAAAACAAAACAAAACAAAACAAACAAACAAAAAACCCCCACCAAACAAACTAACAAAAAAACCCCAACACCAAACCAGAACAGAACAAAACAAAACAATACAAAACCCCAAACAAACAAACAAACAAACACACAAACAAAAAACCAAACAAAAAACCCTACCAAAACAACAAACCCCAAACCCAAACAAAAGCTATTCTGGGAGTAAACAAATCACTCACTGAATACGTTGAGAATTAATGAAACAACAAGGACTCAAAGGATATTGTGTGTGCTCTAGATAAATATTAATACTAAGAATCCTACATACTATGTGTCACAAGGACACATTCCTAACATTTATGGAAAGGTCAGGTTTTAATTCAATTGGTGCCAGTTTTGAAGACATCAGACTTAATAGATAAATTATAATAAACTGTCATTGGGCATATATTTTAGCATTTGACATCAATCATGTGCTAGCTCTGTTGTGATGGGCATAAGTATAAATCTGCTCTGCAATAAATCCAGAATCTTCCCTGGTGGAAAAAAATTATAAAAAATGGAAATGAGATTTAATTTTGTGATTCTTCCTGTCCTATTTTTAGTTTCAAATGAAACTCTTTAAGGTAGAAGGTAAAAAAATTGATATCATTTAATTACTTATCAGAATAGAAAAGTCTTTGAGTGTGCACACTAAGAATAAATATATCTTTATTTTAAGGTGTTAGTAAAAATTCTTTTGTGATTTTTCCAGCTCTGAAGAAATTAAATAAGTGTTAATGAGAAGGAACCCCAAGATAAAAATGTTCAAGGAAAGAAAATCAAAAAATGTTATTTTTGGGTTTGAAAGAAAGTTCTAGTAGCTCAGCATCTCTCTACTCTGAATTGTCTATTTAAATAAGCTGGGTTTTTATACATGTTATAGATGAGTAATACGATGGTTGGCTCTCGCAATTAAGGGATGAATGTTATATGTATGTTAAGGGTAGAACAGTCATTCTCCACTCAGATTTAGCACTAAAAAGTACTACTTCTCTTGCAAGTTAAGAGAAGAGCTTAGATATTTTTCCAAGCATATACAGTGATTTACCTTAAGGGAAGTTTTACTGATGTATAGTTATGTTACTGTGATTTCCTGTTTGTTGTCCCCTGTTCTCCCCATAGTCCCCTTTCCTGCCCTGTATGGTTGCCCAGGGAAGGCCTTGGTAGCTGGGACTTGTGGAGGGAGGGCGGGTACCTGGCATGGGGCAGTTGAGAGGAGGGAAGGCTTGTTCCTAGGAGGTGTGGCATGGCAACAGCTGACCTGCAATCAAGTTGCAAGAAAGCAGCCTCCACCAATAAACAGCAAGGAAGAGTTGAGTGAGAGACTTTGGGAAGGGCCAGGGTTGGCTGATGCAGCCCCAGAGGTATAAAAGATGGAGCTGCCATTTTGTAGATGAGCTCATGGCTGCCAGGTCACCAACTCCCAGCACGCTGTCCTTTTTCCTTATTCAGTCCTTTGGTGTATTTTGTTAAGGTTTAATAAACCTTTGAAATTTTAAAAATGAGTGTAATTTCTCACAAATTATTCACATTTTGGAAATCCATTTAAAATATTTTGACAAGTACATGATGCTTTTAATTTTTTAAGAAATAAAATATGCTAAATCTTAGAATTAGTTTAGAAATAAAAATTTCTTTGCGAATGTTATAACTAACTAGAAAGGTGAAATATCAACCTAAAACCCTGATAAATATTTAAGTTACTATCCTTTATAAATATTTAAGATACAAACTTTAAAAATCATGACTCCAAAGAAAAGTTTCTTTTGAGAAAGAAAATCAAAAATTCAAACCCAAAACTCCCTACAAAATAATCCAATAGTCTCTAACAACAAAAACTTTACACAAACACTATGATAACATCTTCGAGTTCATCTTTTCAGAGGCTGAAATAGGTAACAATTAAAGTTAATTATAGAAATAAATACCAAGTATGTGGAATTATTTTCTTCTTTCTTTATTTTTTCTTCCAGAGTTGATATTTCAAAACTGAACAATACGCAGTTGTTGGATGCCATTTCAAGGTGCACAAAAATGCACCACAGACAGATAATCAGCCAGGTTTGGACCTGCCAACTCTCTGAAGGACTGTATACAACATGTTCTGCAGGTGAAGGATCACGGTTCTGTTTCTGTCTGTCACTCCTTAGAGAAGATGCCAAAGAGGTGGGAGTTGGCACAACAGGGGACAAGCTTTCTGCTGAAGGCTCAGTTTTCCAGACTTGTGTCCAACCTGCATCCAGTCAAGAGGATTCTTTTTGTGAGACCTGAACAAACAAAAATTCTTCCATTTAAATAGCTTAAATTAAGCAGAAACAAGAATGATTTGCCTGTGTTGTTTCAAGTTCTTTATTGCTCTAAATTACTTCCTTTCAGCCGTCACAGAAAATACTTCAGCAGAACAGGCAGTGATGGAGGGTCCTTAAAGACAGTGTTCACAATTTTGAAAGAGCAGCAAACAGCAGCACTCAGAACATTTTAGAAATGACTGATGAAATTTTATGGTGCTTAGGAGAGAAAATATCTGAGTATTCATATGTAAATCTCAGATATTCAATAGAATGTTGCATTTTAAGTACTGCCATATTTTTCTCTGCAAGTGCATATGGAGTAAGTAGCTGGAGGTAATGTTCCCTCTAGAGACTCTGAAATTTGTTTTAATGTGAAACAAAAATGTCAGAGTACTAAAGCTCTCAGGCTTTTTTTCTTCTTTTGCAAGGAAAATTCTCAAGGGACTGTAGATAGAGAAATTAATTCTAGAGAGATTAACAAAATCCAATTAACCTGGTAAAACCATTAAGTAAATTAGCAAATTTAGTAACCAGGATGGTGTTGGGGTTTTTTTGTTTGCTTAATTCTTGCATTAATAGCTTAACATGGTAAATGTTCAACAAAGAAGAGCCTTTTTTTGTCACACATAGATAAATTTATGCATTTAGAAAACTTTTGTTTAAATTGAAGAACCTCTGAAAGAAGCTCACCATGTTGGTCATGAATCAAATTTGTTCAACATCATTCTGCTGGGATATAATAATTCAGTATTTTTATATTTTAGTATATTGTGTGTATATATACCCTATCTACTGAAGTAAATATAAACTAACTGTGTACACGTCTCTGCATATGTATATATTTTTCTTTTTCATATTTATATGTGTTTGTACGAACACACACATATACTCATCAGATCTCGTTCTTAAATTTCTGGTAAGCCAGATAAATTAGAATTATTTTCTAATGGAAGTGTTCTCTGTGTTCTTTCCAACAAAGGATAAGTTTCAAACTTTGGACAAATCTACAAACTCCTGATACGATTTACCTAAGCTTTTAAAACTTCACAGTGAATTTAATGTGGAAAGGACCCACCAAAAATCCCCCAAACCTCTACTTATTTTGAAATTGCCACAATAAATAGCATCTATATAATCAATGTCCTGCACGTGCCTCAAATCTGGATCTAAAGAGGTGGCTATAGGGCAGAAGGGACTGCACTTGTTTTTCAGCCTTGCCACTACTGTGATGGGTCAAATGTCATTGTTTCTGTTGCAGAAAAGTTTTGGCAGCTGGCAAAACCTAAAGTAACTAGTGACAAGCTTGTCTTTAATGTTACTGGTGCTGACTAGCACAGCTTGTCCTCACACCCCTGAGAAACTCTCTGCCACCCACTCTCAAAAGCCCCAAGCCCCATCTGCCCTTGTCTAATTTGCGCCAAGCCACATTCACACTCTTCTGTGGAGAGAAGTAAGTGCCACTTTTGTAGGAATTATAACTTTCCATCATGCTGGTGGTCAGTGTCAGGGGCACCTGGATATGGGGTGGGGGTAGAAGGAATTAAAATCTATTTAATGCTTTGATGTGAAGGGATTTCCACAAGCAGTCCGTCATTGTTTTAGGCAGGTGAATTGACTCAGAGATACTCAGTCATCAGTAACATGAATAGACAACTGGGTTCTGGTTTAAGGATTTCCATCATACATGGTGTTCTGTGTCTCTGTCAAAGCCATCTCTCAGACCATGAAGGAAATAGCAATGACTCCTTGGGCACAGTGATGGAGGAGGGAGCTACCCTTGGTCCACTCCCCAAGCCTGACCGTGCCAGAATCTACAGTGTTAGAAAATTAAAGGAATAACAAAGATAATGAAGATGAGAGTAATAATAATAGTAGCCTAGAAAGTGGAATTACATGCCTTGAAGGTAAACTTGTTATTATTTCTGAGAAAAAAACCCTTCCACATTTTGCTCACCTCAAATGTTTATCATGTTCCCAATGTCTACCAGTAAAATACTTTGGATGTATACTAGAAGTCCCCAGGAAACTGGTTCCTCTACTTTGGCAACAGTTCTTGCTTAAGAGCTACAGCCAAAAATCAGAAGTTATTGCAGAAAATTTGCTGAGCGCATAAGGTATCCACTTTAGCTGCAGATGGACAGGCCACCAATTTAAGCTTGATGATTTTACAATTTGTTTTGGTTGTCTACTGCAAAGATTCTACACAGTTATTCTGACTTGTTAGCACATTCAAAAGGTCAAAGACTAAATTAAGCAGCATTCTGATAAGTTTTAATTAATCTTTCAGTAAGAAATACAATTGCCTTCAGGCTTCTGTTGTTCCTGTGCTTAATCAGAGATTAAAGCTTGTAGAAGCACTCATTCAAGGACCTGACCTTTCGTATGTTCTCTAAAAACATAGAAGGAGTTACTTTCTTTGATCCAGTTTTCTGGCTACCAAGTCTGGAAAAGGCACGCAAACCCTGGTGTCTGAACAGATGGCTATAGCACTCAATTATATCCATTCTGGGCTAGTAGGAAAGTCACACCAACTGTCTTTACTAGTATGTCTTTTCAGAAATGTTTTGGAAGATACTTCCAGATAGTGAAGAGATACAAAAGTCATATGTATCTAAGGCACTGCATATATTCCTGCAGCTGAAGCTGGTGACACATCTTTCTTTGGGTATAAAAGTACCAGTTCTTTACATTCTCCATGGGAGCTGGGGGAAATAGGAGAAACGAAGTGAAATAGCTCTCTCTGAAGTAGGGCAATAGCTTTCAGCACAGACCCTTTTGTAGGCCAATGGCAAATAGAGGGCTCACCTATGGTAATAGCACAGAGAGCAGGCAGGGGGAAGCTCTGTTGCTGCCATTTTCTTTTTTTCCCTGGAAATTTAAAATCAAAAAATTAGAATTTTAGAAATTGTCTTCTCCCCAGGTGAGGGGAAGAAGAGATTTTGTAGATGATGATGAGTGCTGCTGGTGCATGTACCAAGGCAATAGGCACTAACCAGGGGGTTTCTGAGAGCGGCATTTTGGGCTCTCTGTATGAAACACAAGCAGTTGTGTTTTAGCAGCTTCTAGAGTCTGAAGCTGCCCTGACATCTCAAAACAGAAGCGTGAGGTGAAAAGTGTTTTTTTTAATCAGGTACCACTGGTGTTTACTTGGCTGTACAATCTGAAGCTGTTGCATCACCAGTGAAGTGGGGAGTATTTGGCTCAAGTTTCTGAACTCTACTTTCACTTCCTGTTTTCTAACAAAATTGTCAGCCCTTTCTAACTTTCTACACCAATTTTCAAAAATGAGGAAATCATGATGTTTTATCTCCCAACTTTTCCATAGGATGAACATATTGGAAGTAATTAGGTGGATGTTTTAGCTGGCATTAGCAATGACATCAGCAGCATAGAAGAGTGCTTTTCTGTTCATGAAAGGACATTCTAACTGGGATGCCGATGGCTGCTTGCACTCTTATCAGGCTTCACAGGATCAAGGAGTCCCTGCTATTTGCTAAAGAAGCTGCACTGCAGTGTCAAGGTCGTTTGCATGGAGTCTGCAAGCTTTCATTAACATTTAGAGCTTTTCTTTGTCTTTCTGGTTTTGGCTAATATGGCTACCAGTATGTACCAGAGTAAGTTTATCATGGCCTTCAAGCCCTTTTTCCTGCTAGAAATATCTTCACAGTGGATGTGAAAAATCAACTTGTATACTCATATGCTGAACAATTTGATATGTGTTAACTCAATAAAATATGTCTGAAGGATTTTTTCTTTTCGTCTTGGACCAGAGGAATTTTCCTTAAGATTGAAGGTGTGCTCTGATTCTCTTGGTTTGGGGAATTGTTACAGTTGTCCCCTTTGCATCCTTTAAACACATAAATTTCAAAAGTACAGCAACAGTCTTGGGAACAACTAAGCCTCAAAATTCACATAGAACACTACTTAGAAAAACTGACAACATAAAATTATTTCTATAAAGTAATGAGCATCAAAGCTGAAATTTTAGAAAGTGGTAGAGAAAGTTATCTGTTTATGTCTTATATTAACTTTTTTCTTTCTGCTTTGCCATTCAAACCAGCATTGTTACATTGGTTCAGAAAATGGAAGGATAAAATAAAAACTACTGAATGTCTAAATTCTTATATTTTTATTTGTAAGTAGAATCACAAGGGATCAAGACATGTACTGTGGCTCCTAAACAGGCAACAGATAGGTGGCATAACCAGATTCTTCTCACTCTGAAGCTTCATGTGGAAATCCTGCTTCTTTCTCCATGTAATGTAGCCAGGCTACCTGGAAAAGTCAAAAAGAGCAACATTAGAGAAAATACTAACTCTATGAACATGAGGGTAATGCCACACACAAAAGTAACTCCATTAATGCATGAAGGTGTCTGAAAGTTGAGGCTATAATGCAGTAGTGAATTTAATGCTAGATGTTTACAGGATGTAATAAATGGATCAGCCAAATTAAAATCAATAAAGAATTTATTGATAGTTTTTAAAGATTGAATTTCGGAACAACCACAATCAAAGACAGCCCTGCACCCGGGATCAGAGCCGGGTGAACCGGAGATCAGCCTCTGGTGCACTGATCCCCACAAGTTCACAAACTTGCTTTTGGAGAGCCAGGTTTTATACAGTTCTTCAGCCCTGAGGCTAAGAAATCCTTAGTTCTTTGTTGAGTCCAGGTTAGTTAGTATTCATTTTTAGCTGCCAGTCCACTGATGAGATTTGAGCAGGGGAGGGTGGATGAATAGTCCAAGTTCGCCACTGATGAAGTTTTGGAGAAGGGAAGGGTTATGAATAGGTTTTCTGGAACCTGGGCATTCAGACTTACAGTCTCAATGGGTGAGATCAGATCAATACCTGATGTTAACTGCTGGGTCCTTGGCGGGATAGGTGGGACTGCTCTGCTGTTGTACCCTTCTGTTTCAATTGTAAATCACCATGCTCCCCAGTTTCCAGCATCCAGTTTTGCAATCACAGGCAGCTGGGTTTGTCTTGGATCTGAAATGCCTTTTGCTTTATTTTATATCAGTACAATAAAACACAAATTATACACAACATCTGTAACAGAGGA
>WEIU01018036.1:1834-13174 GCA_013389925.1 Aegithalos caudatus
GAAGAAATATTACTACTTCTCTGAGCATGAGGTAGGAAGTGCAAAGACAGTGGAACAACTTCTCCACAGAAGGAGACTGCAGATACACAGTCAGTTAATTGACTAAATCTAAGAAATTTAGGTCATCTTCTTTAAAGTTCATTTTTGGATTAAATAAACAATACTCCAAACTTTTCTGCCTGGACTTACTATGAAGACAGGCTATATTGACTTAAAAACATCTCTACTGGAGAGATGAATTCCTCTTTCATATCATTTTCCTCCTCAAAAACTAACAAGTTACTTGTGACAATTTTCAGATTCCAGAGGGAAAAAAAACGATTCTTCACCTGCTGATCTTGTTACAGCACAAATGGAAATTGGTGTAATTCAGAAAACATTAACAGAAAAAACTGTGCAGGTTTTAACTCTCAAAAGGTATTTTATATTACTGAAGTAATTTATAAGCTGAATATCAGTTAAGAAGTTGTCCGTAGCTTTCACATTTTACAAGAATACTTTTTTTTCCTGCAACAACTCTACATGCAGCTGCTAATAGATGGATAATACCAAATAAAATGTTTGAGTAAATTTTATATCATTCTGTTAGACAAGAACTTTGAAGACTTCAGGAAGGTTTCTTTGGAAATATAATATAGGACTATGCATATTCTGGATGAATAGATTTCCTCTTTCTTAGCACAACTTTAAGGTTACAGATAAACAAAAAAGCAGTCTAAAAAAAGGCTCAGAGAATTCTGGAAAACACATGAAGTACACAATTTAAGAAAGTCGCTGACAGAGGATTCGGAAAGGCCATTTTATTGTTTTATAAAAAGGTCTTATAAAATTTGATTTATGCTCAGCTGGGACTGTTCAATAGCTGATGGCTAAATTATAGTGATCTATGCATCTTTTCACCACAGAGCAAGAACAAAAGAATTGTAACATTAACCATACACTTATTTTATTGAAAGCATATCCATCTGTTTATATGAAAATTAACATGTACTTACTCTCTAATTGCTATTTTTTCAGAATGTCTTGAGGATACTGACGACATGCTTTGGGACATCTATAAAAAAGAGAAAAGCTATAACGTACTGGCAAGCTACGATGAAATGTACGTTGCAGGAGAATATGGCAAGATGATTTTTCATTGGTATCAAACAGTGACTAGTCTTGCAGATTTCATATTCACTCAGAAAACCAACCATACTTTTGTCATCCTGTTCTACAGTGGGTTTGGTTGTTGTGATTTGTTTGTGTTGTCGTTTTTGTTTTTATTGTTGTACTTTATTTTTTAACAGCTAGCTTTGATTATAAAAGTTCTGGCATAACTAACTTCTCCCTTATTATTTAAAACTGGGAAGGACTTTTCATATCAGTACCAATAAAGATTTATTCTGGGCATACACAAGACCTATGATAAAACTGTCCATTCTAACAGAAAAGTCACTAGCACTAGAAAAGGCTGATGATAGAACACCAGATATTAAACATATTTATCACAATTAAACTCTAGATGTTGAGCCCAACAGTGTCTCTCAGTTTTTCTACAGACTGCCACAAAATCTAAAGTTTATTGTAATAAGTGGGGCAGCACTCCCTGGAACAAAACTGGAGTCAAAGTGACTAAGACCAAGGTTCAATTCTGTAAGATTTTCAACATAAGAATTATCTTCTATATGTATATTTGCCTTTAATTGTTTAAATTAAAAAAAAAAAAATACTGGCACACAGACCAACTTCAGTAGGACAAACTAGACCTAAAAATAAATATAAATGCACATGAAGTTTCTACAATAACTGTGATCATAAGAAAAGTCAACTGTGATTACCAAGAAATGGGTAATTAATGCTGCTTCTATCTCCAAAGGAATAGCTATCCCACATGCAGGCAAGTAGCTGGGGAAGCTGTTTGGATGTAAATGTATCAGTTCCATTACCCTCTGATAACCTCCTTACAAAAGACAATTCATAACTGCTCCACAGAAACTTTGACTAGAGGTCCTGCAGATTTTCCATCCATTCCTACTTCCTGGACCATTTATACATGCTATTCAAACCTAGATTGCTCACACTTCAAGTTTAACACGTGATTTTTCAGCTGTAACTCAAATATTGTTCCCTACAGTGAATTTCCTTCCTATTGTCAATCTTGCACCCTGCTTTCCACAAAGGCAGTACCAGCCTGTCTTCATATGAGTTTGAAGCCTATTCACAGCTCATTTTCTTCATTTCTTCCAAGAATGGGTCGAAATTGTATGCAGTACATCACAGAAAGCTGTCAAATTCTGATGACATTTTCAGCAGTTTTCTTTACAGGATCCAACTTAGATTTTTTTTAAGCGGCTACCTTTTGTTCTTGAAAAAGTTGCAGCTAGCATGAAATTTGTCAAATTTGCTTAAACTGTTTGAGTGTTCTCTTCAGATATATAGATCAGATATTTTCTTGCTATTTTTAAATGTGTTAAGTGAAAACATAAAATAGCTTATTTTCTGGTTTTTTCCTTAATTTCTAACTTCAAGAAAAACAGAACAAATTAGAATGTTGAGAATAATTAAATTAAAACCGAGTAAGGAATGTTTTATGAGTACAATTGTAACAGCCTTTATACAGAAAAAAATGGTTCCCTTTCTCAGTAATTCATTTACTGTGACCAAAATCCTGTAATAACATTCAAGTATTAAAAGGAGTTCCTTTTTATTCCTTCTAGAAGTAACCACAAGTTCTTCTGCAAAAGCCAGTGATCTATGATGATTTTCTTTTTCACACAGAATGCCTTCTAAACTCCTTATCTGAAGTATCTCAATAGAAATAAACATTGGTATTTAAGAGTTGATGTATATTTCAATTTTAGAAGTGCATTTAAAAGGAAATGGAAAGGGAAAGAGACAAATAATAAATTTATCTATTCAAAACTCATTTTATAAGGAATTGAAAACAGAGGAAGTTCCTATGCCCATTTAGATATCAAACTTGAATTGCTTTAGAGACCAATGTACTGCCAATTTCCCTTACATGGCTTCGCATTAATCATAACAAGAATAATCTATTTGTCTTGAACACAGTGTTTCTTCCATTTTATTTTACTCTAATATGAGAGATCAAGAGCTTGATTCAGGAAATCTACAGAGAGGTTTCTTAGAAAACTGTCGAGGTGTATTTTGAGTTGTATTGTAAAAACAACACTTTAAAAAATTCTGTGTACTTCACTGACATTCTGAATTTAAAATAATCCTTTAAAAATGTATCCTTTCTTCGGCCTGGTATGAAGTGTAACTTCCCACTACACAGATAGCAGTTCCTAACAAACCTCTAGGTATCACCTGTCACTTTAAAAAAGTGAGATCACCATGGCCAGTCTAACCAAAGGATGTGTTTGTTTCCTGTAGACACAGGAAATTTTTTAAGACTTAAAATCGAGACCTGCTAGCAAGGATAAAGTGAGAAGAAATAGAATTATAAGAATTTATAGTACAGGAATCAAGGGCTCTCTGAGTAAATTATTTTCCCTTCCATAGGCATTTACTGTATTTGAGTATTTAATATGGTTGCATTTCCAGCTGCTAGGCAGAATTGCAGTTTCACACCTTACAGAGCTGGCAGGCACAGTTTTCCCAAAACCATCTGTAAGTTATTGCTAACTAACAATTGTGCTTGAAGTGCAGGCATATTTGTATCCTTGTAAACTGGCCTTCAATCTGCTTCTGCTGAAAACTGAGTCATGGTGCCCTGGAAATTAGAAGCCTCTTAACCCCAACTTTGTATGGTCTGTGTTCTTCGGCAAGAAGTCACCCTCCAGTTCTGTGAATCTTTTTCCATGAGAAGACTAAGCTTAGATACCTCTGGAAGACTATCAGGTTACCTATTTACCACACTTAAAATATTTTTAAAATTAATAAAAAAATTCTTAGATTTTAACAAACAACATTTTTAAGCTTTTCTTATGTTTTCATGAGGCTTAAAAATGGATTGCACAAATACTTACCAATCTTTGATTTAATCTCTTATTTTCTTCTTCTTTTAACTGCAAAGTCTAAAAGAAAATCCTAATTTGATTAACTGGATATTATACTTTTTACAGTACAAACATTTTTTAAGAAGTTCTGATATGACTAGAGCCCAACTACTTGTACAATACTACATCTTTCAGTTCTAAAACAATTATTAAAACATCTTTTGAACAAAGACATGCAAAAAACACCTTGAAGTCTAGTAATTATCCTAGTGCTACAAACCCCATTGCTAAGGTTTTACCTCCATACTCATATTTCTCTTTCAGTTAGAAAAACATGTCAATGATAGAACAGCAAAAGAAATGTAATATATTACTATGTTATAGCTTTGACCCATGACAAATCCTTTGTAATCAGATGACAGAAAAAAGCATGTATGTGCTCATAGTCAAAAGCATCCAGGTAGTTGCATCTAGCAGTATCACAATCCATTAACAGAAAGCATTCCTGTTCTTTATTTGGTCCCAGATTTTAGTCCAAGTGATCCTAGACAGCTGGAAGCTAATGACACTTTTTTTTTTTTTAAAGTCAACTTAAAAAAGACAACTGAGATGAAGTTAGATATGACTGGACAGTTAAAAATTATTAGAATCTGAAATACTCCAGTGTAACTACTAGGGCTTAATCTCACATTTTACCATGAATACGAGGAGAAATTACCCATTTTCATGAGAAACTGGTAAATCAAGCTTAAATCCTGTCCAGCTGTTTTGTATGTCTTAACTAGAAAAAGAAATTGTAATTCTTTTTCTATAGAAATTCTCTGAACCAATGATCTGTCACTCTTAAGAAGAGGTATTACACCTGAGTCATTCATACTAAAGCCTATATGGACATAACAAGGATAGGTCAAGAGTAATGTTTTAATAGTTATTTTGAGTTACTTTAGTGAATGACAGTGATCCAAGAGTACAGTGAAAAAAACATTCCCTGAAGTAATATTTATAATCCTTGCAGACACCATATTGCATCAGAGTATGTAACTGACCACAGCACAATTTCACATGTACATTATTTTTAATGTACTTAGTTGTAAAACTTAACCTCACAAACAATCTACTCACTCTTTCTAACAACATTATCCTCTGCTTTTCTTCAGACATATGAACATTTTCACTAAAAGAGAAAGAAAATGGACAGGTTAAAATTGAACATTTTCCTCATAATCAAAACTTGTCTTTTCCACACCCACCTGCCATCTTCACTCAGTGAAGAGTGTAATGTATTTGCTAGCACAGAGGGAACAGCATAGAAAGACACATTACAAATCAGCATAAATATTTCTGGCTGGTATTTTGGATTATTTTTTCTTTTCTTTAAACCAAGGAGGTTCTTTGTTGCAACAAGCCAGTGAATTTTCAGCCATTGATTAGCTTTATCAAGCTACACGGGGGCATTTCTTGGTATTTTGCATTATTTTTAAGACACCAGGATGAAAGATACAACCCCACATGCTTTGACAGTTAACCCCTGATACTGCAATTAAGCTCTACTATGTCCCATTTTCCTAGTCTGTACCTCAAAGGCTACTGGGGAGTAGTCTGAAGTGCCTGGGTACTCTCTGGTAGATACACTAATGTGAACTTGCTACTTGTCTGTGGGATAAACTGAGCACCGTAAGATAATGCTAGCATCCCAAGTAATTTCCTTAGAACATAAACTGTCATTCTTAAAACAGGTACAATATACTTTAAAAGCAGTTTAAATAGGGAAGAAACAATATAGTTTCTAGTCCAAACTGATTTGGTTGAGAAAATGGACAAGTTTTGGGAGGAAATATACTATAAATCCAATCAAAATACACAGCAAAGCTATCAGATTACAATTAAACCATACTAATCATTACTTCATTTCAGCTAAAAGGCTGTTTAGCTCTCATGTAATAGGAAGCAGTCAATAGAAACCTGTATAAGTTTCTATCTAATCACACATAGAGCCATAATGTTTTTGTTCACAAGCTCACCTTAATTTTTTTTTTGCACCTGCAAAAGAATTTTTTTTTGCACCTGCACCTGTTTTGAGAGTGGAGGACTAGAATGATTACTACAATAGCTCCTTTTCAAAAGATAGGGTATTTCCTTGTTTTATTATCAGTGCAGTTTAGTTTGGCATGGACAAACTCTTTTCATCTTTACTTCCACCAAGCTGTTCAGTGGTCTGGGTACCTGATTCTGGATTAGGCAGCATTGGTCGTGATGGATATTAACTAAAGTCAATGTAAGTACATCTAACAATTCTGCTCTTGTTCCCCTGGTAAAAACCTTGCTTCTCTTGTGTGGTTCCCAGGCAGGTTTCTTACTTCTGTGAAAGGTATGGTGGAGAAGCCTGGGGCTTTTTAAAGCGTTAGTGGCATGAAAGTGAGACATTGTTCAAAAGATGTGTCAGTACTAACATGCAGCCTTCCAGCTCATTCACCATTACAGTTTTCCTTCTGTTTGATTTACTTGTTATATACTTAGGTATATTCTTTTACGTCATGATTGTGGGGACAAGTTTCAACTTGAAGCTGCACAAAGTCATCAAACCCACACATTCCTCCTAATGATTGACACACCATAATTGTAAGCATGTGTACGTTTAAAAGCATATTTTCAGGAAGAGCATCAAAGGCAGGAGAGTTAAACATGCTCATCCATACTTCACACCACCCAAGAGCACACATTTCCAGAATGAGAGCATGCTTTGTGCATTTCTACTCTAATGCCCCATACTTACTGCACAGCCATCATACTGGTTTCCATTGTGGAGTCCATTCTCCCTTCAGCCCCAAAGTCAGCAACCAATCTGTCTGTGTCAGCGGGCACATCCGCTGCACAGGCTCCACAAGCTTCTGACGTTGCTGCCAAGTAGGTTGATGGAGAAAAATTGCTACTTCTCAGTTTATTAACTTCTTCTTCAAGCTTCTTCTTCTCTTCAAGTAAGCGAGCTCGATCTTCAGAAAGCGTTTCAATCAAATCTATGACGCAAATAAACAGAATTTCTTTTAATTACAGCAACACTAAGGATCAAAACCAATTGGCAAAGAATGAAATAGTCCTATAAAAAAAGATTAATACTTCCTCAGAACTTTTCTTACCCTTATCTTTTTCTTGCTGTTGTGTGAGCACTTTCAATTTGTCACTAAGATCATTAATTATGTTTTCTTTTTTCATTTTCTCTCTTGCCAGAACAGTGTTAAAGTTGGTCTGAAAACAGAAAGGAATTATTACTGAAATAATGAATGTGCTGTAAAAATGTAATGCAAAATAGTATGAAAGACAGCATGCATTTCAGTTTTCTACACTATAATTAAACAAGAAATTAAAACTTTTTTACTTATTGCTTTGGTGGAGAGAAAAAATGCCTGTACATTTTATTTTTGTTTGTCTGTAAAATTTTTAAAAATAATTTTATTTTTAACTCTCTCATTCCCTCAAGCCTGATACATACAAATAGTACAATAATAAAAAAAAAAAAAAATTAAAAATCGTAAGTTGTCATTTTTCTTTAAATATAATACTTTATATTTCAGTTAATGTAAAATAGTTGAACATTCTATATTTTAAAAAGTTACTTGAAGGGTTCAAATAATTAAGATCAAGCTGAACTACATCCAGATATGTTACATACAATGAAAAAGAAAAATACCACTATCAATACACTATAAACTGAATTAAAAATATACTTCAAGTCATGCATTAATTCCTCAGTGAACAATCAACTATTGCAAGAGATACACAGGAATCCTGGTTAATAGCTTGAATAGGTGAACATAAAAAGAGGCCAGCATAGCCTCCATTACCAGTCTGACAAATCTTTGCACTTCTTCAATCCTTCTACTGACCATTGGGCCCTTCTACTCTTAAGGTGCTGCTGACGAGACAGACAAAACCGACCAACAACCATCTACTAAATAGGTATTTCTAATTAATTTTAATTTTTCTGTGAATTTGAAGATTGTCTTGATATATGCCTATCAAATTCTCGGTCTTAAAGTGCAAACTATTTGGTGGGCTACACATCTTACATAGGGCATGGCAGCCTTTGTTATATGTCTGCATAACAAAATTCTCCTACCACAAGCATAAGTGACACCTCTAAGGAAACTTCAGAGAGGAAAGAAAACAAAACCCAAAAGAGACAAAGGCAAGGCTAAATACCCAAAAATTTTTCAGTAATCCGTAGAGACAGAGAAGTAAACTGTCAGCACTGACTGATACACTGTTTTTCTGGGTTTGGGGTATTTGTTTGCTTTGGTTGGGATCTTTTTTGGGGGGGAAGGCAGGTTGTTCATTGTTTTTTTAAAAAGTTCCAGCTTTCCCTGGAATTTGCTGTCAATGCCTCAGTACCTTCCCTTCCATGCTCTGCTGCAAGAATGAAGAATACTATAAGATAATAAAGAAAATGGAATACTAAGGAATATTGTGATGGAAAAATAAATCTAATGATCACTAATGTAGGAATAATTTCCTATTGGATTTACTACATAAAGCTAACTTCAGTATTAATGCTTGCAGCCCAATTGCAATAATACTCTTCTCTTTATAGCCATCTGCAATTTTGTGTTCCCTGCACCAAGTGATTCATAGCATTCATTCACCAAGCTGCCTGATCACCACCCTTGTCTCTGTCCTTATTTGATCCTACCACAGCTACAGGAAGGAGAAGTGCTTAAAACAGAAAATCCTTTCTCAGTATTTAAATGCAACAAAGCTGCAGATAATAGCTGTTGCTAACAAAGATTTAATTTAAGAACTCAAGATTCATCTACAGAAACTAGGAGGCTCAAGGTGTTTTGAAAAGAAAAAAATATGTGAATACAGATGTAAAATATTAATCCAGGGCAACATGATTTTTTATCAAGATAAGGAGTACGTACCTGCTTTAAGTTTATTATGTAAAATGCAACATACTTTGAACCTCAAAATACAATATAGTTATGCTTTGAACCTCAAAACACCACCAGTCCATGTTAATAAAACTTTAAAAGCCAGCAAGCAGTATTCCAAATCAATTAATATTTCAAATACTTATTTTAGTATTGTCCACAAATTTTGTAATACCTGGTTACATTCTGCAGTTAGAGAGGTGAATGAATATAAATTTCAACACTTAAGCAAAAGAGGTTACAAAAACTGAATCTGGATTGCCAGTTGTTTGGTAATTGGTTTGGCTTTTTGGGTTTTTTTTTCAGTGTGTTTTTTTTGTTTCTTTGTTTTGTTTTTTTTAATACTTAAATGTTTGATTTCATTAACACATCATATCCTGGCTTCAGATAAACACACAAGTTGAGAATGTGGAAGTGTTACAGAGCACCTTCTGAAAAGACAAGACTGTACTCTAACTTCAAAGCAGTGGAAGAACACGAGTGTCATGGGAGCAAAAATAATTAGAAAAAAAATCAGCTTTACCTGCTGCTCTGCAGTGAGTGACGTTCTGATGTTCTGCATTTCTTCATTCTTTCTTTTCTCTTGCTCTTCAAGTTGCTCTAAGAATTTAATTTTTTCTTCCTGAAGCTTCTCCTGAAGTTCAGCGACTAAGTTTGATTCAGCAGATGATTCAGCAGGAGGACTTAAAAGAAAATGTTTAGGTTTTAAGTGTGCAGCATATACCAAGTCCCACAACACGTGAAGTAAGCACACACAAAAAAAGTCAGACCTTCATTTTGAGACATTATTTCTGAAATATTTAATAAATACTATATTACAATTAAGCCATTACTAACTTCAATTCTACTTTTTAATCATGAGCATCTCACCATTTCTTACTCTTGGGCATTCTGTGTTTTTAGTGCAGCACACTCGTTCTAACTTTTAAGTTTTGTTGTAGGGGAGGACTTTTGTTTATACTTTTACTAATATAACAGAAGGTGTGAAAAGTGGTAAAAAGAATAACTATCAACTTCACAAATATATTTAGTATGTCAAAATGTAAAGCCTTCAGAAGTATCACACAAGGAAAACAAGTCAGCAGTAAATCTGATGCTAAGGAATCCTGATGTGAAATTCAACTCTGGATTGCAGAATCTGGAGGACAGCAGTAATGATCATGAAGGAAGGAAACCATCAACAGTCATAAAGGCAGGAAGGGTAATGACCTCAAATGGCTTTTGAAACAATGTTACATAGGCCAAGTATTTTTCACCACTGAAACAAAAACTAACTACGCTCTTTTGTGGTTTGGCTTGAGTTATCAAGAACCCCCGTGAAGAATTTTAGATTAGAAAAACCCCTTTTTTCACAAATTGTGAAAAATTGCATTATTTAAAATTTCTATTATTTATCTGCACCAGAATCATATTTAAACCACACTGACATTAAAATTAATCATATTTAAACCCAAAGCTCTTAGCTGATCTAAACCAAAGCAGAAATCATCTGCCTCTGAGGTGGATACTGTTTGCAAATGGCAGCCAAGTAAAGGATATTGCTGTTCTGCAAAGGATGCTAGCACATTACCAGTTTTTATACCTCATCACTGCACCAGGCAGTAGGTCTAAATATCTAATCTGAAAAGGTCTTATCAACTACACCAATGGTGGCAATGCCTAATTTTATTGTTTTCAAGAAACCTAAAGCACTTATCTTCAGATTGGGGTTTCTTCGCAAGCGAACACTGGCACTGCTCTAAGATGACAAAGGATGTACTCAGCAGTACTGCTACTGATCTACCCACGTGGGCACATACTGAATATACAAACCATTATGCAGCAGCTAAGCACTCAAAAAGCCCATAAAGAAGCTTTCAACAAAAGAGCTCTGAAAGCCAACTGAAGTTCTCAGAGTGGCTAAACAGCCTCTGACACTCTAGAAGTCAGAAGTAAAATAAGTAGAGAAAAGAGAGTCATTAAACACTCAGGCAAACCTTTTTTTGGTGCCACTGAGAAAACGTTTTCATGCTTGATTAAATTTCAATTTATTTCTAAATGAAGCTTAAGAGAGAGAGAGAGGGGACATGTGTTCCATAGAGGAGCTTCACAACTTATGGTGGTCTGACAGAAGTGGCTGGACAATACCAAGACTGGAAGACACCAAAGCAGTAATTCCATCTTCAAAGCAGTTGGGATTCCTATTCTACTTTTAATGTTCTTTACAGTATCATAGATATTTTACCTAACCAGAAAACTGTTACAAAATGATTAACAACAAATAATTAAAGATATTGTTCTCTACTGTTTCACACTACTACATAGTGCAAAAGGAGTAAATGGAACTAGAAATGCCTTGTAGTTTTATTACCTTTCCTAATCGAAACTACTTCATTTTCAGACACACCAAACCACCTTCATTTTCATACTGTGGCAATGCATGGATAGGAAACATCTCTTTGCTGCCTCTAAATATTTTTGTTAGTTTCCAT
>WEIU01018038.1:2922-13414 GCA_013389925.1 Aegithalos caudatus
TTAATTAAATAGCTATTTATTTTAATTATAATTAAAACTAATTTTCTGTTAGCCACTAAGTGTTATCAGAGGGATAACAGAGGAAAGTGTTTTGGTTTTTTTTAACTTTATTTTAATTGCTTATATAATGTAACATTTCAAAATCTAGCATTTTAAAAATAAATTTTCATTCAGGATCTTCAAATAGTAGATGTGTATCATACCACAACTATGGCTTCTCATCAAAAATACATTTATGTTATTGGTGTCATGAAGTCTTAGTCCTCTTAATGTCCTCAGGGTACTACTGCCTAACTGCAGGATACTTTTAAACCACTGAATTAAACTATGTTTAGGGAAATACTGCTGTCTTCATTTTACTTACATGCTAGAAGCAAAGACACAGGTTATGACTTGTGAAAGTTCATACACAATTTTTTCTTGAAGTTGGGAAAGGAAGTATTTTTGTCTTTGTATTTACACTTACATCCTTCTGTTTATAGTAGGTGATGCTAATATTTTAATGGACTGCTAGTGTGGACTGTGTTAGCACAGAACAGTGCCCAGTGTTCTTACATGTATTTAATGTGTTTACTTGATATTTTTACCACTAGAAAATTTCAACTGCCTGAGAAAAGAACTTCCTGCTAAGTTTTTTTGCTCTTATATTCAATTAATCCCACTTGAAGGTAGTAGATAAAAAGTTAAAAATACTACAGTTTTCATGCCCCAATACATACATTCGCTTTTTATTAGGATAAATTGTAATATTTATTTTATTTTGGGCTAGGTTTCTCTTTATATTGTTGCATGTTTTGGAAATTTTGTTGTTTCAGCCACTTTCTTTAGCAAAAGTAAGTATCAATAGCAGTAGACCGGTATGTCAAAATAAATGTGCTGGATTATCAGTTCTTTCCCTTTTCACTGTTTTGTTTTTTCTCTGTTATAAAGGTATTTGGTAGCACTAGGTTGTACCAAGCCTCTTTGTGACCTCCTGACTGTGATGGATTCAAAAATAGTACAGGTGGCTTTAAATGGACTTGAAAATATTCTGCGTCTTGGAGAACAGGAGTCAAAGCAAAATGGAATCGGGATTAATCCTTACTGTGCCCTCATAGAGGAAGCCTATGGTAAGAACCCACTTCTTATAAAACTACATACCTGAACTTCCTTAGTCTAGGCTGGAAAAACTAACTGTGAGTCATTTTGAAATTTGCAAGTAAGTTTTAATATAAGAATTACTCCAAGCATAAGTAGACATAAAGTATCATTAGACATAATGTAATATCTAGGGGAAAGTGGTTAAATGCAGAAAATGGGTGTTTGTCTGTGGTCAGTTTAAATGTCCCTCTAGAGAGGTACTCTCAGAAGGGTTTTAACACAGGTGTCCCAGTCTATTGGAACTGTATTTTGCATTATTTTATCAGCCATTCCTAAATAGAATTTTTAATACTTCAATATATAGTCCTGTCTGCTACAGTTTCATTACCAACAGGGATGTAAGATCAGGGTTTTTTTAAATTGATACTAAAGCTGGATCACTTCTTAATATAGTAACTATCAGTAACAGAAAAATCAACCTCAGATCATAAAACTAAATAAGCTTTTGATTTTGGAAGTATTTTGTTAAATGTCTTATAAAGGTTCGTGAATTAAACCACTGTATAAAGGCATTCTAGAAAAACTAAGTTGTGGAATTTCATGATTGGATTATTTTACAATTGGCTTATAATGAAACTGGCATTCTTTATATGGAGAGTTGCCTTTTTTGTAGCTCTGACAAAACAAAATTGACAGACATTTGTATTTCAGAAACTGCTAGTCATTAATAGAGCTGTGGTTCTAATTGACCACAATATATCTGATTAGATGGTACTAACTTTATGTAGTCTTTACATCTGAATTCCCTGTTACAGAGTGTAATTTTTTAAATCAAGTGCATGCTTGAAGAACTTAGCAATTAAATGCACAAGAGGAATAAGCACTGAAGATTTTAATGGAATTTATTGTATTGCAGATTTTCTGGCCATTCGCAGTTTTAAGTATTGACTCGCTGGGTTCTCTTCTTTGCTTTGGCACTTAAGCATAGGCTGCTGAAGCTGTAGAGTCTAAGTTCAAGTAAGGAAAACAGCTGATTGTGTCACCCTCATTGCTTTGGCCTCTGCAGTCACCAAAAGGGTTATTTGAGCTCTTTCTAATCCAGTATAAGTGGAAACTACATTACTTCAAAAAGCTGAACAGGATTTTTTTATCAACCTAATCGACTGCCTAGCACTTAATTCAGCCAAAGGAGCACAGGTTATGTCCTGTACTTGCAAAACAGCAGGTTTTCCAAAAAGTAGTATCTTTAAATTTTAAAACTAAATTCACAAAAACATACCAGGCTGTGCCCAGTGACAACTCCATGAGTGGAGATAGAATTTAGAGTTGGGGAAGACTTAAGAGTAGAACAACAGAAATTGGGGTATTAGTTTAATGCTTCTAGCCTAATTTTAAAATGAGTTTGGACAGCAGAAAATAAAGACTAGAAATACACAGGTTAGGAAATTAAGAACCAGTGATACCAAATTAATTGAAGTGACTTGGGATTGCATCTTTTTGTCTTAAGAAGTAACTGCTATACTATAAGCTGTTTTCATTTGGATTCATCATTCATTTAAGCAACTATATTTTTGAAAATGTTCTATTTTGAATTTAGGACTTGATAAAATTGAATTTCTTCAGAGGCATGAAAACCAAGAGATCTACCAAAAGGCTTTTGAACTCATAGAACATTATTTTGGTGTTGAAGAAGAGGACTCTAGTATTGCACCTCAGGTGGATGAAAGTCAGCAGCAGTTTGTGTTTCAACAGCAGGAGGCTCCAATGGAGGGGTTCCAGCTCTAAACTACTGAAGTGAATATAAGCGTAAAATTTAAACACTTGTATGGTTTGGGGTTTGTTTTTTCTTTGTTTTTTTTCTCAGAGGTCTTTTCTTTATGGCCAAAGTTAGAGGTAAAGCTGAATATGTTTTGCAGAAATAGATGAAGAAACAGCTCATGCACTTTTATACGTTGTGTTAGACAACCGTTCTCTGTTTTGTATTTGTGTTCTTCATTATCTCTTATGTACAGGAAACAACTGTGAGAAATGAGAAATCATGTCTAAAAGCATTAAATGTGATCTAACAAGAACTGTTTAGCTAAGACTTGGTAAGATTTTAGGTAGTAGTTCTGAATTTTTCATGTAGTCTCAAACTTCATATCAGCAATACAGTTACTGACAGTTGAATTTTTGGCAGTAGGCTTGACTTGCCCAGTCTCTATCAAATCTACCTCTTGTATTGAAGCAGAAGCACTGCTTCAGAACTAAGGCATGAAATAAAGATGAGCTTGTAAAAAGCTGAATTGGAATGTGAAAAATATTTATTTAAATTGTGAAAGTTTTATGCATTACTTACTTTACAACACACTGTTGGAATTTATTTATAAAATGTATTTAAAGACATAATAGATATACATATATAATGCTAATTACCTAATATAATATTGAATATATGGAAAAGTTTTTTCTGAATTATGTGGGAAGAGGACTATTTCAGAGGTTTTCAAATTGGAATCAGCAGAGACCTTGCTGGTCATTTGATGTTGTTTCTGTAATGAAAGCTGCTAAATGGCATTACAAGTCAGCCACAACTGCAGTACCTTGCAGTGCAAGCAGCCGCTGCAGTTACCACAGGGAAGCTGCAATTAGGAATGACAGAAGGCTGACGTGCACCAATCACCAAGCGCATGTTTTACAGCTGTCTTCTGTCCAGATGTGGTAACAACACTTCAGTTTGAGAAAGATTGCAATGTTTGCCTTTTAGTACAATAGCTTCTTAAAAGTTTGGACAAAAGGTGTTGTATTTTTGACCAAGTATGCTACTGCCACTTGAATTGTTCTTAGGTTAGTGAATTTGGTTTGCTTTTGGTAAGACAATAGAAATACTGCAGTGAAAAATGAATAGTGAATCACTCCAGTTGAAGGCAAAGTTTGTTGTACTGTAAATAGCATTAAGTATGTGGACACCAAAACTAACTAGAAGTTATTGTCATCTAAATATTTAGGCTCTACAGTGTTTGCTGTTAAACACTAAAAGAAATAGAATTCTAATATTTACGTTAACAGTTTTGAGTACAGAAAAATGTATGCTCTGCTTTGACTTGCATATATAAGTAGTGTTTCTGGTGTATTAGTAGTATATCTCATTTGGAGAAATTAATACTTCAGGTTAACTCTGAAGTATTGCTATTTTTTATTACCTGTAATTTAATGTATTAACATCAAACTCTTGGGTTAAGTGAAATTTGTGACATATGAGAGCATTTCATGCTTCATAAAAAGCTGCAATTCAAACTTCAAATCACTTGCCCATGGCACTGTGCTTGTCACTAAATAATACTTTAATGCACTGAAAAATACAGGTTAAAGGTGGTATCATTTACAGTACCATTTTCTATTTAGATTTTTTTTACAAGCAAGTTAAGATTCTAAGATGTTTCACTTTGATGTTACAGCAATATATTCTATATTGTAATTGAATGTGGGACTTGAAGTGGATTTTTTAAAATTAATGGTCAGTTTTGACTAAGATATAACTGGGAGGGAAGCAACCTCCCTTTGAAGTCTTTTTAGTGGCAGATAGAAGTGTGAGAAGTGTATATAGGAGTGCTGTTACTTTATGAACTCTGAATAACGAGATATTTTAGCAAATGACACTTTAACCTAGATTTGTACAGCATACAACAGTTTTGAATAGTGTGATAATATTGAGTACAGCTGCCAAATTTTCATATAATGTTAGCTGACTTATGCCCTTTTTACTGTCATAGTTAGAGGTTTTCATACATCAATCTTCGTTCTTTCCCATGGTCTCCCCACTTCCCATCTATCAAAGAACAGGGTAACAATCATGGAAATCTACTAAGATTACAAACAAGTACTGAATTTCAGTGTTCTAGTGTAAGAAAATTATTCAGGTAACAGGGTATTCCTTTGTTTCTAACAACCTTGTTTTGATAACAACCAGCTGTGCCTGCTTTTTATTTGGAGAACCCTGTAAAACTACATTGATAAGCCTCTCTTATTTAAACCAAATCTGAATGATGAAGATCTTAATTGAAAGACTTGAAAATGAAGAAAAGAGGGGACATTTAAAGTATTATATTTGTTTTGAAAGAATGCCTTCAGTTGTGTGGATATATTATTCTATCTTGTGGACGGTTAGTGACTGCACTTTATGCATTTAGACAAACTATTTCATGCCTCTGATACTATTTAAATGGAGCATTAAAATTCATGGACTTAGGATAATGAAAATCCTGATTTAACTCAGCATTTGGTTTACCCTGATATTGTTGAAAATAATAACGAAAATTCTTTAAAGGATATACATACAGAATAGTCTCTCCTATTTTTATCACTGGGTTTGTATCATGTTTTGTTAAAAGCACATAAATGAACAAAATAAAACCAGAGATTATGACTTAAGGTCATTTCTGGTGTACTCATTTGCAGGTAGGGGCATGATTATGATGTTACCTAAACAGATGAAACCAGTATGGAGAGAGAGAAGCAAATTAAAACTGTGTTATGAAAATCTCTTTAGGTTTGGCATTTTATATGCAATCTGAAGTGCCCCATCAGTTACAAAGTCTGTTTAAAAATACAGAGGTTGGGGTCTAATTAAAAGGGTACCATTTGTTCTGCTTAAATGTGAATACTAACTAGCTAATCTATGCAACTATGCAGAGTATAAGATTTTTTTTTATTATTATTAGTTCCCTACTCTTGTTACACTGAATCATATCTAATTTTTTCATCATTGCACTTTTGTCTTAGGACTGGTTCATACAGCTTTTTAATTTTCTAGTATTTGCTTTACACACTGATACTAGCAGCAATCAAAAAATAGTAATAATGTTGGCACAGAAATGTTTGCTGTAGAACAAGTTTGCAACTGGAAACTGTTTATTGTTGGGCCTATCTTAAAAAAAAAAGTAAAGATGCACTATTGTCTTTCCTCCATGGTTAATTCTCAGTGGGTTTAAATTTATTAAATTGTACAACTGAGGATTTTTGTAATAGGTCTGCACATTGATACGTGGACTTAAACTGTGACCTCAAGATTTCACTGAAATCTGGAATGAGAAATTCTAATTACTTAGGGCACAATGTCTTCATATGATGTGTGGAAACTAAATTAACCTGTATTAACTTCAGATAGTAATAGTGCATCTTTAAATCCAGGCCAAAGGCCCATTACTGTAACAGAACACCTATAAGTAGTATGCAATATTATGGAATGTTAAATCTCCAAGTACCATACAGAAACCAATAAAACCTATTTTACAGATGTTGCCTGTTTTTATTTAGTGATTCAATAAGCATTGATTCTTAAAAAATGCAAATACCATTTTGAATACAGCATTGATGCCAATGAGTTCCAAGTGGCAATTCGTTCACTGAAAAACTATGCACTGTTATCGGACAGAAAACTTCTCGGGTTTAAATATTTTGTGGTTATCTAACCAAGGGTACCTGACATTCTTAGGAAACTACCTCATCTTTAAAACAAATTACTGCTTTTAATCATATGCAAAACATTCTAAATGGTTTTAATTATATGCAACAAGAATCCTAAATATCTTCCTAATGAAAGAGACCTTCCCTTTCTTTTTGTGAAGCTGTAGCTGCCTTTACTGGCTCCAGGGTGTGCACACTACAGTTGTCCATTGAGGGGTGAAACTCACTAATTGCTCTCAGCAGCAGTTGATTTTGCTCTTCCGAGGACATTGAGCATTTCAGGTGAAGTTACTTTCTCTTCGCCTCAGCGGCCAGCGCAGCCTCCTCCCGCCACTTGGCCTTCTTTGCCAAGTTTAAGCTCGTTAAGGACTCGTGACGTGCAGCTGCCTGAGGAAGTAACAGCATAGGAATGAGGATGCACCCAGGGAAGGCTACCCAACCTCGGGTGGCAGCAGTGACAGAGACTAGGATAGCTAAAACCTGGGGCAGCTGTAGGCTGCTGCTCTTCCTTTTCACATTATTTTAAAGTACGCTGCACGGTCATACTCACCTTCTTAGCTGAAGCAATCACTGCAAAACAGGCAATAATTGAGAGCCCAATCATGATGTAACAGGCTTTCACTCGAGCTTTGTTTCTTGCCTTGTCCAGCATCTCTGGCCTGCAATTAAAGTAGTTGAATTGGGTCATTAAAAAAGGCAAAATATCTCTTCAAAGCATTGCAGACATAACATCACAATTTAAAAATAAATGTAGAATTAGCTTCAGAAACAAGCCTCTTCAGCTTGCTGCGGTTAGTTATCTATCAGCCATTTTCTGATCCTAATCCATTTCCCAGGGCAAAGTAACATTTAGTGGATTTTAGATTGCTTTGTGCTTTTTTTAAGCTGGAAAAATAATTGCTCAGGCAATAAATGTTTGCATTTCAATGCTTGGGGTAAATACACCAGAAATCATACCTTAAACTCTTAAACATAGTGAAAATTAAGCGGGGTTATCTGTTTAAAACAGGTGGAGATGTATATGTGATGTCAGATGGATGGAGTAAATGCAAGCTCCTTTTATTAAAAGTTAACTTTAGAAATCAATTACTGCTACATCTAACCTGTTCAGAAGGTGTTCTGTAGGCTAAGGACTTTACATCCTTTGTTGATTAAAGCAGTTTGTACTACATTTGTGAGTTAAATGTTTTAGTTCTTTATTAAAACAGCAGCCTGACAGAAAGTGGGCAGCTGGTGTGTCAGCCACCTCACTATTTCAGGAATGCACACCTAAACGAGCAATCTACAGGATTGTTTTTGCTGGTCTTCAAAGGCAAAAGTAGTGAAAACTGCTGTCCTCTGTTTGGCAGTAGTTGGTGCAAAGGAGGCATTTGACAGCCCAGCAATCTGCTTGGGTACAGCTCCCATTTCCACCCTCTTCTCTTCTGAGCCAGCAGAGTGGCCCTGGAAATCAGCAGTACAGGAAATCATGAAAATTGTCCCAAAATGTTCAGCTAAGTTTTTCCAAGTCAAACATTATACTTGGGAGTACAGTTTTTAAGATGTTCATAATACTGGCTGTGCACCATTTTTTTTTTCATAATTTATCATGGGAATGCTTTATATATATATAGATACATAGATATTTGTAAGATATAAGTACGTGTTTTATACATATGTATAAACCCACAACTATATGTGTAAAAAGAATAGTTGCATAAAGAATTGATTTTGTGTTCTAAGTAAACGTGGTGCAATGCTCTCTTCAAAAAACTTTTAGATTTACTTTAAAAATAGCATGGTGGGATGGGCAGAGCTGGGGATTTGACCGTGCCCAAGAAGGCCTGCACCAAGGCTGAGGGCTGCAGTGTTTTGCTCTGAGGTTCAGTGTGGTGGAAGAGGACAGGTCCCACGAGTGGCAGTGCTGTACCATCCCTTCCTTGCCAGCACACGCAGGAGGAGCACGTTGTGCACTCTGTTTCCCGCAGGTGACTAACAATGCCTGCAGGTCTAAGGAGCTGCTTCTGGTTTGTACAATGATAAAAATCATCTTCAAAACAAACTGCACATCAGACTGGCACGTAGGATCATTAATCCAATAATCCATTTGTGGCAACAAAAGCAAACCCATAAATGTTATTAGTCTGATGTATTAGCCTAATTATATTTCACAGTGCACTAATTGAAACTCCTCTGAGGCAGATTTTCACTTTCTCCCTCCTTTCTTCATCTGCTTTAAGGAAAACAGACCTTACAATGTTCTTCCCTAATTGCATATTAGGGCCTTTGCTATTCAATCCTTAATCAAGATTCCAGGTAAACCTCTTCTGAAGTCAGCAACAGCTGGGGCTTTGCTGTTGCAAAAAAAACAAAGAAACCACAACAACCTCGAATAAAGCCTGCAGATTTGTTTCATAGTACAAACTATCTTCATCAGTTAGGTTGTGTTCACAGGTAGCAACACCTAGCAGTTCTTTTTTTTTTGACAAGAGTTAAAACAGTGCCACAGTTCAGCCTCAACGTCTAACAATTAACTAGTTCTAGTATATTATTATGGGATAGGATCGAACAGGACAGGATGGGGTAGTCTTACAGTTTTAAAAATACTTTGCTCACGCAGAAGGCACAGTGGTGACAGTCACCTGCCAGGCCAAAAAGGAATGATTTTTGTGCATGTATAACTGGCAAATGCCTTGCCTTTATAAACATCTCCTGACTACTTGAATAGCATTTACAGCTCCGTCTTAACCTTCCTCTAGAGGAAGATGGTGAAACTAGCAGCACATGAGAGGTTAGACTGCCCAGAAAGCCACTGTCCAGCTCAGCAAACTGCAGTGAAACTGTCAGGAACCAGCGAGAATAGGCAGAGGATGTACCTGTTGCTTTACACAGCTCTGCACACTGTTTATTCTCAATATGTCACTCAGGGCAGGGACATACTGTGATGATAAAATACTCTGATAACATGCTATCTAACATCCTAGGAAAAGGGAGCCTTAAACATTAGACGTGTTTCAGACAGTTGCTAATTTTCAGCAAGTCAGAGAACTGTAGAGTGTGTGTGGCTAAGGCTATGTCAGGTACTCCCTTGATGAGGGATTCTCCTCTCATTACCTCCTTCCCTATTTTTCTTCAAATTCTATAATAGAAATTAATTTGTTGTATGTAATCATTCAGTGACAGCTCCCTTAATTTATGTGAGGTATAAACAGAAAATACTGTTTACAATAACATCCTTCTCACTTTAGGAATAAGCAAAACAAACAAGCCAGTACATAAATGTAAGCAAGGCTGTCTACTCAAATGGATCCAGTTCTTAGTCCCAGGCTCTAGGGAGTACAGCAAGGAACATTTTCTCATCTTAACCTCTAACCAGGACAGGAAATTCTCTTGCCCTCTAACTTGTTTCCAAGTCTCAGTTGTAAAACCGACTGTTTTAAACTCTGTGGAAAAGCTCTAAATTTTCCACAGGATCGGGATCCCACCACTGCTTTCCCTTCAACTCCATGTTACCCTTGGACAATGCCAGTGCACTTACGGGATCCTCTGAGGAATCTCCTCTAATGTCTTGAAACGTCCCGTCCAGAGAAGGATTTTTTTGTCAAAGTTCGAAGGTTTGTAACTTGCAACCACTCGGTGAGCCTGCTCAGCTTAAAGAGTAAGAAAAAAACCCGCACTTTGTAAACCGTGCACTAAGAGAGAATTATGACTGATAATAACGTGTGGAAAGGAAAAATCCTGCCCATTTTGGTCGTTGGAGGAGTAATTTAGGGATTAGACCTGCAGATCGCGGCTACGCAGTCACCTCCGCGCCGCCTCTGGAATATCCGCGCACGCAACGAGTGTTTCTCTGGGTCTCATTCGACCTCCCCGCTGCCCGCGGGTGCGGGTACCCAAGTGAGCAGGAGAACTCTCGGGACCACCCGAGCTGTGGTGCCCCCGGCGGGCCGCCCCACCGCACCTCCCTCCCCTCTCCCTCCCGGTCCCG
>WEIU01018038.1:13559-42425 GCA_013389925.1 Aegithalos caudatus
GGACACGTCCAGCCGCGCCCGGTGGAGAGGAGAGGAGCGGCGAGGCGACCGCCGACACCGGGCGGATTGTAACTCTAGTGTGGAAAGGTCAGCGTCCGAGACAAAACTCGGCTAAAGACATAGACCTGGTAGTTCAGCTTCATGTTAGGACGTGCCCGTTCTGGAGCGAGTCCTGAGGAGGGCCACAAAAACGACCAGAGATCAGGAGCACCTCTCCTGTTAAGACAGTCTGGGAGCTGGGGTTGTTCAGCCTAGAGAAGATTCCAGGGAGACCTTATATGCTGGGGCTTCGGGCACGAATGGGACGGGACTACTGCTAGGCATTCACTGAGGTTTTATTGCGGCATCAGTCTCATAACAGGGTTTTACGCAGTTGAAGGATGGCAACAGGTCACGTCTGCCAGCAGCAGCCAAAGATTTCTTTGTTACACTGCATTTTAAAACTTTTCCAGCCAATAACACGTTGCTAAAAGGTCAGAGACAATTGTTCTGACCAATTACGGACAGCACACGTACACCTGCTTCGAACAATGTTTGATTGTATGCTTTCTATTAACAATAAACAATATTCCATTATTAAGTTTAAAACTTTCTACTATCTTGCTAAGCATATTTTTCTGCTGCCTTAAGATCTCTCTTAGCCAAACCTAAGACTCAGACTATTGTTTTATGTCCTTGCTTGCTATACTATTGTATCTTTTCCTACTTTCACACTTCGCAGTTACAGCTAATGCTAAGGTCTTCTGCTCTTTCTGTTCCTGTGGCCTGCATCCACAGCTTTCTGAAAGCCTCCTTACCTTTAATATTTCCCACAACCTTACAGCACCTTCCAGTGCCTAAAGGGGGCTGACAAAAAGATGGAGAAGGGCTTTTTACAAGGGCATATAGTGATTCCTATACCCCCATTACAAGGAGTAATGGTTTTTAATTGAATCAGGATTGGTTTAGACTAGCAATAATTTTTTTTTCCCCTGATGTTGGTGAGACACTGGGACAGGTTGCTCAGAGAAGTTATGGATGCCCCATCCCTGGAGGGTTGGATGGGGCTTCAAGCAACCTGGTCTGGTGGAAGGTGTTTCTGCCCATGGCAACTAGATGATCTTTAAGGTCCCTTACAACCCAAACCATTTTATGATTCTATGAAGAGTACAAGTTCTGTGACACAGACCTGTCCACATCTGTGTTTCTGTCATTTTACTGCTTTCAAAATGCTCAAATATATAATTCTCATCATAGGCTTTTCCATCTACTTCAACTGAAAAACTTTTTTTTGTTGTTTTTCCTTTCAGGTCCTGGACAGAGTTTTATTAAAAAAAAAAAAAAACAAAAAAAAAAAAATCAAAAAACACAAACAAACAAAAAACCCCACAAACAAAAAACATAACATAGCAAAACAAAAACAAAAAACAAACCCTGAAAAATATTCAGAGAAATCAGCACAGAATAGACATTTATTAAGTAACAGACTGTGTCAGCATGATATTCATGACAGTGTAAGACTGTCTCAACAGAACTGTGTCTGAGACAACAAGCAGTGGAAGATTTTACATGCCTCAGCCAAAGCCAGAATTACTGCAGATAAACAGAGGAAGTCCCACTCCCAAGGGATGGATCATTGCCTGACTTAAGTCCCGTGCTCTGTGTGACAGCACAAAAGAGGAGTTTTGAACTATTTGTAGCCAAAACCTCCAGCTGTCTTTTCTTCAGGAGCAGAGCATATCACAAAAAAGGAAGAGATGGACCTCTTTGCATGCACACACACTCCTCGAGAAACTGTGCCCTCTTTCAGAATATTGTCAAGGAGATGAAGACACATCAACAGAAATGATCTAAAGGATGATACTTTACCTTTGCTCAAAGAGAGTGGAGTAGTGTCAAGCAGTGCTCCTTGTCCCGGAAGACAGAGCTGGGAAGGGTAGGAAGAATCAGCACATCTGGGCTAGGCTCAGTGTCATTCATTATGAGCAGCACCCCAGATACTGCTATTAGTTGCCCATCCTGATGGTCACCCACACGTTTAGAGTCAGTGTAGTTCCAACAGCCACCAGCAGAGCTGCTGGGAGGAAGCCTGGAGCTCACGTCGTTTCCAGCACTCGCCAAGTAACTGCTCGAAAGGTTGTGGGTGGCTGAAAGGCATCCACACAGCCAGAGCTACTGAAATCTTGAGGGAATTCTGCTCTGGAGAAGAGGTTGTTGAACGTTTGCTGGCCTTTGTGGTCTTCATTCTCCCTGAAGATATTCCACATTTTATGATAGTGGCTTCAGAATGCATCATTTAGCATTATTAACAATGGATGACATAAGCCCAAAAAAGGTTAAATAATGTTTACATCCAGAGCAGCCTCCTGCTGACCTTAACAAACAGCATTTTCCCATTTGATTTCTCTGTGAACAACAGTGTATTTGGAGACGTTTGTTCTCTATATTGCTCTCAAAGATGGAGAATATGCTTGTGGGATTTTGAGAAGCTAGTGTTTTGAGAAGTAGTTTAAGGATCTTTCCAAAGTAAGCAAGCAGAGTGTGCTCTGGGCCAGAAAAAAAGTGCTGGTCCCTTTGGCCTCATATGGCCTGACCTATGGGCCATGGCTCTGGGAGCACCAGGATAAGACTTTGCTGTGACTGATTCCTGTTCTCTGCTCTGGGGATGAAAAGCTGTCTCAGGCTCATTTAATGTCCCCGTGACTGGCAAGAGGAATAGTTATATTGCTGGAATACTTACTGCCCTGGGCAGGAGAATGTACACAAATGCTCCTTTAGCATAATAAACTCCTATTTTAAGCTTTTTCATATCCTCTGTGTAGGGTAGCACAATCCCTTTTTGTTCTACCTACATTTGATCACTTGCTCCTTGCAGACAAGGCATTTAAAACCATGTAACACATCTTGGTATAAAGTCTCTTTTCTGCTGCCAAGTCAAGCTCCCAAATCTGTTACATCCCCTCTGCTCCAACATGGACTGTGCTTTGCACAGCAGACCTGAGTAGCTGGAGAATTAGATGGAGCTTCTTTGAAATTCTGCCATATGTGATGTCTTTCCTCATAGATACCTCAGTAGAGACCTTCACACTGCTGTCACCAGGCCCTGTTCATCAAGACATTCTCCTCATAGTTCTGCAGGATGATTCCCCTACCACAGACAACTTTCAATCTAAAGGGTGTTTCTAAGCAGGCTGAGGTCCACAGTGGAAACACAGGTGCATGTATTGCTGTTGTTCAAGGCCAAACCAAAGCTCATGGGGAGAGGTAATGAAATTAAGTAAGCAAACTCAATTTTAAATATCATTATGGCTTTAATCATTCCCTTTCATATAGCTTCAAGGCATGCTACACTCAACACTTCTTCAAACAATAAATACAGGTACAACATTCCAGCCAAATTAACTTTTCTCACCAGCTGATTGCTGAAAGTTGTGCAATGTAAGCTTTGCTTCTCTCTTTTAGGGGAAGATTTCTTGCTGAATTGGCACTCAAATTTCAAGCATTTTAACCTTATCATTCCTAACCTCATATGCAGAAAAGTATTTGCAACAACTGAAGTATAAACAGCATTCAACATATAAATATATACACATGACCCTTCATTCCTACAATCAGCAACAGAACATATGTATTTACAAAAATCTGTTTGTGAATTGCACTCTTGCCTTTCAAATGACTTTAAAATACCTTCACATAGATACACAATATCAAAGATTTTAGTATTATTTCACAGTAACATGGCACAGAACTTAAAATAGCAAAGTTTCTATGTTTTGGGCTTTATGAATACAGAAAAGTATTTTCCTGTTCCTGTATTAACAATGTAGCTCTGCTGTTTATGCTGTCTGAAAAAACGCTGTGGTACCATTACCCTGACAGAAGAATTCTTCCTTCTCTGACAGTGCCCTTTGCCTCTCATAGAGAAGACACAGCTCAGCTGTGCTCATGGAGCTACAGAGCAGAGACTCATTCAATGTAGATCATGCCAGGTCATCCTTCTGCATCCTTGTGTGTATCATAATGATGTGTTGTCGTGTTCTTATTAAATATCACATTTTTTAAATATATATCAACTCCCTCAAATTTTCCAGGATGCACTTGTGCTGATACTGGTCATTCCATTATTTATGCTAATGAGAGGAATAAATTAGTGGTTTTAAGTTTTGACATTACACATTGACGTTACAGTCTCAAAGAAAAGGACACCTGGGGATTGCTTTCCTCATGCATCAGAGGAGGTATATGAGGTGAATCAGTGTGTTTCTTCTGAGTAAGGGAAAAAAAGGCAGATGAATGTATGTATAACTACAGAGCTCCAGAAGAATTCCCTGATTTCTTTACACATCTCTCTTTAGCTCATTACCATGCTGGTAAACCCAAGGAACCTTAAATGTTACTACAGCACTCATCTGGAATAAGGTGTGCAGTTCTGGGGAGGAAGAAAAAAGATTCACTGATACCAGATGAAAAGAGTTACTTTTGGAAGTTCAGAAGAATGGAAAGCCTATCTTAAAAGTGGAGACTAAAGGACTGGACTTGTTTATCTTGGCAAACAAAGGCTGAGACAAAGTTCTCTTTGATCTCTAAAATGGGGCCAGATGAGAAGAAGAGCTCCTTAAACAACTGAGCATCAAAGAGGCAAAAGAAGTGGGGAAACTCATGTGGTCCCACTTACATGATTGTGAGAAATAATAATTCTGTGATGCTTCTGCCTCACTTGAGGAAGAGAGGTTGCAGAATAAGTTCCCACAGGTCTGTTTGGGCTGGATGGGGAAGGAAGGGAGCTGCTGAAGAGGACTGCACAACAGGGAGCCTTCAGGAGCAAGGGGTGGACTCTGTGAGACCCTTTCAGATCCAGTAGTGGGTATCTGCCTAAGTACAGGGAAAGGTTTTTCATCTGGCCTGCTCTCCTTGGGGATACCAAAAGGAAAGAGATCTGAAAGAGAAATTGCTCCCTAAAATGGCTCTTTAACTTCTGGTACTTTAACACTGGCCAGTCATATGCTGGAGACTCTTTTCCTGACCATAGTCCTTGCAGCAATTTTAGGAAGAACTTTGCCTTCTATTAGTGGCTGCCCAGGCACTTGGAAATGGCAGTTTCCATTCACAGAGTCATTCTCAGTTTTACATGAGTCTGTGATAGTAGCTTGGAGACTGGAAGATTTTGAATCTAAAGAAACCTGACTAACAGCAACGCTGCCTGCACTCTTGGAGGAATAAGTGTAAACCATTTTGAGAAAGGCAGATTTTGTGTTTGTTTCTTGCTTGTAAATGATGATATAGCATTTTGGAAGAAAAGTGCAGCAGAGGATTCCATAATTAGATATTAAAACTACAATAATTTCCACTGCTGGCAAGTATTTGCCAAATGTAGTTGCATATACAGGGATAAATACAATCCAGGCTATAAAATAAATTAACATGCCAAAAGTGATGAATTTAGCTTCATTGTAATTCTCTGGCAACTTCCTACCTTTAAAGGCAAATATGAAACAAATAAATGCTAGGGCAGCGATGTAGCCCAACATAATCCCAAAAGCTACAATAGACCCCTCATTGCATTCCAGAATTATTGCTCTTGGGATTGAGAAATTTTGATTTACAAAAGGTGTCCTAAATATTAGCCAGAAGGTGCAAATGATAACTTGAATTCCAGTGCAGGTGACCACAGTGGGAATAGGTTTATACATACATTTCAGGAAATTTTGAAGCTTGGGATCAAAGCTGAAAGCTAGTAAAATTTTTAGTGACTTTATTAAAATACATGAAATGCAGAGTGTAAAACTTATGCCGAAGAGTGCTTGCCTAGTTTTACATTTGAATTCTGTGGGTACATCTATGAAGAAGACAGTGCTTAAAAAAATTAAGAAGTGGCTGAAGAGGATAATATAGCAGACAGTCAGACCACCAGACGCCTTTACGACTGGTGTGTCCAAGTTTTTGGTAAATATTACACAAATGGACAAAACCAGCACAACCCCAAAAGTAGAGAGGAGGAGGAGGAAGATAGCAAACCAGTCAGTCCAGGCAAGGAAATAGATTGTCTTTCTGTAGCACGTGGTGCTGTTGATGGGAGCCCAGTAGGTTTTGTTGTTACATCGGTAGCAGTAATCCATATCTGGAAGCAGAAAAACAGGAAGGTATCTTAGAATCCCAAAGCTGATGAATTGCAAAGCGGATTGTAGGGACTTGAGATACAGGAGCAATGTGGGAAACGATGCTGAAGGGAAAAGATGGATCTGACCGCTCCTGACTCCGGCTGTCGCTGTCCAGGGGGAGGAGCTGCAGGGCTGCGGTGGCAGTGGCACAGCGAGCTAAGGACAAATGCCTGGAGCTCCCTGCCAGCTGGGAGCAAGCCTTGCCTGCAGCCAGGAGTGAGGAGGGAAAACGACAGGGGTTCTGAAACTGTCTTGCTTGTCACTGACCAGTGAAATGTGGCCAGAGCTCTGGAAGGGTAAACTTTAATTGAAACCTGAACAATGACCCTAGAGTAACCCATTCTTTTGCAAAAATTTGAAGTACTTTTCTTTCATTTGTCTATTTTAACAAGACAACACCATAATATTATCTTTACAGATAGTTTTAAAAATACAACAGCAAGAACAAATATTGCTTTACATTATGATTTGAAAGGTACTTTTGTTTTGCAATGCCTATTCTCTGATACGGAGAAATTTCACAATTAGTTGAATAAGAAGATAAAATTTACTTTTCTTCTGCTCTCAGGATATTAAAAGTACATGTTACCTTAATTTTCTTAATTCCATCTCTCTTCTCCATATTTAATTTTCTTCTTTAAAAGATTTTGCTTAAACCAGTGGTAAATCATACATCAGATTTGATACTAGAAAATATTGCTGTACAGTTCTATCAAATTACACAGTACTCTGCCGTAAGACACAAAATGTGCTGCTAAGCAAAGTACATAACCCTTAAACTTCATAGATTCATAAGCTTGTAGGATGGTTTAGGTTGGAAGGGACTTTCAAAGACCATCCAGTTCCAATTCCCACACCAGGGGCAGGGAGACCTGCCACTACACCAGGTTGGTCATAATTCCTTCCAACCTGGCCTTGAACACTTTTAAGAATGAGAAAACCACAATAACTTCTCTGGACAACCTATTCCAGTGCCTCACCACCCTCAAAATCAAGAAATTGCTCCTTACTGGACTGAACGTATTTTGAAAAAACAGGGAGGAAAGGCTCTATTTAATCAGAGTAAATTTCACTGATAAATCAGCCAGAATTGCCATCCTAGAAAGGGGTAATGCTAGTCAGCTGAACAATCTAATTACTTTAAACTTGGCCTTTTAGGAAGCATTTATACCAAGTTTTACAGGAAACTGATCATAAACAAATATTTAAATCTGATTCCAAAATTTAACCCAAGGTTCTCAAGGCATATTATATCCAAGCAAAACAATTGCATTGCTGTATGCAAACCTTTATTTGGATACAATTTTTACCTGTTTGGTTGCTGTAATGGTTTTCTGGGCAGTAAACACACTCATAGCAGCATGTGTGTGGACTTTCTGTAACCTTTTTCACCTGGCCTGGCCTGCAGTGCTGGGAGCATGTTGACTGAACCTTCTGCAGTGTGCAGAGGGAAAAAAAAGAGATCATCATCTCAGGTACCACTAATTAAAAGGGAACATTAATATAAACCTCCAGGATTTATTTCAATTTGTTGGTTTTTCGTTTTTTTTTTTGTATCATACATATTTTAAGTAAATCTGAAAATTATGTTGAAAAAGAGACATTATGTTGAAAAAGATCCGTATTTCTTGTATTTTCTCCACACAGTCAATGAGTAATAGAATGGGGCATTTTTACCTGATAATTTTATTTTTGGGCCCTGGATGCTAATCCCTGGATTTGTGTGTACTTTTAAAATCTAGATCAAAGTCTTTTCTTCAGCTTTGAATCTGTATTTAGACTACAGAGGATCATCTTCAAAGAATGCACAGAAGCATCTGAGGGGGAATCTGAGTGAACTGCTTCACAAATGCAATCCTGATACTCTGCTCAGCTGCTCAGAGCCCAGGAGGGACACCTTGGCCTGAAGGAGGCACTTTGGAGGGTGATGTGTACTGCAGCTCTGACACTCCTGACCCTTGCCAGCTTATCCTTGAGTCATGAAGCTCCACTACTGGGTGTGTGATCAAGGCCTTCTCTTGAGGTCTCACTTCAGGTCCTCCTTCCAAAGATAGTTTTTTGTCAGATGATCTGTCCTGGAGCACACTGCAATCTCCTCTCTTCCAAGATGGTGTTTACAGGGAGGTGGAGACATTTCCTTGCACCAGGAAGAGACACAAGGTTTGAGATTTCCTTCTGTCCTCAGCTGAGCTCACACATGGAGACTAGAATTCCACCCACCTAGCAAGCAGCCTCTCCCTGTCCCATTAATGGGGAATGCCTTGCAGCTCAGACCTCCACCCATGCATAGAGGACAGATTGTCCAGCTGGAACTGGCCAGGGCCACCCACTAGTCCTGTCTACACCAGTGCTGGGGCTCTGGGTGGCACCACCTGCTCGTGTTGCTGACCCCAGCTCTAATAGGGGCAAATAAACAACAAAACTCTTTTTTTTTTTTTTTAAACAATGAAGTCAACACATCTGAATCTTCATGTTAAAAAAAAAAAAAGGTGGTACATAAGGGAGGGCTTTTTTTATACACTATCATTTTTTAGTTTAAAATCCCTTTGTAAGACTCTAGAATAGCATCCTTAGGACAGATATAACCTTCTAGCGGCATTCTGAAGAAATAAATGCAAATAAAAATCTCAGGATGCATGAAAGAGGTTGAATAAACTCAGAAAGGATTCTTTGCTCTAAGAGAACATTAAACCACACAAGAGATTTCTAGCTGACACACGCTTCAGTTACAAGTGCTGCAGGGAGAAAAAAATTATCTGAAACAAATTTCACATATTGTGTCAACAAATTAAAAGTTACCTTTAAAGCCAGAAAATCTTTTTTTTTCTCTTCATCCACAAAGATAAAGCCACCTTTCTCTGCGTCATATTCTGCCATAGTGGTAATTTCCATGTGGCCGTCAATTTCTTTCCAAAGAAGGACATCATAACTGGTGCTCATATCTCCATTGGAGTCAAACTTGACTTCCTTACCATCATCAATGACTATAACTTTTTTAAGTTCTTCAAGGAGCTGCACAAAAGCATAAGGAATGGTAACATACACCAGCATCATGTCAGTGTGACAAACTGAGTCGTTCAACATATGTATGATAATATCAAGTTAAAAAAAAATGCTTTTAGAACTAAGAGGAACATTAAAATTCAAATTAATTTTGTTTACAGAATTACACTGTACAGACAACCCTGTTGGCCATAAAAATCTATTATTAAAAAGAATCATAATTTCATAAAATCATAATCACAGATTTTTTTCCAACCTTGAAAATTTTGTTGTGATGTTCAGAGAGAAAATATTTTTGCATGCAAAAACTAAGACTCCTGGCACTCCTCTTCTTGTAAAGAACAGTCTTGTTCTTTACTGTTGTTACTTTACTGTAAGCAGAGTCAATTTGGGTGACATTTTCTTCCAGAGTAAATTCTCCCAGCATGTCTGGAAGTATCTAGCGCTGTTCCCAGCTGTGACTCTGATTGAAATTGTGCTTGGCAAGGTGAGACTCAGAACTGTTAATAATCAGTGAACAGTATATGCCAGTTTGCTTAGATGGGGAGACCAATGGCACAATGGCAATAAACAGCAAGGTTGTATTTGATAGGTCACAGGAAATACCAGACCAAGGATGTATTGTTAAGGCAACTGTCCAGCTTCATATTGCAACCCATTCTGCTCAGCAGGGGAAAATTCCTGCTGCCCTCATCATAGACAGATCAAACAAGGTCTGTGTGAATCTAGAAAAGGACATGTTAAGGCACACCATATATCCCCACTCCCAGTTCATGGGGAAATCATAGAAGTACTCCCATTAGCTGTCATGGTTCTTAATCAAGACAAAAGCTTTATTATTTTGCAGGCCTAGTGATTTTTGGCAACAGTAATTAACTGACGAGAAAAATATTCAGTGTTTGGTGAAAGTCTGAGTTCAACTGCATTTAAAAAGCATGCTCTTATGTGGGTCCATTTGTGATATTCAAAGCATTTAACAAAAGTGTTGATAGGTATACTACTTTAATAGGCTTTGTCAAATATATATAACACATCTGGTGTATACAATATGCCATTTTTCATGTATAATGTAATTTTTGAGCTCTTATATAATTTATGAAGGACTGATGTGTTTCTAACCAACTTGATTGGTGCATTTTATTTAGATGATGCACAGTTGTGTGGAACTGAATAGGATTTTTTTATTGTATATACTCTGACTAGTCATTCTTCTCCACTTTTTCAATTTGTCTAACAGTATGAGAACACCAGAGCTTTTTGAATGCACCTTGAGCTTCAGACAGAAAGGGCTAATATTTAGCAACATTTTGGTGCAACTGGTTACTATTTTTGCAAAGTCTATAACAACAGTCACTCTATTGTTTCCATGTATATGGAGATGTATGATATGGATTATTTGTACATATATATCTCCCTTCCTAGAGGATTGAATTTTCATGTAGAAGAAGCACGTTATGAAAACATCACCGGGGAAATAATTATCTCTTTCAGTTTTCTTCATGAGTGCTTAGCAACTTAAAAGGCGTTTTAATTTGGATGGTTTGGGATTTAGTTCAGTTATGATGTAAATGTAGCTCCATAAATCTACATTCCTACAAGCGAGTCCTGAATTTGTCCCATTAGAGTTTACTAATTCATGTAAGAGTCTGATTGTTACTGGGATATTGGTTGGTTGGTTTTATTTTCAAATCCCATATCTCGGTTTGACCTGCCCTGACCTAGGATAAGAGGTCAGAGCAAATCAGAGTGCTTGCTTCAGAGTTTGTTTGGCTTTTAAATGAACATTTGTTTAATCCTCTGAGTAAAAGTGTGTAAAAGTGAATAGTTCTGAGCAGGTTCTTGGGTAAAAGGTCAGGTCAGCTTTACTTGTCTGATTTTTCCTTTTCTTTTCCCACCCAGTAGTGTGATAACGAGTTCCTCACCCATCTTAAAGATTATGTCTTTATATAAAAGTCAAGATCAGACAGAGGTATAATGTATTGCATGTTCAGTTTCAAGTAGAGACCCATTGTAGAGGAAAATACTTGAATTAAGACAAAATGGATACAATGGTGAGAGAAAGAGAGAGAGGAAAATTGAAACTCTGGCGATTGCTCCTATCCTGCAGTATCCCCATCTCTCAGGAGTACTCACAGTGTGTATCACAGTGGTTTGCAGCAATGGGACCAACCACTAGTAGTCGAATAACTGATAAAAAGTCATTTAGTAAAAGGACCAAGCTTTTATCTCCAGGAATATGGGAGCAAAAATGTGATGAAAGTTAGGCAGAGAGAATGAGACTTGGAAGAAATAGCACCATACCTCCCAGGGAGTGAAGGCAGATGGATCCTTGCAGTCTCTGTCTTTGCATTGCCTTTTGATGGCGTGAGCTATAGCATAGACAGCAAGAATAGTACTATGAATAAATCCTGGTTCAACATTAGCATTCAAAAAATCATCTCTCCAGAACTGAGGTTTACTCCCATCATTTTCTAGTAAATCATCCTGGGACTGGTTTGCAATGCATGTTTGAAAATCATGATATTCCAGGTGTGCACAGACAGACAAAAGCATAATATATTCACGTAAAAACTTGTTGTTTTCAGTGGGCCTTTCATGAAGGTTTCTCAAAAACGCTTGGAATGAGGAGATGTCTCCACTTTTAAATCCAAATCCCACGACTGTTCCCAGCTGTCTGATATTGGGAATTGTACTGATCTTGACTGCAGCTGACCAGTTATCACTTGCAATCCAGATTTTATTAACATTCCTCTCAATTGCCTTCTTGAATAGTTTGAGCACATGAAACTGTCTCATAAAGACAACAATTACATTTACTCCTGTTTCCTTGACAATCTTCTCAATTGCATGATCGACTTTGGTGTGAAAGGTGCTGTCAGAGAGGTAGGCTGGCAGCATCTCTTTAAAAGCTATGCAAACGTTGTTCACCATGGCCTGGACACCAAAGCTCTCCAGAGCGAACCGCCCATTGTCATCATCAGTGGCTATTACTCCAATCCAGTTCCACCCAGATTCACAGATCAAGTGTGTCATTGCTCTTGTCTGGTGAAAATCACTGGGGATAGTCCTGAAGAAAGAAGGAAACCTGATTTTGTCACTGAGGATTTCAGCTGATGATGCAGGACTGACCTAGGAAGAGTGAACAATTCAGTTACGGATGTGGTCTCCTCCAAAGGATGCCAAGAGATCCAAAGCTGCCATGATTGCTCTTCCTTCCCACCTGACCCGGGCTCTCTCCTCCTGAGAGTGAGCATCAAGTTGCAGCCAAAGGGGGCAGGTTCTCTCTCCATGCTGTTAGGATGCAGACTTGTGCCCAGCACCAGTTACACATTTATTTTTTTTAACTCTCTTCCACATAATTTACTGAAGGCCGAGAACAAAATCTTTCAAAATGGATATGACAGTAATGATGGTGTAAAGATTTTGGTTTACGCTGTTCAGATACCATCAACATGCTCTTCAAAATATTTAAAATATTGGCTAGTTTTTGAGTTTCTATTCAAATTGCTAGTACTCTTCTATTTGTATTTTCCTATCAATTAGTACATTAGTATGGTTCACAAATATATGTATATACATATATTTTCTTGCCAATATTTAATTATTATATTTCAAAAGGATCATTAAATCTGTTGGAAGAACCTCACAGACAAACAAGCAGTAACCAATAATACAAAATGCTATAGTTGTTTCACACAAAAGATTTATTGGGTTTTTTTTTCTTGCAAATGTAGCTAGAAAAACATAGAAAAAACATTGCTGTTTAAATCTCTCCAGTTTTAATCCTTTCTTATTTTTTTGTTGGAACTTTTTCCTCCTATATTACTTGACAGTTCTAAAAAAAATAAATTTAGGCTTTCCAAAATGAGACTCACCTGCCCGGTGGGGATACAAAACTCTTACTGTGTCAGAGCACTGCCCATGCTATTGATAAGAAAGATCTGTTGGGTCCCATTTTCCATCTATGCCCTACTGCAGATTTTTTTAGTCACTTGCCTTTTGATTATGTTCAAGTGTGGAATTTTAGTTTTCATACTTACTACAGTTCCTGTGGTGGCGTTGGAGGTCAGAATTACTTCCTACCATTGCAGAGGAGAAGATTCAGTTAGAAGTTATCTTTAGTTCAGATTTTATGTTTTTTCCACTCATTTGGTTAATTTGTATCTATTGCCAAAACCAAAGTGCAAGACAAGTGGTGTGGAAGTGGATCTGCTTTTTCTTTGAATATCCTAGCCTTGGCCCCAATTCTCTTACAAAGGTGACAGTAGGAAGGTAAGCACGGGCCTGAGCACAAATGTGGGATTGTACTCTTTTTTTAGCTTGAGATTGAGTATTGCCATATTCACCACCAGGTAAACTGGACATGGCAGCTGTAAATTTGCTGCCTGAACAAGGTCCTTGAGTGTCATCCAAGGTACATTGGAGTAACCAGGGCTCACTAAAGGCACTGCCAGGCTGACAAGAGCCCAGCATGACCCTGAGAAAAAAACTTGGATAAACTTGCCTTGGGTATAAAAAATGTCCTTTACTGCCTTTGTTTGGGCAAGTGAATCAAGGCTTCCATTTGGAGCTGAAGCCCACCCGTCCACATGTCCTGAGGATAAACCAAATCCTGCTCTGTAGTACATATGTGGCTTTTGCAATTCCTCTGACCAGAGCCTTTATTCTTAGCATGGTAAATCTGAACCTCTGTCCAAAATAAAATTATTGCCTCAAACCTACCTGTGGGATTAATTGCAAAGCCAACAACCTTGACACTGCCATCGACACCTCTGAGTAGCTGGCTCCAGTGACTGCCTTGACTCTTGGGATGTAGTCTGAGTAGTTACACTTGAATTCCACAGCATCCTCAGAAGAATTGAATTTAGGCAGAAATCTCAGAGCAGATGCCATGGCTTTTGTAACTTCTGCACAGGTGTCGTAGATCTCATAGCCCAGAGTAACTCCAGATAACAGCGATGAGTTGTTGATGGTCTCAATAGCGTGTATCATTGCAAGTGTCTGAAGAAAAACTTGAATTTCAAAGCTGTCAGAGAAACATAGGCAGTATTTTTTAGAAGAACTTTGTTGGAAGCAAGGGTGAAGAAAATCTGTTTTGAGCATGTCCCTTAGAATTTTACAATTGCTGAGAAGAGCTGATGGGTAGTAAGTTTTGTGTGATTTGCTTGCATTTAGTGTACAAAACCTTAAAAGCCACACATATTTTTTCTCATTTAATGGGACACTAAATCAAATAAACACAAAATTTTAAATATACCTGAATAAAAGTGTTTTTCTTGAAAAGAAAAAGGTACTAAAAGTTTAAATTTCATGATACATCAAAATTTGCAGCTGACATATTCAGGAAGCATCTGTCAGAGTCAGTGAAGATATTCCAGTTTACTACAACTGCCCAGTAAGTTTTTTAAAAATACATTTATTTTCACCAAACGTATGAAGCAAAGAAAAGGAAGTACTAAATATTTCAGAATAGAAGAAAATACTTCAGAAGTCAGGGTCTCTAGTGGTTCCAATGGTGTTTCTAAAATACTCTCAGACCAGATGAAGTTCGCCAAAATACTTCCCCCCATCTTCAGTGGATGTTATAACAGGTGATTAGCTAGCACAATTTGTCTACAATACAACCAATCCTCCTCTCAGGCCAGCTTGTCTAAAGATTCCAAATCTTGTAATCTAAATTAAATTTCAGATGGACTTGGGATAATTTTTGTCTCAATAGAAAAATAATGGAAGACAGACAAAATTATCAACTTAATCAACATTTTGACATAAATCAAGATGGATACATGAATGCCTATCTAATTATTAGGTTCAGGCATGGGATTAAGTTGTAAAAGTCAAATAAAATTAGTGGATTTGCACCTGTATTTAAATTTTTAGAAATGCATGCTTGGAATTCCTGGTCTTAGGAAAGGTTTATTATGTACTTAAAATAAAATTCTTCACCAGGTTTCTTTTTTATGCATTCCAGAAAAATGGATGTTTCAAACACAGTATGATTTGAAGTCAACAGAATAAGTACTCTGATGCACAGAATGAATGCAGGACAAGGTGTTTATATGTAGGCTATCTTATAACATAAAGCCACAATCATATGTAATAATCACAGTAATTTAAAAAATAACTACAGTGTCACCATCAAGGTACTATCATAGATTATAACTGAGCTTCCCAAGAGATGGGAGGCAGACTTTACTGTGGGCTTGGGTAAAATGGAATAGTCTGCCTGAGTTCAAATCATGGAGATTCAACTTCATAACAAATAATAAATGATGCCAAGATGACTCCTTCAGACCTAAAGAAAATTAGCATTTCCATGGAAATCAGATGATAACACAAACATCCAAGGCTATTTGATTACCTGTGAAGATTGAAATAGGATCAAATGCTCATTCCCTTCCTCAGTATGCTTCAGTATTTTTTACTGTAACTTGGCCATATTTTGTCATCCTGTATTAATTTACATGAAATTCATGTGATGTCCAGAGAATTTTTAAAGACTAAGCAGAACAAGAGAACCAGAATTTGTTGACCTTAATATAAGAGTTACATGCCCGGTGTCAGGGCTCTCTTCTTTGCCATATGTGTAATTTCCAGTTTTACTCACCCAGCACAATTCTGAATTACTGGTTTGATGGGCTCTTCTTCTGGATGCAGCATTTCACTGTGAACTGCAAACAAGCCTCCAATCACGACGTCCCCTGGAGAACTGGCACCCACAAAGTCGTCAGCATTCTGGCAGGAGAAAGCGATGTCTGTGCTGATCACAAAGCAGGGGATCAAAAAGATAACAAATGCCATGTGTCTGTTCTGCTCGCTCACTCCCAGCTTTGAGTCAATCCAGCTGCAGCGCCAACAAGGGCTCCTGTGTCATCTGTAAAGAGCAGCAAAGGACAAAGGCTGCACACAAAAGTTGGTCACACCTCATAAGGTGCTAGCATTTGGATATGGCTATTTTATTGAAGGTACTAAAGCAGTGCTGTCACATAAAACGTGAGGGTGCAGGGGTGTGAGAGTGGAGAGGGAGGGAGAAACATAAATGAGTTTAAAAGGAAATGCTGGACATTAAATCTCTTTTGTTGTGTCAAAGTTTCTGATACCTTATCTGAAACACGTGGCAAATATTTTGGTGTAAATTTGGGCTTGTTTTGAATTCCTTCCAACTGAGTGCAGTGTGCAAAGAAGTAATCATGTAATATGGTAATAGTGATACTGCTGTGACAATGTTTTTAGAGTCTGGTCCAAAGAATGCTAAAATGTAAAAGACCCCCCCATCACAATGTGCTTTATATCCAATTCTGGTTCAAAAATCCCAACCCCAAACTACCAAAAGACTGCTTTTCTCTCAAACTCTTACATGTTTTTAAATCCTTATATAAAAATTATTTGGATAAGTTAATATTCATAGCTCTGAGGCACATGTCCTAGGGAATTCAGTGGGCTTTGGATCAGGTTCCTTATTTACAAACCAGGCCGTGATAATGTGATAAACACAGAACAGTGGGAAAAAATGACATTAGTGCTAATTTTTGCTTTCTTCCCCATATGACTGAGGACACCAGTGCACGAACAGCAGCTCCTGTGCTGTGGGAGGAATGGGAAGTGGCTATTCTCACCACCACTGTTCCCCTCAGATTCATGGGAATCAGATGCTGTGCCAGAAGGAAACTTGGGGAAAAGAGAAGCAGAAGCTGGACTCTCAGCTTCCATAAACGCCAACCTTAATCACCAAAGTGAACCTCCTTAGGACAGAAACATGACTTCTGCTAATAAACAATACCAATTCATCCAAGGGACACAGATCTGACAACAATCCCTCTCTATTTCTGGCATTGGTTTATTTCCTGTTTCCTTTTAATGACTTATTCAGATTTTGCTTCTTTTGGCAGTATGCCAAAACACTCCCAAAAGAATGAGTTTACTCATAGCATTTATTGTCTGTGATTGTATAAAATCTAGGTTTACACAGAAAATTTCAACCACGGTTTATTTACTGGCAAAGAAAATTAGATATGGGATGTCTGTTATGCATTCTTTCTGATAAGCATAATGCATACTGTATAAATTATTCAAATTACTATATTTTGCTTGTTTTCTCAATAGTCTTTTTGTAGTAAAATATTGATTTACAACCAAGATATTTCTTGTAAATGCAAATTCAACATACAAATACTTGCAAGTGCAAATGTTAATCCCTAGCTAAGCCTCTTTATTTTAATATAACAGTTTGTGTTTCTTTCATCTGCCTTCTTTCTTTCCACGTGGCATTCTCACTGCTGGGTCAGTGCAGACAGCTTTTTCTTTAATGTATCTGACCACATATATTTATGGGTAGATGTTGATACCAGTTTATTTTGCTTCTGCACTGACTCACAAAAATTCCAGCTATTTCAAAGGTTTTCCTCTTGACTTATAACAGCATTAACTGTAGTTAGATGCTGGCCCTGAGTTTTGAGATATTCACTTACAAATATTCATGTACCTGTTCCTTGCCATCCATGTAATGCAACCTAAAGCCTGGTTCCACATGCTCTAGTGTTTCCTCTACCCTGCATATAATTCTGTATATAAAACTTGTGTATACTTAGATGTAACTAAAGCATAAGACTGGAGCTAGCCATTTCCTTAAGCAAGTCACAAGAAATAATAGTATAAAATATAGCTTTTAAAGGCTTACTACTAAGTACTGTAATAAAGATTCAATGGAAATACTGTACTGATAATTCTAAACTTCAGATTTGTTATGGTTTATGATTAGAAGCAGGAAAGGAACTTTACTCTGGCCAGTCTCTAAAAACCCATTAATTTCTATAGAAGAGGATTTTACCTACAAATAAAAAATCCTTACTTGATCACTTTGGAAAGTGGAAGTTGACAAAATAAACATCACATATAATTGGTGCATAATTTCATGTTATTTATAAAAACACCATAAAAGAAGTGTGCTTTCAAGGCAACTACATGGATTTTATGTCACTGTTATTTTCAAAAGAAAGAGGGTTTATTTTTTATTTGTTTTCAAGACCTGTATCTCATAATTATTACTAGTGATGAGAAATATGTAATAGTCTTACTGAGATACCTCAGCCTAATCTAGTATTGCAGAATTGACTTGAACCATTTCCAAATATCCTTTTCCTTCAGCACTTCGATGCAATAGAAATAATTGTATAGTACAAAGTGTTCCTTGTTTCAAATGTAGTGAACATATCATGGACATAAGACGAGACTTTCACAGCTGCCAGTATAGAAGCATTTCCTGGCAGATAGATTCAAGTGTAAGAGTCAGGGGAATTTTGTGAAGTGTCATCATCTCTCGAAAGCTGTCTCTAATGGACAGTGCAAAGATGGGAAACAGACCTCTAATGGACAGTGCAAAGATGGGAAACAGACCTAACAACCCCAAAGCTACAGTGAGAGACATAGGTGAAATCTAAGAGGCTTTAGAGGATCCTGTGGTAGACAAAGAGGTCTTGTCAGCACCTCTGTGCGCCCCAAAGTTACCTGTTGCGATGACAAAATTGTTACCTCTTCCACCTGGACTTTGAGAAGGATAAGAACTGGTGGGGTTTGGAGGATGGCCCTGTCAAGCCCTCAGCACTAACCCTTCAGGTGACCTCTTGTAAATTTTTGTCAAAACGTTGAAAGGACCCACAAATAAAAATGTACAAGAGAAGCTGGGTATGATTTGAGTGTGAGACCCACAGAGTTACTCTCACAGCAGTGGACACCTGGAAACAGACCAGCTGCTCCTCCTGTCTTTGCAGCCTCTAGACCTGGACAGGTCTTTCTGCTTTTGTGCAGAACTCTCAGTTGCTTTGTCCAGCAAAGAGAAACTACACTATACATGAAACAAACAACCAACCTTGTGGTTGAACTTCTTCTGTCCTAGCTGTTTTTTCTCATGGAGATGATAATGGCTTAGATTCCAGCAGGAATATATTTTATCTGAAGCCCTTTCAGTCAGGTACTGTTAAAGGAGGAAGACATTTTTCATAACTTTCAATTTTAAACTGGTTTTAATTGTGCTGTTTCCAAACATACAACAGACAGCAAAATCCTCTGCCAGACATGCACAATAGCTAAGGAAAGAAAGAAAAAAAATTGGATATTCTCACTGTTATTCAAAGGAGTAGGGCAAACCTCTTACTCAGAGGACTTACACTGATAAAATGGCAATTGTCCTTTTTGAAGAAGGAAGCAACATTCAAATAAAATCCCATCATTTGCATTAGAGAAGATTAAATATTGGTTAAGATTGCCAGCTTTCTTGATCAATAGAACCTTAGTGTTTAACACAGTGATTTTGATTTACTAAATTTCTTTAAAGGAAGTTTAAATGGAAAAGAAAAAAAAAAAAAAAGTAAGGAGGTATTTTACAATTTAATTTCAAGTACCTTTTAAAAATTCTTCTATTTATTGGGACCTATACAGATTAATATTAAATATGAAAATTAAAGAATGGGAAGATAAATACTCATTATTTTGATCTGTGGTCTGTTATAAAAACAAACAAAGATAAAAATTAAAAATACATCAGCAGTGAAATGAAATTTGGATGGAAGCCAACAGCTCACATTAATTCCTGAGAAACAAACTAACTCAATTTTCAAGTTCATTGAGTTTGTCCTCTAGAGGGTGTCAGCTGAGCTGCATGGTGGGAAGGACAAATCCTGTTTTTCTTTATCAGGTCACAATGTTGTAATGTGTCTCCTAATGTTCCTTGAAAGTTGAATTTCCCCTGATGCAAATGACCTTGTTGGAGTACTTCTGATGGAAAACTGAAATGCTGGGGCATGGCAGAGCCTTCAACCTCCTCCCTGGACTGCTAGGGACATCCTGGGCAGACTCACAGCAATTTCTTTTACAGAAAGTGTTTTAGTCAATAGTCCTTGTTGCACATATTCAGTGCACCTCTGCTGTTTATGCTAGAAAAAGGATTTAAGAAATTAAAACAGAATTGTGGAAAGGTCTACATTTAAACTAATGCCTACATTTTTTTTAGTTCAGATCAGATGTATTTGTTTCACTTAGCTTTTCTCTGATACGTTAATACACTTAGATTAAATTTCAAGTCAAACACAATTTAAATGTGAAAAAATCCAGGGGATTTTAGAGATTTTAGGAAACATTTTTAGCCATTCCAAACTTGAATTTACTTATGAAGTACCTGGTTGTTTTATTTATATAATCCAGGAAGCCTAATCCCATCCCACCCAGCCAAGATAGTCAGCTACATAGCAGGTTGGGTGCAGGACAATTTTTTCATAAAAGCCAGCATGCTAAGCATGACCAACTTATTGAGATGAAATGTTCAGAATTTTTCACCAGGTTTTATTTCTCTCCTTTGTTCCATGTCCTCCTCTTTTATCTGAAAAACAGGAGAGCAAAAATGTCATTCATCTGTTGATGCATGACCAAATGCAAATATTTGGTCCCAGCCTGTAGTGAAAGGGTCACACAGGGGAAAAGAAAACCTCTAACTTAGGTATTTGGGCTTTCTCCTGAGAGGCTGGAGGCCAGGAGTCCTTCTGCCAGTGACTGCTTTCAATCCTAGAGCGAGATCTTTGCTACATAAAAGGAGGGGACTCAAACTTTCCTTCTTCCAGTGTCCCATACTTACTGGAATGTCATTGACAATTTGTTTGAGAAAGCCCTTCTTGCCTAAGCAGGAAGAACCCCCTTAAGAGATTCAGAATATTAAGAAATTCCTGGAGTTTTCTGCCTTCTGTATCTGGCATGATTTGGAAAAGCCTATCAGCAATAAAGTTGGGCTGGAGATCATCTCACACAAAAATGCCAATGGCAAGCAAGTGTGAAGTTCATGCCAAGCAACTCTCAGTATTATTAATAAGGAACACAGTTCTAAATAAAAATAGGTTTATAGGAATTTAAAAATGTAAGTGGTTACACTTTTTAGACATCTCCAAGGGTATTGACTGTGAAGGATCTGAGAGTGTTGGTTTTGAATACAGGCTGTTAAAAGGAAGATTACCACAAAAACCAAGATAGCCATCTTGGTAACCTTGTGCTTATTCTCATTAAATCACTTTGGCAAATATAACTTAGTGATTTTTTTTAACTCTTGAAGTGCTTGTCTTACACAAGTTCCTTTAAAACTATTAGCATTTTTTTCAGTCATTTTGGAGATAAAACAGAACTGCTAATATTAAAGAGTAACTTGAATAAGAAAAATGAAAATAGGTTTTGGAGGCAGGGACTGAAAGTCAGGTGGACCCTAATTTTAAAGGAATGCTTCCTTAATTTTAAGGGACTGTCATCTACTGACCCAAATGTTCAAGTCTATTCAAATATCAGTATAAGAAGAAGAGAGAATTCATTTGTTTTCCTCCCTCAGCATACTTTAACAAGAACATATCTGTAAAACATGGATTTAAAACTCTTCAGATAGAGAAGAAAATCAAGTCCATGTCCCCCAAATATGCTGGCTGACAGGACTTGGAATGGTAGGAAAAGAGCACTTTCTGATTTCATAAACCTTTATCTAGTCACGGTCTTGAAGCCACGTATCCAAGCATGTACAAAGCCTTTCCCTAAATACTTAGTTATCTGACACAGAGAAGATATCTTGAGATTGGACTTGAGAATTTCCAGATGTCCCTTCCAACATCATCAATTGTTTTGTTCTGTGATAATGCCACACTCAATAGAGTCTGGAAATAGGCGTCCATAGATGCCAAAGAAGAAGACACAAGTGGGATTTGAGGCTCCTCTCAGGACAAGCTACTGTAGGCAGTCCTGAGCTCCAGCAGGTCTTGGGGAACTCTGTTTCTGAGAACCTTAATCTCCTTATGTTTGTACAGGAGATAAGCTGTTAGGAGCTCCTTACCCAGCTGTGAGGAGCTCTGCAGGCAAGGAACAAGAATCCTGAAGGTAGATAGGCTTTATGCCTTAGCTAGCTCAGTCCAGGTTTGATGCTTATTGATTCAAGGTTGTCATTGTCACCCTTATTCTGGACTTTTAAATTTAATTTGGTTAAGATCTTTTGAGATCTTAAAAGATTTCAGTTCACCTTACAAGATTTGACTGATGGTGTTATAAACACCTGCAAAGAGAGTACAGGCAGAACAGGTGACACTCATAAAAATTCCTTTCAGATAAGGAAAAGAATCCAAAATAGCAAATCCATGAGTCACTCTGGAGGCTGACTTCAACCTTCAGATTGAAAGACTGAGGAAAAAAAGAAAAAAAATTTCACATATTATATCCATTGGGAATACTCACTACTAAAAAGTTCTCTGTTCTAATATGGTAGAGTCACATAACAATCTACACACTTCCTACAGAATACTATTGTTTAAGGACAGCTTACATACACAAAAGTACTGCATTACTAACTTTGACTAACAAGAAAATAGGAAAGAGAATTTTGCTGTAAGTTATTTCTGTTCCCTGACAAGAAATTGTCTTTGAAGAAATATCTCCAGGATGGATAAACCCATCTGCAGTTACTCTCACAAGTATTTGGCTTATACTCATCTTTTAGAAATACAGTATGAAATAGCAACCACATAAATGAATTTGATTTTAGTTTGGTATGAAATCTCTTCACAATCACCCAGCCTTTAAAGCTGAGGGTGATAGAACAACTATCATGACCCCTATTAATTGGACTTGTCAGATATGTCAGCAGCTATCCAAAAGACAGCAAAAATTTACTAGGATCAACCAAGGACAGAGCAAAAATACATTGGCTATGTGAATTTTTTTTTTTTTACTTGTTGCCAGAGATCTGTAGATTGTAGGCATTCAATTTTCTGCAATCCTCAGGGACATACATTATGACCTACATAGATGAAATGGTTATTGGCACACTGCCAGACAGAAATTTCATGATTTCATAGAAAAGTGAGGAAGTTTTATCTGAAAAAAGAAAAAAAAATAGTATTTTCCTAGAGGGATACTTTAATATTTCTATGTTTAAAACACAGAAATATGTACCATTTTTTTCTGTTAGATGGGTCCACTCTAAAGTCTGAAAGGATATGTATAAAACCTTGTACTACAGGTTGGTCTAAGGATTTCCCTTCTTTCAACAGAAAAAGGGATTTCTACCATTCATAAGTAATCCAGAGAGGCAGCAAGAAAAAAGCACTTAAGGAGTTTAAGGCCAATTCATATAGTGTTTTTCCATCTGTTTTGGTTTGGGGTTTTTGTTTGCTTGGTTTGGTTTTAAATTAGAATGGTTTCCTTCTTTTCACAGATCAATTCCTTTATGTAAATTTCCATCACCCACAGGGGAAGCTCTGTTTTAATGTCACTCCTAGGGATAAGAAAAATCATATTTGTGTGGCATCTAATATCCAAATTGTTAAAATGTTTCCTCTACCTCTAATACATTGAAATGCAGATACTGCTTCTTCTAAATCTGTAGAAAAAATGTACTTATGTGGATGCAGAATTCTTTGGCATTCTTTTGTCTAAGCAGTTGAATAAGGGCAGCAGATCCTTAAGACATATGGAATGGTTTAAGCTGAAAAGGACTATTAAAGATCATCTAGTTCCAAACATCCTGCCATGAGCAGGGACACTCTGCACTAGACCAGATTGCTGAAAGCCCCATCCAACCTGGCCTTGAACACCTTCAGATACGGGGAATCCACAACTTCCCTGAGCAACCTGTTCCAGTGCCTCACCACCCTCATCGTAAAAATGTCTTCCTTGTATACAATGTAAATCCACCCTCTCTCACTTTTAAGTCATTGCCTCTTGTCCTGTCACTACAGGACTTACTGAAAAGCCTCTCTTCATCCTTCTGGTAAGCCACATTTATGCACTGAAAGACTGTAAATATTTTCTCGTTGTTCCTGAGACAATATCTTGGTTAAAAAAGGTAATGTCATTATTTCCACATGAATGCATTCACAAATCATCAACAAGGCACAATCAAAAACCTGATGATGATAATAATAATGATGATGATGATGGTAGTTCCCAATAGAGTCTGTGAATATATCTGTAGGTTAATGAAAGGTGATTCATAATATCATGATTACAAGTGAGGCAGTCAAAAAGGTCTCTGCACAGGTGCCACATCTAGTCCTATCTCATTAATGAGAAATTAGGAAACAGAAAACTAAATTATTCTCTGCATTACACCAGAGAAATTTACAGCCTAATTCTGCAGATATGTTTAGGCTACACTCATCTGTACCCCCCAGGACTGAAACATGACAGATCTCCAGATAAGGTGTAAGACTATCATGTTTAGAAATGCTCCAATATGCCTTCCAATTCAAAGCACAATGTGGTCCATTAAGTACCAAGGTCTGTGAAGACAGAAGTTTTAATATGTGGCAATGTAGCACATGCATTGCATTATTAGGAAGTAAATGTTAATGGAAAGTGAAAGAAAAGAAATGGAAAGTGAATTTTTAAATCCCATAGATCCAACACAAATATTTTGGAAAAAAACCTATAGTCACCAGAGTTTCTCATCAGGAATTTAGTTCCTATGAGAGCTTTCTGTTTTTCCAAAGGTCTAGCCCTTATTCATGTTATTTCTGATTTTTAAATTGAGCTTTTCCAACTGCCTTGTTTTAAATGAAGTGTTGCAGTAGTATTTGATTGGAATTTAGATAAATGTGGAGATATATCCATGTGTATTTTCTGCAAGCTTATATGTAAATATATGAAAAATTAAAAATGTAGCTAGATAAAGACCAAGGGCTGGTCTCTGTTGCCATGTGTTATCATTCTTCACCCCAAAACAGAATGTTTATTTATTATGAGATCTACAAGTTTTCTCTGAGGAATTCCCCTGGCTGTTGAAATAATGTGATGTGCTTTAGTGGCTATGGTGGTATTCAGTCAAAGGTTGGACTTGATAATCTTGGAAGTCTTTTTCGACTTTATGGTTCTATAATTCTATAAAAATAGTCCAAAGAAGGCCAACAGAACTGGTGAAGGGTAAATCCAACATGCTAAAAGCATGGAATAAACCTGTCTCTTGGAGCACCCTTTACTACCATCATAGTAACCCAGACATCACTTCAAGATGCCCTTAACTCATGTTAGTTCAGATTGCAGTGGGATGTACTGCTAAATCCTGCACAAATGTTCTCTGCCCTTAATCACAGAATCCATCTGTTGATAAGTGACACAGAAAGACCTTTCTGATGTTTTCAAAACATGTAGCAGGTGGAACAGGTGGCGTTGAAGGTGTTCTGGGTGAAGGAAAGGACTAGATCAGGCTGGCTGGAGCTGAGGAGATACTCAGCCTCCTTCAGCTTGGTGTTAAACAGAGCAGGAAACAGGCAAGGTGGCTTATTTAATGTCAGTGATTTGGGAAGCACCCTGACCACCAGGAACCTGGCTGTTACTCAGTGCATTCAGTATCCCTTTATCAAGGAACTCTTATCGTCTTAGATCCTCTGCATCATGCATGGTTTTGTACTCTGCCCTCCCCTAGGTCATGCCTGGCTTTCTGTCCACTATCCCAGTTACCCCAAGGATCTTGTTCTTGGCTGGGATTTATGCTCAGAAGTGCTGAAAACAGTACGACCACTTTGTGGTTGAAGCTAGATCTTTGACAGTAAGCAACAGAACTCCTCTTAAGCAGATATTTGAGTTAATTTTACTCCAGAACAGATTCCAGAATCTGCTACCAGCAAGAAGTCACGATTTTTCTTAGAGCACAATACATCTGTGACAGTGTGCATGTGATAAAGTGAACTTTTATCAAATGTTTGCTTAGCAAATAAGGACCTAATCAAGAGGCCATTGAAGTCAGTGGGAAGGACACTATTGCCTCTGGATCAGGCACTGAATTACTCTCACATTGTCATTAAATATAATGTATATATTAAATGCTTTTTAAAATATTGTCCAAATATATAATGAAGAAAAAACCCCATTTTTTTTTCTTCTGTCCAAAAATGTTAACATAATTGGCTATAACATTTTCATTACTGGGAAACACCATTTCATTAGTGAAAAACAGGACAGTAACAGCAAACATTTGGTTCCTGACCTTAGAAAACACTTGCCTGAAGTAAGTCAGAGCCTAGCATGCATGAATGTCTCTCCATTCAGGGAACAGCCTCACCCCCTCATCATTGAAAGCCTCACTCCTGCATCTCAAAATGGAGCATATGCTAGAAATGGGAACATGCAAAGGGGCAAGCAGTGGTCTCGTTTCCAGATTAATTGAGGGCCTGAGGTGAAGGCACTGTTTATTGCTGTGGCTTTGTGCAGTGTGGCTAACTGATCTCAAGAAAAAAAAATATTCTGTAGTGAAAACCAGAATTATTCAGAGTTACAGAACACTAAAGTCAGATACTTAGTAGATTGCTAGTGCAGCACACTTCTGCTCATGCCTAGCTGGAAGAACATTGGTAATATTCCAGGAAAGGAGAGGAGAGGAGAGGAAAGGAAAGGAAAGGAAAGGAAAGGAAAGGAAAGGAAAGGAAAGGAAAGGAAAGGAAAGGAAAGGAAAGGAAAGGAAAGGAAAGGAAAGGAAAGGAAAGGAAAGGAAAGGAAAGGAAAGGAAAGGAAAGGAAAGGAAAGGAAAGGAAAGGAAAGGAAAGGAAAGGAAAGGAAAGGAAAGGAAAGGAAAGGAAAGGAAAGGAAAGGAAAGGAAAGGAAAGGAAAGGAAAGGAAAGGAAAGGAAAGGAAAGGAAAGGAAAGGAAAGGAAAGGAAAGGAAAGGAAAGGAAAGGAAAGGAAAGGAAAGGAAAGGAAAGGAAAGGAAAGGAAAGGAAAGGAAAGGAAAGGAAAGGAAAAATGAAGAGGTTTTTTCTACAGGACGAAATTGTAAAGTTGCACAGTAACTGTGTGAGATTATTTATTCAAAGGCAGCTGCATTAATCTAAAAAACACATTTTGCACATCACCCATGAATAGGTCTGTGGTTCCACAGGCAGTTCAGCAGATTTTATTGCTGCAAAAATGAGGAAATCACTCTCCCCTCCATTCTTATATATCCTCTCTTTCCTCTATCCTGACCATCCTGCTTCCTTTTCCCCCAGTCCCAGTGGTACCATCCCGCCCACATTCTGGCTCTGATCACACTTCTGGGCTGATTTAACTATTTTAAGTACCAGAAAGACCTTCATTGTTTTCTCTTGGCCTTGTCTTCTGTTACTTCAGTAATTAAACTTACACAGAAGTGTCTACAAGTGCTGAATGATAGCAGAGGGAGTGTGTGGCTAGGAACAGGGTGGACAGAGACACATGGGGGAAAAAAAATCTTGTTTTGAGACATGGTGAGCTGTCTGTGAATGCAGAAGTTTAGGGAGCTGCGCCCAGCTGGTGGTAGAACCTTCAGCACTCAGCTTTGCATAGAGAGAATAGTCCCTGGGCTTTAGTGGTTTGCTTCTGTTAACACCTATTTAGAAGCTGTTTGCAGATAGGCTAGTTATACAAGAAGTCCTGCTAATAGAGCTGTTTGGAGTATCTGGAGAAACTCTCAAAATCACTTCTTTAAGGGTGAACATATCCTCTAAGCTCAGCTCTATTCTTGGATCATTCATAGGGGAACACAAGATGTTTGAATAGCTGCCAAGTGAAAAACTCTGCTGGCCTCCTTAATATTTTTTTTTCCTGAATGTGCCCACCAAGGCACAGTGCAAATACATGAATGGTGAAGTGGCTGTTCAGTCTGTAAGCTTGTAGGAGCATGTACTCATATGAATACAAACATTTTCTCCCAATTTGGCACAGGAAAAAAGAACACATCCTGAAAAATGGCATTTCAAAATCAAGATAAGTAACCTGAAACAACTGTTTAACATTAACTGAAGAGACGTGAAGAGAGTTAAGCATTGAGATTTTTTTGCTTACATGTAGCTACATAAGGTCAGAACTATACAGTTTACCTTGACTACCTACAGACCATAGAGTCTCCCTGGGTTTGTAGAGGATAGAGACATGAACATGTGAAGGGGTTAGTGGTTTGTTTGTTTATTTTGAAGTTTGTTCTTTGGAAAGAAAAACAGAAGGGCCCATTTCTATTTAAAAAAAAATCAAATTGTTTTCATTTAAGGATCATAGGAATAGGCAGTGAGTAAAATACCCAAATGTAAAGAGACAGAGAGACAGATCTGGCTTTATCAGCTTGAGACAGAGCAGGAAATACATTATTAAACATCACCATCTACTGGATGCCAGCAATTGTTCCTTATAAGGGAAGCCATAAGCTTCTGTGCTGAATTAACTTGTCAGACAAGCCCATGCTTTCACAGACCTGGCCCTGCTTGTAAAGTTATTGGCAGGGCAAGGTTTGTGGATCTTTTCCATAACAAGTTGGGAAAAAGTTTTCAGGATTATGAAAACAGAGAAAGTTCAGGGTGATACAATAAAAGCTATGAAATTGCTAATAAGGCAGAATGAGAACCTACAAAAAGAAGGTGGGAAGAGTCTGGCATGGGGCAATAGCATCCTTTGGGTAATCAATTTATTTTCTTGTGGTATTTTTGTGTAGATACACACACACACACATGCGTACCCCAATGGAGGTGAATGGTTCTCTTCCTGGGTAGTTTGTGCTGATTGCACTTCCATAGTTTTGAATATTAACTTGTCACTTTCTTGGCTGCACATATACAGTTCAACCATATTTGTGTGATTTTACAGTATCAGGACTGGCAGTTCACAGAGCTTGCTGAGGTCAAAAGACACCAACGTAGGTTGTACTCCCCTGCTATAGCTGCTGAGCTGGACTAGCTGGGCAATGAAAGATCCTTCTTCCCTTCCCTTCCCTTCCC
>WEIU01018038.1:48140-61616 GCA_013389925.1 Aegithalos caudatus
TCTTTTTTCTTTTAACTGTGGTTTGAAGCGTTTCCAGGTCCAGAGTGGAAATTAAAAAGCAAAAGGAGGAAGAAAAGGGACTTTAGCTCAGGTGTTGAGGATACAGTGGGACAGAAGATGCAAGTCTAGATCCCTGCTCTTAAATCTTTTCAATGGACTGGCTTAAATCCAGGTCTTTAATAGTCTAGCTAGGGCTCTTATTTTCAGACTAAGGTTGGCTCTTAGGTGATGATAATTTGGTTGTCTAAATAAAGCAAAAAAGTCCAGACATTAAAAGAGACTCATTAAAGACAGGGATCCGGCTCCAGGTTTTCCATATTCTGCAGCTAGCCTAAGCACCAAGTATGGAGACTTTCTGTAGTGCCTGTCATGTTCAGGAGAAGCTCATCTCTGTGCTTTGATAAAAACAACCCTGAAAAAACAAGAGAGCAATACCAAAAACTGGAAAATGCAATTGGGAGAAATGCCATGTTGCTTCTAACTCTGGCAGTTTCTTTCTCTACACAGGCTGGAAGAAAACTATATTGTATGTGAAGGAGTTTGTTTACCAAGATGCATCCTTTATGCACATTATTTAGACTTCTGCAGAAAAGAGAAGCTGGAACCTGCCTGTGCTGCAACTTTTGGGAAGGTAATAAGTAAATGCCTTCGTAATTTGTTAGATCAGTTGTTTGGAAGAATCACGGTTTAGTACACCTGTGTAAAAAAATCTTCTGAAATTCACATGTTTTCTACTACTAATGTACATGGAATCAGGCTAATTATAACTGTCTCCTATGAAGGCATTTCTTAACATCAACTTTAGGAGATTGAAGCTGAAATTCCCTTTGATTTATTGTTTGTTTTTTACCAAAATTTAAAAAGAAGGGCATTCTCTTTGAGTGCTTATTTTTTGTTGTTTTTGTTTGTTTGTTTGTTTGTTTGTTTGTTTGTTTGTTTGTTTGTTTGTTTGTTTGTTTGTTTGTTTGTTTGTTTGTTTGTTTGTTTGTTTGTTTGTTTGTTTGTTTGTTTGTTTGTTTGTTTGTTTGTTTGTTTGTTTGTTTGTTTGTTTGTTTGTTTGTTTGTTTGTTTGTTTGTTTGTTTGTTTGTTTGTTTGTTTGTTTGTTTGTTTGTTTGTTTGTTTGTTTGTTTGTTTGTTTGTTTGTTTGTTTGTTTGTTTGTTTGTTTGTTTGTTTGTTTGTTTGTTTGTTTGTTTGTTTGTTTGTTTGTTTGTTTGTTTGTTTGTTTGTTTGTTTGTTTGTTTGTTTGTTTGTTTGTTTGTTTGTTTGTTTGTTTGTTTGTTTGTTTGTTTGTTTGTTTGTTTGTTTGTTTGTTTGTTTGTTTGTTTGTTTGTTTGTTTGTTTGTTTGTTTGTTTGTTTGTTTGTTTGTTTGTTTGTTTGTTTGTTTGTTTGTTTGTTTGTTTGTTTGTTTGTTTGTTTGTTTGTTTGTTTGTTTGTTTGTTTGTTTGTTTGTTTGTTTGTTTTGGTTTGGTTTTTTGTTTTGTTTTGTTGTTTTGTTTTGCTTTGTTTTGTTTTGTTTTGTTGTTTTGTTTTGCTTTGTTTTGTTTTGTATTGTTTTGTTTTGTTCATGACAATTATAGGTTCTTTCCACAAAACCAGATCTGACGTGAAAGACACTTACAGTAAAGGCAGTGTAAAGTGAGACGTGACACAAGCAATACTGGAAGGGGAATTGAATAACACGAGATCCCATATGACAAATTGTTGATTCATTCTCTTTTCTACCCTTCCCTACAATTAATCCTGAAGTAATTTAGTGAAAGAGAGATATGAACTCTCCAAATTAAATCCTGAGTATTTAGTGAAACAGGAAACCAAAAATGCTCCAAGGATCATCTTCTTTTAAGCACTACTGATCTAGTAATGGTTTAAACATAGCAAAATACATTACTTTAATTTAATAATAAAAATGGATTTAAAATCTGGTTCATAAAATGTTCATTTCCTATTTTATTCCTCTTGAACTGTATATACTTAAAAAGTGAATATCTAATTTCCATACAGAGTTTCAGTATAAATGGCAAAGACAAAAGATTCCATTTAAACATTGTTTTGACAGTGATCTGTCTATTAGGCATATCTATTAGATCTACCTCTGTTACTTACTGAATTAATTTTTCACATCACACTTTCAAATAAAAAAATCAATTTCTTCCTAGTTGTTTGTCTTTGAAAACAGAATAGCTAGAGGGCAGAGTTTCCACTGATTTTATTTAGATCTCTGAAGCAAAAGATACAGTTGTACTTTAGGAACTTGAACATAACAGGATTCTGGTGAAGAAAACTAGATTTTAAAATGTAAAAGTGAAAACAGAAAGGGAGAACAGGTGGGAAGACTGGAGATACAGAGCAAGATGGACAAGGATGGAAGAAAGCCTACAGTGTGAAACATGGCCTAGTCGTTTATGTTGTGCCATAAGTATCAAAAAAGTTTATTAATGAACTACCTTAGAACACATATTTACACTACGCTTTTTCTATAAACAGATCGCTAAGAAAGTTTGCGGGTGTTAAAAATTAATGCAGTTATTTTCTCTTTAGACCATTCGCCAGAAATTCCCTCTCCTTACCACAAGGCGGCTTGGAACAAGGGGCCATTCAAAGTAAGGCAGAATTATGTGTGTATCTGCTTGTAGAACATATTTTAGGAATCGTGTATTTCCGTGTCTCCTTCAATTGTACTAATTGGCAGGGGACTTTATTCAGATGGTACACTGCAAGTGATAACTTTCATGTACATGGTGAAACTAATACTCAAACTCAAGCATTTAAGTCTGAAAATGTTGCTGCCTAATTTTTAAATTAAACTGATTAAGCTTCCAAATCCTTTCATTGCATTTATACATACCAATGCATATGTTGCAAATATACGTAAAAATATTAGATATAAAAAGCATTTATAACACATATGTCTTTCTATAGCTGCTCATCTTTAAATAGTGATTTTATTTTTCTTTTGCAAGCCTAACAACTTTCATTGTGCTATGTAACAGCGTGGGTTCACTTAAATACACCACCAGGAAAAGCATTGTTTTAAATTGAAGTTAAGGTATATTTCTGCTCTTTGTTGTGGGTACCTTATAAAACTGAAAAATACACAATCTATAGTGCAGTCATTTCAGAAGTAATGTATCCTATTAATTTGTATATTTGAACTGTGAAACTGTGAACTAGGAAATATTAGGTAGGAATAGATCACATATAATTCTATATCACCTGGTGGTAAAATTTTGTTTGTTCTGGTTCTGGCATTATGCTTTTGGCCATGAATAATTTAGTGTAAAACTGTTGTGAAGGGTGGCAACACACATATTCCCTCACATCCATTTTCCTAATGAATAAGATAGAAAACCAGAATAATGATAGAAATAGAAGAAACACGAAACATTCTGTTTCCTTCGAAAACTCTTTATTTTGAGCTACTTAGCCTTGAAAGACAAAGTTACTTTTGTCTCGTTTCCTAAATGCTTTGCAATATACTAGAAGTGTCTGAAAGATATTTTTTTTTATTTTCATCATTTTGGAGGGTTATTAAATGTTGTTGGTTTTCTTCCTGCCTTAGAAATACAAGAAATAGCTAGTTAATTCTGCCTTAGTTTTGCTGAATAATGAATGAGATGTCGTTTGTGAATTTTAGGTTTTGTTGCAGAAAAAATGAAGTTGGGAAAGAATTTAAATTCCAAATTTTTGCAAAGACAGTCTGTTTCTTGAGCATGTCTCAAGCATTTATTTTAAATAACCATTAAGAAAAATAAAATCCAAAGGAAATAAAGTCTTCATAGAACATTATTCCTGGTGGTTTTTTGTTTTTTTAATTTTCGGTTTTAACAGAGGATAGTTCTTGCATGGTGCCTCTCACAGTCTTCCTGATTTGTAATCCATTCATCTCTTTGGTGAGATAGTACACAGTCTGCAATGTATAGGGGAAAACTGGAACTGAAGTACATTTCTCTTTTTGTAGGTGACCTGTAGATGCTGAATAGAGGTGTTTTGAAGAGAGAACTATTAGAAAATCTATTTATTAGGGAAAAGAGAGATTTTGTGTATTGTCTGCCATGGTGAACTTAAGCTGTCATTACAGGCATAAGATGATGTAGGCATAGCTTTGCTGCTGGTGTTGTGTTTAAGATTTTAAGAGATCTGGCATTCTCAATCTGTGCAGGAATATTTGACAACGTACTAATTCATCAATGCTGTGGTGAATTCTTAGTCAGGTTCAGAACCTAACATATTTGGTGAACCTCTTATTTACAATGAACAAGATAATGCAGGGGAGAAGTCTCCCACATGCTCATTATATATTTGTTCTGACAGAACTAAGAGATTGATAAAAATGATTCAATGGGGATCCAAATTTCCAAAACATATCCTGTGTCTGCATGATTTAAGCATAGTAAGTCAACCTTTATTAAGTAAATGCATATGTTTCAAATATGCATATAGCTACAAAATTAATTGTTGGAACATGTGTCACTATATTCCCCTTTTTTCAAAGACATTAAACAATATTACAATAGAAATAACATATGCCCAACAGTTCTTTGGCAGATTTCACATCCCTACTGACCTTGTTGGTATTATGTGCCATATTTTCATATGGATTAACTGTTCTTGAACAATTTTCTCAAAGGAATGAGGCATCATCAGGTTTTGTTTGAACATCTGGCACTTGTTTCTTTATGTTTTTTCATCAGTTTTCCTCAGAGGATTTTCCTCTGCAATTCTCATTTCTGCTAATATGCATTTGCCTCGATCTTGCTGTGCTAAAAAGGACCTCACAGAAGGCTCAAATGACAATATTTCCAGTTCAGATATCAAATATAGCAGCAAGTAGTCATAGAGAAGTGTCAGTATAAATCACAGAATAATAGAAAGGTTGGAAAGAACCTTGAAGATCATCTAGTTTCAACTCCTGTGCCACAGGCAGAGACACTTTCAACTAGGCCAGGTTGCTGAAAGCCCCATCAAATTTGGCCTTGAACACTTGCAGGGAGGAGAGATCCACAGCTGCTCTGAGCAACCTGTGCCAGTGCCTCAACACCCCCACTGTATAGAATTCTTTCCTAATATCTAATCCAAATCTACCATTTTTCAGTTTAATGATCTTTGATAATCAATTTTTCTATCTCTGATGTTGTGGGCCGTGTCCCCCCAGAACTACAGACTCACTGAAGAGTAAATGAATTTCTGATTTCACCAGTTAGTCCCACAAATATTATTTGCAGAAGTATTTCCATTAAATTAATTATAAAGTTAAGGGACTGTTCATCCGTTTCAATAAATTACTGGTTACTCTCTTTTTATGTTAGCATAGATTCTAAATGTTATAAGCTGTTTCTGAGTTACTGGGACTAGTAGGAGAGTTCTGATTAGCAATTAAGTCATACTTTTTAAAGCACGGTAGTGTAGTGACATTGTATGATTTCTACTACTGCTATCTTTATTACCATATAATGCTGGCAGGAGCAGTATTAGCACTTGCTGTTCTTGGCAGTGATATTTTATTTAGCATTATTGCCCTGGAGCTCTGATCATTGTCCAGGACTCTAGTAGAGTCAGATGCTTTATGCAAAAGCATAAAAAGGAAGAAGACAATGCTTCTCCAATGGAATAATTGTTCTTAAATTTAGAGAAAAAAAGCCCTGGGAAAAAAATTCCTTCCTGGATGCTGCAAGCATGCACAGTAATCTATTGGTAGAGCCTGGCTGTGATCAGAAGAAAGCAAAGAAAGGAATTTCCTTTTTCTGCCATCTTCAAGGTGGCGGAAATTGTTTTTCTCACACTCTGAAACAAGCTCTTTCTGACATCCTCATGAGCATGAATTAGACTTGAGGAAAAGCTCCTGCTCTAACATATGGAATACAGTTGCTGTTGTAAGGTGTGAGATAGACAAGTGTTAGTTCCTGCTCTGTTCCCAAACAGCATTTATCATCTCTAGTTCAGGGCAAAGGACAAACTTAAAACTGAGTCTGATGATTCGTAGAATTCAAGTCAGATCTCTCTTTTTCTGTGTTTACATCCAACAACTCATTTGTACAAAAGTGTCAATACTGAAATTAATTTAGACATTTGGCCAAGAGGCCCAACACATTTGACACAATTTTGTTAATAAAATACATTAATCTCTCATGCCCATGCTAACCACTATATGTAGCTGAAAGTAAGGGAAATTTTCTGTTTTCACTCTGCTGAGTGAAAGCAGATGCAGCACCATAACTACTGCAAACTGCTCTCCTAGATTAGTATTTCATAAGCAACTGTTCTCTGTTCTGAATCCACCTTCTTGCACTGGTAATTTTGAACATACTGTGGTCAATGCTAGAACTCAGCTGTAACTTTCACAGTGCACAGATCACCTGAAGCACTCTTTGGGAAAATGTACAAGCTGCTCAGTCCATACGCATGGACGACTGTTTGAGCTCAAGTTACAATTTAATTTCTTTGTAGACTTTGATCAATGATGAATCTTAGCTTTTATCCATCATGTCTGAAAACTATTATCTTATTTATTAGGAGTGATTTAGTGGGTTAATAAAACTGATATGGCAGCTGGCTCTGTGATAAGAAGTTATTGCAAGTCCCTGAACAGCTTAAGCCTATCATTTCCTTATCAGCTATCGTTTGTGTCAGTGTATGCTAAAATCAGAGCTACAAGTCATGTAGGAACATATGTTATAACAAACCACTGAAATTAAAAGAGAAAAGTAGTTCAGCTTATTTTATAAAATATTTGTTTCAAAAATCGAGAGTAAATTCCTTCTAGTGACTGATTATACTTTTTTAATTACACAATAGAAATAAGTAGTAAAATACAAATACACTGTACATACACATAAAAATATGCACATAAAGAGACAGAAGGAAGGCATTTGAAGATGTAGGTTAAAGATCTCAATGTGTCTGGTATGGGTATACTAGTCTCAACAGGGAGCCCAAAATAAGCTATTCAACTAATGGCTTGTAAGATAATAATAGTCTTCATACCCTATTACTCATTGGAGTATTCCAGACAGAGCTTGAAAAGTAAAATTATATTATTTTAAATAGTTTCTGTGTTGTGAATGGAAAGTTCTATTTTTAGCAGTAAAAATTCAACTACACATTACTGAAGAAAAACAGAATGATACCTGCTGTGCCTTTAATACAACAGAATATATACTAAAAATATCTATTCTCTACATAAAAAGATGTCTCAGTGATAAATTCTGATATTCTGGGACATTCCACCAGAACAAGTATATTTCCTACCACAGGATACTTGAGAATCTAAATCATAGAACAATTCCTATTCCTAGCCCAAATATATTAATATTGAATTAGATGTAGAATAATCTAGATATTGAATCATAACTCTGTAAAGAAGTAATGCTTTTCCTTGCCTCTGGCCCACTCCAACCTTAACTGGAGTGAATGCCAAATTTATGGTGAAAGTGTAAGTTTTTATTTTAGAATTTAAAAAATGGCATGTGATTGAAGCACAAGATTTGAACTGTTGGAATGAGATGTGGGCAACTGCTTGCTTACATGGCCAATGACATGGGCAGATAACATTAAAGAAGCAGTCACAATTCTATTCTGTTTTTCATCCTGTTCAATGGACATCCTTTGCAATGTGAAGACTAAGTAAATGTTACTAGTTCAAAGAATCCATACATGTGTATTTTCAATACCTCTTGAGTCACAGTAAGGAAAGAAGGGAGACACTTCTGGCTTTCCTAGGGGTGGACAGGTGGCACAGTGTGATCTAGCAGTGTTATGTAGACTCACCAGTTTCAGGAAAGCAGTGAAAGTGATGGTGCCACTTTCTGTCGTGTTTCTTGGCTTTAAAATTCTGAATGCACACAACAGACTGCCCAGAAACTGAAAAACAATTTCAGCTGAGATTGTCAAAGCTACCTAGGCTAGGCAAATATATCATCCTAATGAACATTTTCTTAGGCATAATTTGTATCTAATGCCTTTAACCAGCTTTGTAAATATAAAGCACGTGAGGTTTTTGTTCTACTTGTGGCAATTCCGTACAAGAACAAACAAAATATTGTGATTTTTTCTTTTTAATGGCCATCACCAGGAACAGCAGAGATGAGATGAGATTAGCTCATTTGTTAATGTGTTCTATGAACTATTTGCTGGGGTTTTGTGTCTTAAGAATGCATTTCTTTAAGCTTTTGGGGAGTTTCAGTGAAATGGGTGCAATATGTTGCCAAGTGCTGCTTTGAAGCAGCTCAGTTAAACCAGCTGCCATGGTACTTTCAAGTCAATTTTAGTAAAAAGCAAATTAACCTTTCTATTCCATCCATAACATTCTTAGACAAATTTGGTTTAACACAATCAGTTTTTAAATCTGTTGAGTGGAATTTATAAGACAGGGCCTATCAACTTTGATAGATGAACTCAGGCAAACTTTGCTATGACCGGTAAGGAAAGAGCTGCCCCCAGCTTGCTCTCCTGCCCTTCTCTCAGAGGTCACTTATTTTGTAGCAAAATCAGTGGAAAGCAGTAAGTAGCTACTGCACAACCAGGTTTCTTAGCACCAACCCAACTTTTTTTTGCATCTTTGGTGTCTTTGATGTTGGGTGTGAGCACTGCAAAGCCTGAGCAATAGGCATGTTTCCTTTTTTAAAATCTATTTGGGAGCAGTAATCTCCAGAAGAGCAACAGGGGACAGAAATGTGCATGAGAAGTGCCTAATAGCTTAATAATTTAGAGTTAGTTAGCCTACAACCTGACAGAAGAATAAATGAATGACATACTATCATTCTTAGTCATAGGAGACTGAATACTAAGTTAAAAGGTGTACTGGCAAGCTATTTTCAACTGAGAAAGGCTCTGAGGGACTGTCTAAATATAACAGTGGCAAGTGAAATAAAATTAACCCGATAGATTAAACCCAGCACCCTTTCAAACAAATGAAGTAAAGTGAAGCAGAAGGCATATTATGGAAAAGAGATGTAACATGTTTCTGGATTTTCTGTTCTTGCTACATTCTTCTAGTAAGAGAAAGAATATCTTAATTTTTTTGGATCAAATCATGACAATACTCTCTTCTATGAGACTTGATTTTGTTCCGTGTCAGTGAAAGAAATTGTTAGACCCTGTTTAGAAAAGTTTTCAGAAAGCATTTTAAATCAGTCTGACAGCTTCATTTACTTTCAATTTGGCAGCTTGGTTTAGTTGACATGTCAGTCATAAACGGTCCTCTTTTTTTTCCCTGCAGGTATCACTATTACGGAATTGGCATTAAAGAAAGCAGTGCATATTACCACTCTGTGTATTCTGGAAAGGGCTTAACCAGGTAAAATAACTTTTGAGATTTAATCAGCGAGGTTATAACTATAACCTTCCCTTAGGAAGATATATGTAGGGCTTTAATTTTTGTTTCTACCAGAACTAGAATTGCTGGTTATCTCAGTGTTTAAAAGGTTGATTTCTATATTTTTCTAGTATCTTCCAGTTTGACCCCACCACAGTCAGTGTAGAGCTGTCAACTTTTAACAGCAGAACATTTGTTCAAGTTTCTATGAGGGAGCAAAATCCCATTTCCAGAACACTTGTCTAATTTTGTTTGCCTGTGTGTCACCCTGTGAGTTCTTTCCCCAGGACAGCTTTCCATTATGAAACGTCAGGAGAATGGTGTGAAGCTGGCACCTGTGGGGCAGGAGGGAGGGGTCAGCGTAGATTAATATTTACAGGTTCTTTGACTGGGTAATATCAGTTTAAACCTAACCCAGGAAGCTCTAATTATATTTATTTAAGGGACAGCTAGCAGGATCAATACGTTACGATAGCTGCCTGTTGGTTTGCCAAAGATTAATAGTTTGTAAAACAAATGTCTCTGTTCACATATGGCTTGAATGACGGCTTTCATTGTCTCTGGCAGTATACCTGGATAAGTGGGACTCTGAGAAAGGAAAGGAATAAATGAGTTTGTAATCACACACAGAAAATTCGACTGGTGGCAGATTTAGGTTAGATCCAAAGAGACCTTTTCCAAACAATAAGACAATAATACAAGTGTAAAAATTGGGGGTAATGCTGCCAATGATGCTTAAAAAAGGACAGTTCTCTCCACGGCAATACTTGAGGTGTAATAGACTAGAATATTCTATATCTTTGTCTGGCATGTGTCCAGAGCTGTGCAGGTGTTGGTGGTACATAGCATATTTTTCTTTCGTAATACAGAATTATCTTGAACAAATTGTTCATTTTGTTGACTAAAAGACAGTTATTTTCATTTAAAGAAATACAATAATTCTTACTTCTCAGCTTTATATCAGACAGGTGCAATCTAGTAATAATGATTGCAAGGAAAGTGGAGGTTCTGCAAAATTCCCCAAGGCTGGATTTTTGAAAGTATACACTCACATAAAGATGGCATAGATACTCTCTAAGATTTTCAGACTACTCACTAGATTCACTAATTAGGAACCTTTTCTTTGTGTTGGGACCTGTGCTGTCCTGTATGAGATGTTGAATTTTCAAGGTCCAGCAGTTCAACTGCCTCGCTGTCTGAATTAAAGCAGAAGCTCAGACAATTCCTTTTGTACATTCTGGCCCATCACAGTAGCTGGATTTTTCTGTGTGAAGGGAGTGATGCAGTATCCTGGGATTGAGAACAAGCTTCTGGATAATGAAAAATCTGGCAGTGTAGGGATTCATAACTCCCAATTCCTGCCTGCATACAGTGATCCATAAATCTGTCCTTTATGTCTCTTTCTAATCGAAAGGCTCTGGAAGAGCAGTGCTAGCAGAAGCTGCCTCACATTTTTGCTGTACATGCAGTGTATATTTTGCTGAACAGGTGGAAATACAGAATCCAAAACAGTTACATCTAGCTTTGAAGCTAATTAGATCCACATTGTAATCAGCTGAGTGATGCTTTCATTTATACTTAACTATCAACACACAAGGGAACTGTCTATGTAACATATGCTGGATTATCATGTGGTGGGAACTGTCAGGCACCTGTGCCAGGCCTGGGCAGGAGGAATTCCACGACTGCTCAGCCTCTGGATTTCTGAAAGCATCTCAGAGAGCAGGAAACAGCCAGAGAGCATCTCAACAGCAGGAAACAATGATATTGCCACTAATAATTATGAGACTTCATATTGCCCACAGTATCTTATCAGTTGGCAGCTAGTGGTACAGGAAATAACAATAATCAAACAACATTTATCATTATACTGATCCATTAGAATCTCTATTATTACACATTCTCTACTTTAGTAGTTATAATTTAAAATGTTCTTTCTGGTTTCTGCACTGAAGAGTTGTCTAATAGTCCAATGACTCCAATGGAAATCTCTCAACTGGACTCTTAATAGAACATTCACTATACAGCAACACATTTTAGCCAGTTAAGGAATCTTTTGTCTCAGAAATGTATTTCATTGCATCAGAATAGTACTGTAGTGAAAAAGAATAGGAAATCACTATGATTTCTGAATTTTTCCAAGAAATGTCAGCTCTATTAATAACTGTCTTTATAAGTAGTTTCCTTATAAATACATTATGGACTTGCACCTATACTACCCTTTTGCTGTTTGTGAAGTGGCAAAGATCCAAATGAAAATGTGAAACTGGATTTTATACTTTAGTGTTTAGTCAATGGTCTTAATCTTCATGTTTTATAAGACATCAGTGGGTTTCCAGTTATCCCTGGGTATTTGAAAATCAGCGGAGGAAGTTAAGGAAAAAAAAACATTAAAAACCCATAAAAACCTGTAATTGCATTTGGAAAAATATTATTATTTTTCTAATAGATCATACATATATATACTCTCTAAAATGTTCTGCCTAGGAGAAAATAATCAAATGTGTGTTTACTTTCAAAGGTTCTCTGGAAGCAAGCTAAAGAATGAGGTAAGTGCTGTAATCTCTTTTCTTTTACTTCTGTTATAACACAAATATTATGTGACCTGTGGTTTCCTTCACATTTATTTTTTTGAAAATTGCAACATTATTTTTTGTTAAATGTTTGACCGCATAACCATTTTTAAGAAAGCTGAGTGTTTGCTCCTCTAAATAGTGAAAGAAAAATAAGATTGGAGAACACATTTTGGGGTTCCCATTGCAATCCAGTTACCCATAACCGTATTTAAGCAAAGGATCAAGGTCTAGCTTTATTTTTTTACGTGTTACTTTTGCAGAAGGGCTTTTTCAGAACCTTGTATGTCTGACTGGAAGCTAAGAATTAATTTTTTTTTAATAAACTGAAATTTGTGCCTCCTCGTCAGTATTGCCTTTCTCTATTTTTTTTGCTCTTCATGACATTTTGTTGTTGTGTCTTTTTGCTGCTTTTGCTCTCTGGATGGGACAAACAGCAGCTTTGAGTAACTTCTTATCAGCCTTATAGCCTTCCACTGTACTTGTTCTGATTTGAATAACTTTAGAGTAAAATAAATCATAAAGTCTTATAAATGGTATGTTTCCAATTCCTATTGGAAACATCCCTTCTGGTAAACCCTAGAAATGGATCTGGTTTGTTGCTTTTTGTTCCCCCCCCCCCCCCCCAGCTAGTATACATTTTCACTACTGTATACTATGGTATAGTTACTGTCATTCTGGGCATATTTATAGTAGAAAAATATGGATTATTGTGCATTAAAGGTTATGGGTTGTTCACAGTATTTTTATTTGGTACTGAGTTCAACTGGCATGGAATATCCTGCATCCTTATTATTAAACTCCTGAACCTGCAAAAGGATGTAGGGACATGTCTGCCACATTGACATGAAGAAGTGTCTCTAATGTGCAGTAGTTGTTGAAGTATGACTGGAGGTGTTTGGAATACTGCTTATTGGCTTGGGCCAAAAGAATGGCAGAGGCCATTCTGAGTAATACTGTCCCAGCATTGCCTGGGAATGTTTCCTGACACCATTTAATTTACTAGACTAAATATACCTTCTGTGATCAACTGATACACAGCAAGCTTTTCCCCTTTTTCATTTCGAGATAAGCAACTCCTAGCTGATAGCAGACATTTTTATTGGTCCCTGAGAGTGTAGTTTTGCTCTATTGATTTTCATCCCCCTTATTACCATTATCTCAAAGCCATCCATGTCTTTCTACATGACCTCTCGGTCTTACTCTATCGATGATTTCTTTAGCTCATGTCAACCAATATAATCCATGAAATATTCAGTCAGATCAGCCCTAAGTCTGATCTTTGGGAATTTTCACTTCAATCCATTTTCCTTGTCAACACAACTTGTTAGCATTTCAGCTAGAGTCAGTTTCATAAATATTTTTACATTCTTTTACTAATCCCCACTCTCACCAGCATAACTGATCATTTCCCATGGTGACACCATGTCAAGTATTTTAGTGAGGTTCAGACAGATTAGATCTGTTGCATTTTCCCTGTTCAAATAATTGGCTATCTTATCAAAATAAGATAGTGCTATGCTGTGGGATATCCCCAACATATCTATGACCACAACTGAAGCATTCATTTTTTTCAGAATTTTGGGATGG
>WEIU01018039.1:1478-13743 GCA_013389925.1 Aegithalos caudatus
ATCCAAGCGCATTTTGTTGTGATTTTTCAAATTCATCAAATGAAAGCAGAAAGCTGTAATAAAAGCTGTCAGACTGTTTTAACTGCAGATTTTGTTGCTACTTGCATTGCTTACTGTGCTGTGACAGATAGTGTTTATAGTTTTCAAACAATTCTGCAGTACTGTTTTTGCCAAGTGATAACTGTTTATCCTTGGAGAAATGTGGGCTCCCCGTATTCCACTAGAAATGATTTCTGTCAGTTAATGGTGTGATTCTTGTTTGGTGTGCCTGAGAAGATCCTTCTGTGCTCCCTGGCCTCCCTAAAGAAGGGAGTTTAAAGCTGCTCTACAGAGCAACTTACCAGTCTTGTTTTGCTTTGTCCTACACATTGCTCTCATCAGTTGGTTATGAGTTGAATTCTGTCCAATTTTAGCATATTTCTGAAATTCAGTTGGAATTTTTTTTTCTTTGTAATGAGGGACTGTGCAGTATTTTCCTATCAACCTGTACTCTTAAGAAGTATTTGTAAATATAAACAAGGAAACAGTGTATATGCTACAGTAGGTACAGACTTGGTGCATGCAAGCTCATCATTGCTCACTTCTTCAGTAGAATTTAAGCCCATTGTGTTCTTTTTTACTAATGCTATTGGGTACTTTTTCCTACATGAAAGTCCTGAAGCAAAAAGGTGACAAAAGCAGGAACTGATATTTTCTTTCAGAAAAAGAAAATCATCAAGAAGATGCTTTAAGCATAAATTAGCTGGTTTTTTAATGTCTTTGCTAACCATGTATCTTGAGTAATTACCAGCTCATCTACATTTGATACAGCTGTTAAGTGCTCTGAAAAGTGAATGCTGGATAAATTCTTATAAGATCTGTCTGATTGTATCTTTTCTTTTGCACCTGGAAACTGCTTCTGTAAATGAAAGAGCTCCTATTTTTATGCTTTTATTTCCATGATGTTTGTGTGACCTGTTAGCCTTTACTGAACATGTAAGAAGGAGTTGTTGTTTGAGACCAAGGCACTTATCCTTTTGTAACCTTTCCCCAGGATATGCAAAGAGAATCGGTTTTTACCCAGTGTTGAACCTTGCCTATTGGCAAAGGGTGAATGCAAGAAGCTGAATTTTCTAGTACTGTAATCAAACTACACTTTGATCAAGTGCCATTTGTTTACCACTAATACTTCAAATCAAGGAAAGATTCACTGATCTGAGTCCATGTCTTAGCCCCAGATGTTTAGAACTCTAGACATAGTTTTAAAATCAGCTCAAGTTGGGATATTGGCAGGTCACTTAACTGGGTTGCCTCTTCTTTTTCCTTTAAGTGAGAGGCTTTGTCTATTCTTTGGAGTGCTTATAAGGAATCAAATGTTAATTGTCATTGGCTATTGAAAACATCAGCAAAAACTATAATTTTTTTTTTTTTTTTTTTTTTCCCTTCTGATCAGGTACAAAGAAGGTGGTGAAGCATTGTTAGTATTGCTTCCTTCAGAAGAAAAAGGCATGGTGGAACAGCTGGCACAGAGGAAAGTACCTATCAGTGAAATCAAGTAAGTGGCTAATGGCTTGTCTGTTATTCAGCCTTCTTTCTGCAAGAGTAATGTGTGATGAGTCTGTGACAATCCTGATAAAGTGCTTTAATTTTTTTGAGCTGGACAAATCAGAGAAATGAATTAGTTTTGGTAGTGTTGTAGAAGGAAAAGACCTTGAGAGGTTACCTGTTTTATTGCTGTTCCCAAAGGCAGGATGAGCTGCACAAATCATTCTTATCATATGCCAATTAATATATTCACAATTTCCCAGAGACCTCATCCATACTCAGCAGTTACTACCATTAACATTTTTTTCTTCAAGTGTCTGATAAGACTTGTAAGTAATTTAAATGGAATATTTCTTTTGTCTTGTGCCAAGAATCTATGGAAAGTGATGTATTCTCTCACTCTCTGCAGCTACTTTTAATGTAATTGAACGTGGTAATGCGCTCTTTCTCTTTTGCAGATTAAACAATTACAATTTCTTTAATCTGTCCCTTTATGTTTTTATTGCTGTTATCATTTTTTGCTTCTCTTATCTGTTTTTTTTTTCTTTAGTTCTGGACTATTGCTCCAATTTATCATGGCCTTTCTGAATCAATTAGTTGAAGGACAGGAAGTAAAATACACACTAAAAAGAGGGTTCCATGGGAAATCTGTAAGGAGCTATGCTATCTGTACAAATAGAATTGACTTTGAAGGAGTTGCGGAATATAAAAGTATTAGGTAAAAATAAAAAAGCATGTTTCCATTTTCTGCTAAATGCAGAGTAATGGATATGTAGGAAACACAAAAACATTAACTGTAAAAATATTAGGAAAAAAAAAGACTACCACTGAAAGAATTGATGGTAGTTTCTTATTTTCCAGCTATAGGTAGGAAGGAGTTTACTGTTTTTTTAGCCTGTCAGTCTGATGTTGAATTAAAAGAGAAAAGAGAATGTGAAGGAAATACGGAAGAAGAATTGAAAACAAGCCAGAAAATGTGGTATGAGCCAGTTTTTAACACATTGAAAGTTCAAGTCACACCATGCCAAAAATTGTACAACAGAGATAAAAGAAATCAGAGAAGGGTGACAAGGTGAAAAATGTAAATTTCTGTGTGAGTGGGTATGAACAAAGCTAGGACTGTTTTATTTTGAAAAGCTGTGGTTTCCATGTGAAGATACAGATATCTAAGCAAAGAAGAGAATTAACTATACCAAGTTTCTTACTAGAACAAATGTTTTTGAGAAGAAATTAAGTTAGGATGAAACTTCAGGTGGTTATTTACACCTGATTGCTTAATCTTCAGGTTTGCTCAATATTTACAGGTTGACATTTCTTCAGAGAATAGAAATAATGCACTTAGCACTTGTTGGATTTAAGGTTTTTTTGTTGTTGTTGTTTTTTTAGTATTTTTGTTGTATTGGATATGCCAAAGGCTCTTCCGAGCTGTACTTGTAAGTGCTATTTCTCTGTAACAAATTGAGTACACAGCAGGTGGTGAAATAAATCCACTTTTTCTAGTCAAACACAAATCCATGTAGGATGTGCATGAACTTCAAATATAAACAATTTTTGCTAAAACAGTAAAGTAAGTACTGGAATGCAATCCAACAAGTACTTAATGACAAACCCAAACAAAACCTCACTAACAGAGTGTGGATAATGTCAGTAAAGAAATTGAAGTCTGATATTTTCTTTTCCCTTAAGCATCACAGTGTTTTTAAAGGATCTAAAGGATTTAAAGTTTTATAACCACTGCAGTAAATTCTCTCTGTCCAAATTTCATCTTTTTCCTTAAAATGGTAGTTATTCAAGTAGTTTATCTTACTTTTATATTCAGTAAATTAATGTCTGATCTCATGCATATTTTAAGTATTTCCCCTTTCTTTGTGAGCTAAGCTTTTATTTTTGTAAGTAATGGTGTTAATTGTTTGAACAGCTTATCAAAGAAGTGGTAAAAAAGCCTCTTTAGGCTGTATTTATCCATGTAAATAGAAATTCGTGTTTTTTGTACAGGGATATTAATCCAATTTTAATAGGGCAAATATTTCACCCCCAACAAATGCATATTATATTTATAATTCAAATTAGGTGGGTCTCTGGAGAGACATTCATGGGTGCATCTCTTAACATATTGTTAATCTGATGTTACTTTAAAGGAAACTCTGAGGTGTTTAGGTGTTTGTGTTGTTTTGTTTTGTTTTTTTTAACTATGCCCCAAAAATTCATTCTTGTAGCAAGCCAGTAGGACATATGTATTATAAATACACTTAAGTAATATTCTTAACTGGAATCATTATTAGAAAAGTCAAGAGTTTTGACTGATAATCTATTTTAACAGCCTGCCCCAAGATCCAGTTTTTCACTCTTCAAAACAAACTTTAATAGAATTTATGACATCATAAAGAAGGGGAATGCTTTCACTTAGAATTGTGTGCCTAGTGTGTTAAGATTTAAAAGATGTAGCATTGTCCTTGTAAGAGGCTAACTAGAATCTTTAAAAAGTTACTGTTGTAATTACTTGTGGATTGCAAACCAGTTTGATTCTAGAAGTTTTTAACTACAAATTTTCTCATGCTGTTTACTTCTAGCCAGTTTCCCAATTAATACAACCCCAGCATGTTTTGTCAGTTTATAAATTGTTTAAGAAGTCGCATGAACCCATGGATCATGTTCCAGGTCTTGTGGTGAAGTCTTTTCCTGTTGTTTGTGCTTATTCACCTAATTATAGATTGTTAAGAATGCTAACTTGGGAATTAGAGGATAACGAGCATTCCTCACTGCCAACCAACTATAACTCTTTGAGTTTCTGAAATTCACTCTGAAAGCTTTTTTTCTAAAGCTTTTTTTCAAAATCTTGTTTCTAAAACATTGTTGTCAATCCAGGTGTTTGTTTTGCTGTTCTTATTAACCTGTTGTCTGGTATAGTGGTCATTAAGAACTCTGTTACTTTTCCTATTTTGTAGTTTTTGATTTGCAAACTATTTTTAATGTTCTTTTATTTAATATAGACAGACCTTTTAGAACAGCTAAAACAGCCATGTTTAGCTGTTCTAAACAGCTATTTAGAGTAGAGAAAGGAATAACTGTACTATTTTCCTTGATACCTGTTTGAAAATCTAGGGTTTAGGCTTTTTCCTTAATTTTCAATTTTAGATCTAAGCTGTTGTAAAGGTTTTTAGTAAACTAGTCTATTCTAATGAACATAAGCTGCCAATTTACAGGTAGTGCTTTTAACAGTATGTAACTTCTTCATTGTTCAAACAGAGCAAGAGAAAGTGCAAAACATGCAGTAGCAAGTATGATATCTTAGAGCATTCAAATATGCCAAAAAGGTACTCTGAAAGTATTAAGTGGTATGTACATTTTTAAAGGAGTCAAGTTTTCCATGTAAGCTGTAAATTTAAATTATTTTTGATAGTATTTTGAGGTTACTTTCTTGGGTAAAAAGATAAGAGCTGCTTCCTCAGGGGTTACTGTAACAGATTTTGTGTCTAGAAAATTTTACCCAAAGAAATGAAAGTATATAGATACCCATGATGTAATATAGCTTTCTTTAATATTATAGCAGAATAGTTGTTTTTTGAAGAAAACAGCAATAGCAATAACAAACTACCTTTTGTTCTTTCCTTTTTCTTTCTCACAGTGGGTAATACTTGGATGTGTATTCCACTGTCTCTCAGTTGCCATAGTTACTGTAAGACAATACATTGGTATCACTAATCAGCGTGGTTGTAGACCTGGGTGTCATCTGCTGGGATGAGCCTTCCTTAGGTGCCAGCCCTTCCCCCTCTCTCCAGCCTTCAGGTGTCCAGTGTAACCACAGGGAGCCACCTTCCAGACTGGGAGCACAGGGCAAAAGCTGCTGCTGCTGCTTGGGAGCTGGGTGGAGATTGGAAACTGTTTTGCTACATCAGGGCACCAGGGTCTTTTGGGGTTGATCTTTCTTGCTTAAATTCTGTTTTGGAGAAGAGGGGGGAAAAGACAATGTCTAGTTAAAACAGTGCTTTTATCCTGGTATTAAAACCAGGGAAAATGAGAGGAAATCAAACCATGTATCAAGCAGGAAATCTGGAGATTGCTGTCTGATCAATCCATAAGGCCAAGTAAGCTGGGTTCATGTTTACATCATGGCACAGTCAAGTGTGGCGGTATATGCAACTGGTAGACAAAACTGTAGCTTCAGAAAGTTGTACTGCTCCTTAAAGGTATGTGATCACAGAGTAAGAAATAACCAGCCCACTAAAAGTGGCAGACAATCCCCTTCTGGCCTTTGCATAGTTGGTTTTAGCTCACTGATTCTTAGCCATTTAGGCAAACTTAGAAATCATGATAATTCATTTCAATATTTAGCTTTTAGGTTTGCTTCTCCTAATAGTCACATGTATACAATTTATTGTAAAGAGTTTTATTTGTTCAGAAAGGAATAACATATAAACTGATTAAAGCCAAAATCCAATTTAACAATGGCCAGCTTTCTCATTTTTTTTTGAATCTCAGCATAAGGGGAAGATGATAGTGGGTGACTGTCATGATGCAGTGTTTGAGAAGAGTGAATTCATTAGTACTTCTGTTTTTCTGATAGTCAGTGCTGCACATTCATTAACAAACATATAAGCTCAAAATGTGCTTGGGGTACCATGTTCTTAGTTGACATTGCTTAGATTTATACCACATTATCTAACCATGCTTTTAAATGTGAGGTATCTTGTGGGTTTTTGTCTTTTTCAAACCCTTTTCTTGCAAATTTCAATTTACTCAAAATTTATATGCAGCCTACAAAAAGTTGCTGTATTTTGTCTGGAATTGTTGTCTGTTATGCGTGGAGCCTCAATGACGTACAATCTCCTATAAATAATGAATCATATTCTTCCAATTATCAAGTCTTAGAAAACAATGAATAATAGCATGTCCAGGTGAAAATTGGAACTTCATAAGCATTTTGAGTTTGACAGGGGCAGCAGGGAGTAGTTGGCAGTCTCAGCTGCTCTTTGAGTAGTGCTCCAAGGCCATTTTTGCATTACTTAAAGCTTTCACACAGACCATGTTTCCCTATTTTATGAGAGTGTACAACTGCCAGATGCTTTCCTGACACCAAATACAACATCTGCTGTTTCTTTCCCATTCTTAAAACCTGCTAATTCTGCTATGGAGGATAATCAAACTGATGAATCATATTTTGCTTCTGACTAAGCTATGTTAGCTGTTGTGTATTTGCTTATTTTATTAGGTCTTTACAAATTGCTTTTTTTGGTATCAAGAAAAAGTTAATTGTTGAACTTCCTTTTTGCCCCTTTTGAATATGAGCACAGTATTTACATGGCCTGTTTGATAGGATTTTTTTTCCTTCATCTCAGATGAGTTCTTAAGATTAGATACAACTGTGACTCCAAGTGCTTTTACTTTCTCTAGTTGCTATGGAGCAAATTTCTTCTGACCCAGCTGATTTATTGGAGTACTTGGTCTCCGATGATTTGTGATTCTGGTGTGAGCTTGCACTCTGCTGTAGCTGTTAGCTGACTGATTGCAGCTGCCACTTTGAGTGAAGACAAGGGAAAAAGGCACTGGCTAATTTAAGGGCTTTGAGGTCATCTCTTAATAGTTTTCCCATAACTTAGCAGCAATCCAACACTTTTCTGGACTGTCTTACTACTGGTGTTCATATTCATTTTTTTATATCTTATGTTGTCCCTTCCTTACTTTTTGTATAATTATATTTCAAAGGTTTGTTGGTCAGTTTGTTCCTCACTCAATTTTTCATGCTTCTTTTATTCTGTCTTATGCCTTTACATTTTTAGAAGCAATTATGTGCTAACTGGAACTCTTGTCTTTTGGTCTTTCACTAAAACTGCTGCTAATAATGCTTGTGTACACTGTAGTTTTCCCCTGGCTGTATCTGAACAGAGTGAAGAAATTGAAATTGAATTAAGTTTGATACTTGTTTCCATATTTAGTAATAACAGTCTCCCACAAAGTTTGCTAGGTTGTATGATAGACTGGGGTGGCAGTAGCAGCTCAGAAGTAGATGAGATCTGGGCAAATAAACCTGCAGTAATGTAGGTATAACTGGAATAAGTATAAAAATTCAGAATCTGGGAGAGGACCTGTATATCTTTTTGGTAGGTTCAATGGCAATTTCTATAGTGTAGTCAGTATTCTTTATTTACTTGAGAAGCTCTTAAATCTGTTTAATCTTAAAGTCCTTTATTATTGCTTGCCTGGCTGTTCTTTCTAAGAAGTACTTAAATTTCAGTATTCCTGGCATAATGAATCTTATTTAAGCTTTAAAAAATGGTGTCAATTTTCTTATGAAGACTTTTATTTCAGTATAAAGTAATACTATAATTCATTACACTGTTTCTGTATTTTGCGGTATTTTTATAAAATCAAGAAGATATTTTCTGCTGATTTCTGCTTTGCTTTGGAAGAAGTTTCACCACCCTCCATGAAAACTGTCTGAATAAAACAGCTGCTATTTGTCTTTTCTGATTTATTTGTTTGGGGAGGGTGATCTTCATCCTTAATATGTTTCCATTCTGTGCTGTTTCAGTGGTAACAGCTGTGTGCATTATTAAAGCAATGCAAAAGATGTGAAGATGCTCCTGAGAACCTAATAGGTGCCTATTTTGGCATGTTTTAAAAATTAAAGCTTGTTGTGGTTTTTTTTTTTTTTAACTAGAATTAATCCTGAAAAACTTACAGACATCCAAAAGAAGATGCAAGCATTCTTAGCTCAAGATCAGGAGTTAAAAGAGAAAGCTCAAAGGGTAAGTCATCTGTTACACTATAATTCCTGGGGCTGGTTAGTTGAATAGAACTGCTGTTTGAATACCTGACCAGCTCAGACATGCCCTAGATGCAGTGTTTGGAACTGAAGAACCACCAGAGATAATTGAGCACTTGGAGATAATTGAGCACTTGGAGAATCTCCTAGATTAGGAGAGAAACATAAATTTGAGAGAACCAATGTCTTCTGAGTGATGCCTAGTGACAGGAGAGAGGCAACAGGCACACATTTCTGCATGAAAAGCTTCACTTAAACCAGAAAAATCCTTTCTTGTGAGAGTGGTTGAACACTAGAACAGCAAGGCTGTGCAGTCTCCAAAAGCTGATTATTAAAAACTGGGTTCCTTCCTGAGCAGCCTGCCCTAGCTGATCTTGGTTCGAGGAGGTGCTTGGACTAGGTGGTCTCTGAAGTTTCTTCTCAACTTCAACTACTCTCAGTTTCTTGCAAAGCTGATACAGCAAATTTCAAAATTGGGCTACTAATAAAAAAGGTTACTTAAAAATAGCAGATCGCATTACTTGACTTGAAAAGTTAGAAATATGAAACCATGTAGGCCTCAGTATGCCCACCTTGATCAATACTGTCATATATCCTGAATATATGTAATTTGTCCAATTTGTCCTTTCTCAGTGTAAAATCCAATGCATTGAATAAAACATTTTAACTTTTGTTTGGATTTAAATGAGCAGAAAAATAGCTTAGAATAGCTTTTCCAGTTAAGATGGAGAATTATGTGAATGGGTTTATGAATGGATTACTTTGCTCTGCTGGTTAATGCTGGACATGGACAATGGAGAATATGTGAATTTCACTTTGTGTTTATCAGTTCTGGGGAAGGTAGGGAAACTTCAAATAACTAAGTAGGTTCCTGGATGAGAATGAGCTTGGTTGTAAAAGACACTTTCTGTGAAAAGTAGCCTGTGAAATGTTTCTGGGAATTGCGCTGCCTCTTGCCATCACTGAACATGTTTGCTGACCTTTCACTGGTTTTTAATATTTTTAGGCCATTAACTCTTTGGAATAGAGCTTACTACTTGTTTTATTAAAGCACTGCAGCATGTTGGTTTTCTGAGGCTGCTTGGTTTGTTGGGGTTTTGTTTTGTTTTTGTTTTTGAACTGTGTATATCATTAGCCTGTGAATTCTGTAGTTGTATCAAGGCTCTTCAAAACTATACAAAGTCAAAAGCTCAAATTAAGATGCAGGAAAACAGGATAATAGGCAAATCTTTCATGTAATTTTTTCTTATATATGTGGGTCGAATGAGAAGAGTACAACCAAAGGCCACGTGGTGAGAAATCCAGAAATGCCAAAACCTGAGAAATACATGGTTGCAGAGATTCTGGATTACTATTAATAACTTTTTATTTTTGTGAGCTAGTGTGGGTGTTAATGACACTTGCAGGTATACTGGTAAACCTGAGTGGTCGAGTAAAATGAAAGGAGGATTTTGAAAGCTTAGAGAAACCAAGAGTTTTAAGTTTTCTGTTGAACTGGGATTTAAAATGAGTCAAGTTGAAATATTTAAAACTCTTGAGATTCATCTCACCTGGCTGTAGATGTCCTCTGTGAGTTAGTCTCCCTGAACTTTAATTTATTGCTGATAGGGTGGAATAAGCACTTCTACAATGCCTCCTGGCACAGATAGCTTAAAACCCCTTTGGGATGGATGGATGAATGGTGGTTTCTTTGTGCTGCATAGGTAGGCTGTGATGTGACCTGTCTTGGAGGTCTGCAGTAGGGACACTTATTGAGTCAGAGGAATGCTATTCTTACTTTCTTACACAAGGAGATTTAAATCAAAGTGCCTGAGGAGCTCAGCGGGAGCTTTGTGAATAAGATGTCTAAGGCAGTGTTCCAGTGGAATACTTTTGAAAACTATTTTTGGCATTTAGGTATTCCAGGTTTTTGTAGAGCATAAAGCATTACTTGAAGCAGTGTGGAATGTCAATGTAAGCTTCATCCTGGCTCTGCACAAACCAGAGACACTGGTGATGTGTCACATTCACCTCCAGCTGCCATAGGAAGTTGCAGTTACACCAATTTGTGTCAGAAGTGACAGAGCAGCTGGCTGGGGGAGGATGTGAATTAGAGGAATCCAGCATCATCTTACTTGGAATAAAACTCCAACAAACCTCTGTATCTGCCTTTGGCTTTTTAAGATCTCTTAAAATGCAGAGAAGGATCATTCTGAATTGAGCAGAAGAAAATAATGTTAAAGTTTCAAAATAGACCAAGATTAAAATCAAACATGGGCTGTCAGTATTGCAGATACAAACTTAAATTAGTTTTGAAAAGAAATTAATTGCCATGTTATTACTCTTTCAGGCCATTTTTGTTGCAGTTTTTAATTTGTGGATAGCAGAGAAGTGTCATTCTTGCAGACAAGCTGTAAATACATTGTTTTTGAAAAACTTGAAGTATGGACAAATGGTTTATCATAGAAGTGTCCCTCCTTAATAAGGTTTAACTACGAATGTTCAGACATACTATGCAAACGTCCCAAGCAGTCTTACATGTCAATGTGAGTAAAACAATACAATTAATGCAAATGAAATCCTGACCTTGGATCCTTATCTGAAATGCTGGATTTCTCAGAGGCATGGGTGTTATGTTTTCTAGCCTGTCTGTTGCAAGCCTCCAAGTTCTTGACATTTGTAGTGTAAGAAATGAATTCCCGTCCTGAATGGATGAGGTAGCAGTGAAACAGCACAACTGTGCACAGAAGTTCAGATAGGATGGTACTCTACCATCATGTCTTGTTGTGTCCTCTAAGCTTGTTGATTTACTTCAAGGTGCTTTTACTTTGTTTGAAAATAGAAACTTCTTGATTACTAATTGCTTCAGCAAACTTCATGGTTCATTTGATAGGACATGGCTCCCCTGCTATTGCTTGGAAAGAGAGTTTGAATCAGATTGGGGCTCCTTTGAAACCTTTGCAGTTCTTCTCATGGACTGATGCTGCCTTTTGGCATTTCTTGTAATTTTAATTTTTAATATGTCAGTTCAGCCAGTTTTGGAAAACATTTTAAAAAAAGAATCTGTTTTTCTTGTTAGTTCAAATGTTACTGTTGCACTGAAGTGATGTCTGTCCATTAAATTCTTCATTACACCCAGAGGGATGTGCAGGGTGTTACAGCCTGAGATTCCAGTCATACCCTGTTACTTCTAAATTACTGTCAAAACAGTAATTTTTGAATTACTGTTAAGTAATGAATTAAGTAACACAGTTACTTTTGAATTACTGTCAACAACTTCAATTGAATTGTGTGCATTTTAATACTTACAACCATTATCCAGAAAACAGATCAATAAATCAAAATTTAGAGGTAGTAAATTCATAGAGCATTGTACGTTTTCCTTATGTATTTCCAGTACTTGTACAATAATCTCCAGTGCTTTTGAAGACCTGTAGCTACTATTGTAGTAGAACTGTAATATGCTAATGATGCCCAACCATAATATTTTCCATAGAAAATAATGCATATAATATTTTGTAAATGTTCAGCTACTTAAAAAAAGCCTTGAAAGTGATATCAAACAGCAGATATGTCAGGGGACAACACCAGGGAAAATAGCAGGGGAAAAGTTTAGACTGACTTAAATTTGTTCTCCCTTAGCTCCAGTGTGTGTGCACAGGAAGTCTTAGGATAACTGAAAAAAATCCAATTGAGTTGGCAGAGTTTTAGACAGGCTGAAGTGATCACATTGAAATCAAATTAAAGTAAATAGCTTGATTTCCCTTCTTGTAAAGTGGAACAACTCTTCTATGCATGTTTGGTGTTTCATTCTCAGTTATTGTAGGGCTTGATAAGCATGCAAAAGGTGTGTTCTTTCTGCCCTTTATAGTTAGTTAGTTTCTAGACCATGTGTACCAAATATATGCTAGTAAGGTAAGTGGCTGGCTTTATCAGTTATCCAACAGGTGTAGTGAGATTTCAATCCTGTAGCAAGTAGTGACTCATTAATTGATATTC
>WEIU01018049.1:1325-12935 GCA_013389925.1 Aegithalos caudatus
TGCAAAAGTGTATTGCTGTTACAATTAAGTGAATAACTACTGTAGAAAAGTCAAGAAATTTTCCATTCAACATGATTTTTCAAATTTCTGAGAAATGAAAAGTCATATCTCCAAGCATAACAGTTTCAAAATATTTTCAGAAGACACAAAGGATATCTTGTTGGATCAGGCAATTTAAAATAAAAATTAAATAATTTTGAAATATTTAATTTCATGCAGGAATCATATGGTCATAGATTTTCCCCCAAAACATGGATAAAGAAAATAATGAAGAGCAACCAAAATTTGTCAATATATTCAGTGAACCAGAATTTCCAAGAAAAAAAATTTGTGTTCATGACTTTGACCAGGACTAGTTACCCATGCAAAAAGTGTTTATATAAGAATGAAAAAAAAAAGGTCTAAGTCAGTTTATAAAAGAATTGTGACTGGAAACTCAGCCTGGCACTCATACTTTCATGTACATTGCTTTATTTTCACTTTTCATATAATTGTACCTTCCATCTAATACACTTTAGTATACTTCACTTTGCTTGTTGTGTATGTAATGAGTCATTCTTCTAAGATCATTTTGGTAAATTGATAGAAAATCTCAGCAGTTAAATTTTTAAATGTAGCAAGATTGGGGTTATATACTTTCAAAATCTTCACCAGCTTTAAACTGATTAAATGCTTTGAAAAAGTGAAGTCTTTGCTGTTATGAAATCTGGCCCGATGTTTTAAAATTTCAGTTCAGCAGAACCTCAACAGATTTATCTAATTTTAATATTTCAAAACAGCATATCTGCAGACTGAGGGAAAAAATCAAGATAACAGTGATCAATACCATTGATTTATGGAAGACAAAAAAAAAATTGAAACTACTAGGGATTTCTAAGGTTTTTTTTTTACCTGTTTAACCCACAAAATCAAGTTAACTATGATATTAGTCATGAATCTTGACTTACTGAGATAAACAAACTTTCTCATGGAAATTAATGGAGAAGAGGTGCATGTATGTAATTACATGTCTGCAGGGCAAATAAACCCAATCTTTTTGTTCCAACTATCTAAATAAATTATTGGGTTTTTAAAAAGCTGGGAAACAATCTGATTTCAGGATTTAAATTATCTTAAAATGCTGTAAAGAGAGTATACTTATTAAGATATGAAACTTATAATTGCACATATTCTTACAGTTTTACTTCTGTATTTCTCAAATTAGAAACACAAGTAAACCTGGAGATATCTTAGCCTAATCCTATGATCTGTGTGACATTGGATTGCTTTATACATATGTTTTGACTTTATACTTTAAAAAAAAAACCAAAGAGCTCGAAGTTTAGCAATGTCTAATTGTTCTTAACATGTTTTGGTCTTGATATGGGTTCCTTCCCACATACATGCCTTCCCTCCTCCTATGTCTTTTTTGGGAACTTGGAGTCATATACAGAAATATAACTCCCCTTCAAACAACACAGAATGGGTGTTCCCTGTATAATTTTGACAAAGGAATAGACTCAATTATGGAAAAGAAATAGAAAACTTTTTATTTTCTCTTATGTCCTATGCTATCCTCTGCATAGTATATACATAGGCTGGGGGCAGCCAAAATCTCATGCTTGTCAGGTCTGATTTAGCAATAGTTGGGAGGAAATTGTTAAAAGCAGAAGAATGGTGAAGAGGATGGTAGATTTGCTCAGGTTACCTTGCAACTGAGAATGCCAAGGCCTAGAGAATAACAGTGTGGGAAACCTCACATATTACGCCTACTGCTGTTTGTCCTCTGTTTTGAGAAGAATCTCTGTGTGGAGAGAATGTAGGTGTTTTGAGAGACTCAGAGACATACTCACAGACTTGCTTGAGCTCCCTGTCTTGGGAGAGAGGAGATCAAAGCTTAGGAGACCTCAGTATGGTGGTAAACTACCCACTCACAGGCCCTTGATAAATGGGTGCAAACAACATTATCCTGTTCACTAGGATGAACTGAGACTGATGAGGCCTGTGCTCCTGCTTGGATGTCTCCATCCAGGTGATTCAAGATCCTCTAGTTAGTGAGCAAAGAAATAAATTTACTCTGTATTTCAGCTGTGATTTTGTGGTCGTTCCAGCTGCCTGCCTGTGTTGACTCACACAGTAATGTTCCAACAATCTTTCTAAGTCATACACTTGATCATATTTTTTACAAATGGATCATTTAAAGTCTTTCACAGAAAAAAAAGAGAAGAAAGCTGGGAGAAAATCTAGAAAAGAAGCTAACAACATTCTTCTGAATTGACTGACTAAGTGAAAATACAGATGTTTTAAGATTAGTTTTTCAACTAGTGATCATTATTTGATCCAGTCTCTTTATGTTTCATAATCTTAAAGTCTGGTGAAAGTTAGCAGAGCTGAAGTTACAAAACTGTTGACATTATTCTTGTGAATCTCCAGAAGCCTATATTTTATATGTTTCTCGATTGTTCTATTCTGTTCAGCACTGCTCTTTTTTGACACCACACAGTTTCTTGAGAAAGATTAAATACAAATTTAAGATTTCTCACAATGGAAAAAACTCATATTGAAGTGGCATATTTAAGGGAAATTACTGGTAGCAAACCACAGGCCAAGTTTTCCTCACAGACCCTATGACGTGGGAACTGGAATTTTGAAAATCTGGATCTGCCTTGATTTATTAGAAATATGAGAAGAGATGAAAAGAGGTAACAGTCCCACCAGCAGATCTAGACATCATATTCTGACTACATATAGATGGAAAAACCTAGGGATAAAAGTGAATCATTACTTTCCCCTTTTAAAGTTTTATTTGCACTTAGTTCTGTTTAAACAAGTTAAGTGTAAATATGTCAGGAAAAGAAAAACTGATGGGAAACAGTGATTGAACCCAGAATGATTTAACATGGCAACCAGCCCAACTCCCTGAACTTCTGAGTGATCTTACCCTCTGTGAAACTAGAAAATGTTTAGAATTTCAATGAAGATTAGGTATGTAATCACGGTTTCCTGCTTCCCATGGATGCTAGCATACAAATATTTGTGAAGGTAAAGAAAGACAGATGAACAGGGGTGAAAAGAGAAGAGACCTGATTCCAAGAATCTTCATAGAATAGAAAACTGAAGTACAGCCTGTCATGCAATACAAGCATTCCTGCCTTCTCCTTTTGGTGCACTTTCTGCTTTTCCATATCTCTTTCCACTGCCCACTCTTTTTCAGAAGGAGAAATTTGCATTCCTCCCCTATATGGAGTAGCCTTCTGTGTGTTAGAGCACAGCCTTAGATTTCCACCCATCTCTCCCTATTTGCTGTCACACCTACGCTTTTTCCTTTTTGGCCTACTTTTGATATATATTCCACTTACAGTGTATATTGCAAAACTTTTATCCCCATGATGCAACACTATTTGCATTAGAAATGCTCTTTTTTTCCGGTAAATGTATACCACATAATTTCAATATTTCCTTCCTCTAGTAGTTACTGTGCTGTATTTAGAACACAATTAAAAATTGGTATGAGAGAGCAGGCCTTATGCTGTCTAGTATAAATAAAGTTGCTTGCTTTACTACAAACTTGTAGACAGCATCAACATCAAATGGAGCCATTTCCATTTATCTGAGTGTCCTATGAGTGGTATTGAGCAGACCTATGCCTACCTTTAAACAGTGGCCAGTTCCCCAGATGCCACTGAATAAGCTCAAAAAATATTATGAAAAGATACTTTGTTCATCTTTGCAGTTTCAGGGATTCCTTAGTACCTGGATGGTCTCCTAATATTGATTAGAGTAGCCACAGTGTTCCCAAACAGAAGCCAAAAGAGTAAAAAACCAGCACAATGAAAAAAAAGTATAGCCATTACTCATGACTTTTTATCATCCAGACATCTTCCTATTAAGAAAATACCTTTCAGGATCTGCAAGATTTAAATCTGTACCAGGACCTTAGGACATCAGAGATATACACTTGTCAGCAGCTTTGTTGTTGTTGTTGTTGCTGTTGTTGTTGTTGTTGTTGTTGTTGTCCTCCCACATAATTACAGGGACAAAATTATAGTAATTTTTTTTCCCCCAGTTTTCCATTGCCAAAGTAGACCCACTGAGGAATAAAAATACTAATTAGAATTTTGCTTATGTGTTTTATCTGAACTACATGAATTGATTTTGTTCTGGTCTGGATTTAACTTTCTGATATTTACATATTAGACCCAATTCTGCACTATGTAACATGTATGTAAATATTGCTTTCAGGGATGTGTAGCAGTGAAGACCTAGTTCATTCAGAGTCTGATTTAACTGCAACTTAATTCAATGGAAAGGCTCTGACTGGTGTCTGTGAATTGCATCAATCCCTTAATAATTTCAAATGGGATCTAGTGGTGAATTAGTTGTCACTAGGTACAGTGCTCTGTGAGTATGAGTCTGTTGAGTTCATCAATGATAGTACTCAAGCATTAAGAAGAGCCTAAAAAAAACCCCTTAGATTTCTCATTTGGTTATTGGATGTGAATCTTCCTTTTTTTATAATGCAGTTTCACCACCAGATTAAACCCATATCTTTTTTCACCCCAACTACTGAAAGCACAGCCCTAATAAAATTTCATAACTACAACTTAGCCTCATGATTAATCTTTCTAAGAGAAAGTATTGGTACCAAATTAATTATGCTACAAGACTAGACAACTACATTTTGCAGCATTTCCTGCTATTCTATTGGTGCCCACAACAGCTATCATCAGAGTTTGTCATTACAGAAAGTAATGGTAACCAGTTTCTAGAAGTTCCATTGCATATTTTTATCTTATGTCATTGACTCAGGTAGTCTTTAACACCCAGGAACCCACAAAAAAAGACACAAATAACAAAAGCCAGAACTTAGAGAACTCCAGTTCTCTTCTTTTAGTAAACAACATTATATTTTAATTGAAAATGATAGCTCAAGCAAACCACAATATTCTGTAATATTGAACATCTGGTGTCATAGTAGTGAGCAATGATTACTTGTACACAAAGAGGCTGCAACAGAAACCAGGAAATTCATTATTGTTGCTGGCAAAACTGTTTATTTCTGTGAATGACTTGAACATTATTAGTCACAATTCCCAAAACATCCCTTGCAACTTTGTGTTATGTTCACTTTCAGGTACAGTGACAAGCCCATCATTATTAATAGCTGTAGGTGACACTAGAGCTGTAAACCTACTGAGCACACAGGGAAACCTTGCATACCTTGCTTTCTTTCACCTTAAAATCATTTGTCACCGTAGCACCATTAGAGAATAATTTTGCATTCTCCAATGTGTATTGCACACCAATGATACAGCGCTGCTAGTATAGATATTTAGAGTAATTTGTTTTTTGTCCATATAATTCACAGGTTAGGGGTATACCTTTACTCCTGTTATTAAAACAGACCAAACTGAGCTGGTAACATAAGCCTCTGTATTTAAGCTTCAGTTAATAAGAGGGTCCTTAACAAAGCCCTCCTCTCTGAACCCTCCCACTGCATTCAGTTGCAAATCACTGTTTGGCTGGCAAAGCCGTCGTGCTGTCCCCCCCCAGCCCCAAACCTTCTCACGCTGAGCACTGCGGCTCTATCAGGAGCAACATCTCTGTGAGGGGCAGCAACACCTCTCCCTGTGAGGGACCTTTTTTTTATTAATCAGGGCCACTGAATGGAAACCAATCAGACAGAGAGTCCCTTTGGCTTCTGCTCGCTGCCTGCCTGACTTAAAAGTGATGACGGGAGAGAGAGAGAGAGCCCTAGCGAGACGCGAGTGCGTTCCGCGCCGGAGACACGGTGGCATGCAGAAGGCGGGCAGCAGGTAGAGGAGCTGCACTGAACGGACAGAACTGGGCTCACACAGACAGCCTGGGTGAGTACATCAACTTCCTGTAGCATGAGAACTGCCGACATCAAAAGAGCAGATGATTTCTTTAGGAGCGTCTAAAATGTTGAAAATGCCTTACAGATACTTTTTAAGGAAGGGGGAGTGGAGGGGCAGTGTCAGCAGAGCACTTTGGGGATATGTCTCTTACAGAGTTCAAAAAAAAATCACAACCCACTAAATTGCTGGAATCTAAACTTCTGATACTGTATATATGACAATTACTGCATATTAAAAATTAGCAATGCATGTGCTCTTTGGCAACACTATTATATATTATTCAGTTTTTCCTGCCATATGGGAATAACAATATAGCCTAACTTTCATGCAGGATGCTTTTTCACCTGTCCAGATAGAAGCTATCCCCCTTTTCTTTTTTTCACATATGTGTTTGTCAATACACCTTATAAAAACAACCCTAGTAAAGAAGGATGAAAAAATAGGATCGCTTGGCTTCTACTAAGAATGAAGTATTAATGCTTTCTTTAATTTTCTTTAGTGAAAGTAGTAAATTTATTGGGATTTTTTAATATGTGTTACAGGAGAAGTGGAGCTCAGGGATCAGAAACATTAAAAGCTGAGGGAGATGTCCCTTTGGATATCTGTAGCAGTAAGTCAAAGTCAACAGGCTTAAAGTGCAAGGATGCTTTCCAGAAGTGCTTCCAAACTACTTTGTCAGCCTAATATGTATAATCATAGAGTCCCACAGAAAGCATAGAAGGTCAAACTGACCACTTGATTCTGAAGTAACCAGCAGAAAACAACTGAATGGCATTTTGCCTTTTCACATGCAAGAAACATGCTGTCACATCCATTCAATTTCACTGTATGAGCTTCAAAGAAAGAACGATATACATGAACTGAAAGAAAATTGATATCCCTTGCTGTTTAAAGGCAATGTGCATAAAACAGCCACTCACCTTGTCACAGATTTAAATCATAGTTCAGAAAATATAATGGTATTTTCTTAAAATACTTTCTGTTTTCAGTACGTAGATTTACAACAAATGCATGAGTTTTGCTCTGATTAAAGGGATAAAAGTGATTAAACTTATATTTTACTGAAACCATAGCAGGATTATGCTTTTTTACTCAGTACTGCACCATCTACTCATGCTAAATATGGATAAAAGAGCAAGTGTAATACTTGCACTAGTTTTGGAGATGAAATCAAAAGGTTTGTTTAATAAATAATATTGGTCACAGTGATAGGAATTTCTAATGACATATCTTTAAAAACCATTGTCTCTAAGTCATTCTCCATGTCTGAAAAGATAATTTTATTCAAAAAATTGAGTGAACTTATTAAATATTCAGAAGACTTGTGTTATAATTTGTTTATGACTATTACGGAATTTATTAGTGAATTATGTTAGCTGTTAAAAAAGGTGTATTGACATCTATATGTCAATCGGACAGATAAAATATATTGTCCTGTCATTTGTACTTCACTGTGTAATAATGAAAATTCAAGAGAGAATTAAATATGTTTACAGCTAATGTGATTTTCTATTAAAATGAAAAACATTATACAGTCAAATGTCTCTGAAATAATTCTTGCTTGGGGTTTTTTTAAAGTTAGGCAAACAAGATTAATTTTAAATGAAGAAACGTAACTGTATCAGTACCTAAAACAGTTGCCCAGTCTTTTTAAACTTGATGGAGTGAATTCAAAATCTACGTTTTTCATATGTTTATTGTGTGATCTAAGTAGAGTTTTTAATTTCAGAGATCGTCTTGTAGTCATTATTGTCGAGTATTTTGCTTAGTGTGTAACCGGTATCTCTCACCTAAACACAAAAAAAAAGTTTGATGATGCAGTTTGTAGAGCAAATGTGGGGAGAAACATCTCTTCCATATGCTCTGTACAGCTCCATGGTAAAATTGCTTGAAGCTTTCAGAATTTTCACGCTTGTCTGCAGAAGTGACCATTCTGAAAAGGCTGTCCTCCTCTCCAGACAGCAGCCCATGTACAGGGATTTGTGCTTTCCTCTCACCTGGCTGTTGCTCCAAAAGGAAGATGATGTCAGCAGCAGTTGCGTGGTACTGGCAGAGACGCCCTCTCATCATGGGGTCAGCCAATAATGATGATTTCATTCCCTGACCTATCCACCAAACAAAATGTAATAACTGAAATCCACTGGTTTAAATGTCATCACTCATAATGCTGCAGAAAGGACTGTACAACTTAATTCTGACATTCCCTTATCTCTGGCATCAGTACATGGTTTCTGAATCTGCACAACATGGGTTGCAGGGAATCTACTGCCAGAAGCGTTTCAGAAGTAGAGCCAGAGAGTAACAGGACTGACAATTTTCTCTGAGGATGAGTTTCTTTGGGAGATATCATATAAGAAAAATGGGGTACAAAGGCTAGACTATGAGACAATATAGATAGATAAACACATGCGTTTCTTCCATGCAGTCATAACTATTTAACTGAAGAAGGTAACTGAAGCCAAAACCTAGAGAAAAATGCATCTCCCCCTCATATCAGAATGCCTTCTGAATTTCTAAGGCTTGCAGCAGGTGTTACAGGCAAATGTTATCTGCAGAAGCACTAATATTTGAACACGAATAGAGATGCCCAAGCAAGAGCTAACTGCCTTCTGTATGTGAGTGAAAGAGTTTATGAATATAATTTCTAGGAATAAATCCAAAATTTTGCTAAAGGTGGTAGGAGGAGAAGGAAAATAAGGCAAAGGGAAATGAACAAAAATAATTTTTGCAAAAGCAGTCAGAGTAATTTCTCTTTTTTGCCTTTTAAACACATAAGAAATTGCTATGCTAATGTTAGGAAAATGTTAAAAGGTAAGTTATTTTCCTGACTTTTAGTGACTGATCATGTTAAAAAATACCCCAGTGGCACCGAGGACTACTTGCTGAGCATGATTAAACAGGAGAGGCGTAATCTTAATCAAATCACACTACCTATCTGCAGCACAAAATCCTAGCGAAACTGAGACTTGGTTATTTCCGGAAAAATGTTGCTAGCTTCAGGAAAAGGGAAGAATACTGGATGTATACTGCAGCTCAGAAGAAGGCTCAAAATGTTTTAGAAAAAGAAGATTTTTTTTTTTTTTAATACACAGTATGTAATTTCATAATAGAAATGTCAGGAAGTAATTATGTTATTTATAATCTTTGTTCTGCAATCTTGAGAAGATTACAAAAGGACATGGGTGGCATTGTTGTCATCCCATGCACACATAGTGCCACACAGAGACTTGACTTGGTCTCAGTTGCAGAGTACCTCTGTGTCAGAGCCAGGGATAACGTGGCCTCCACTTTCCCAGTCCTCCAATTTCTCTGTATGATTACATCAATGTTCATAAAAATATATATTTATCTTGAATACTTAAAAAAACACCATCAATAACCACAAATGTTTCTCAGAAAATGTATTTCTGCAACTGCAAAATGGAGTGCTTCAAGTGATGGCCAATGTATTCCTTTGCTAGTAAAATGCACACTTCTATAATTAAATTTCACACTTTTAAGTAGTAAGACTAATAGCAACATCAAGACATCACTTTGGATTCTGTTTCCCTCAGGAAAACATAGTTTTCATATTATGTTATCCCCTGATATGCAAATGTCAAGGAGGTTTATGTGAGTACAAATTTTCTAGATGCTAGGTGGTGTTCAGGTTGCTTTGTCCTCAGAAGCTGTACTTGAGAGAAAGAATGACTGTCTTCAAGATAATTCTGCCTGTAATGGTGTTGAAGTTTAGGGCCATGCACGTTGGTACTCAAGGATTCCACTTTCTAAAAATACTGACATCATCTTGCCATTGTACATAAGCATGTTGAGAGAGAGGTCCTAAAGACTTGTCTAGATTCAAAACATGATCTTTGTAAATTACACCCAAGAAGAAATTCTCTGAAATAGAGAAAATTGTGGATAACGCATTTGTGTTTGGGGATGGAAATAGTAGGCTCTTCCGTCATTTTAAACAAATTACACAACAGCTCTGAGAAGGAGACTATCTGAATTTTTGTATTTTTAATAGTTCAATTGAAGTCAATTAATGATGTATATAAGCCTTCTGGCAATATATACAGTTATAATTATATTTAGACATTACTTTCCAAAAAACATTACTTTCCAAAAAATATGATCTATTATATTGATAATCAGTGGTGCAGAATTTGACATTTATACTTTGGCATGTCTTAAAAAAGAATTCAATAAAACATCAAGTTGTTTAAAAAGTGTTCGATAAAGGAAATTTTAAAATTTAATGATCTAAAAACCCAGCTTAAGATCTCACTAAAATAATTGGATTTTATTTCCTCTGTACTCCATCATTCAATATTTGTTCCTAAGGAGATGAAGAGGCAAAGCAAAAAAGGTCTGAGTTGGATATAAGGGTGAAGTTTATCCCACTGCTTCTGTTTGAAAGAGAAAATAGGCACAGGAAAAATGAAATTTAGCATTTTAAAATCCAGCAGTTATGAGTTCTGTATGATTTGAAGATATCAGTAAACTACTCACATCTGATTTTAGCAGATAAAAGTAACCCCAGTTTATGAATAAAACTGTTATATATGTATCTAGAGACATAACCCCAAGCATAAATCATGCAAATTCTAAAGAAAAATAATAAAATATTTGTACAAAGCAATATATTACAATAGTTTTTCTTAAGTTTATAGTGCTGCATTCTGGATGATTTTTTTAAACTTACTTTGTTGTTTATTACAATACTTTTACATAGTTTGCATTATTCTTTGTCACTATTTTCCATACTAGTGGATTTAAATATGAGGTGTTGTAATGGACAACTATTGTAAAAATGTTCTTTCTTCTTATTTTTAAGTCATAGATGCTGGTTGTGGGTAATCCCATGGAAATAATTTTGCCTGTGCAGTAAAAGAAAAAAAAAAATCAGGAAAACATATTTATTTCAAAAGGAAACTCTTGTTGTTGTTTAAACTATTTGTCAGGAGGGCTGTTTGTGCTTGTGCTGCCTTCCAGAACCTGTTTTCAGAACAAGTAACATTTTGCAATAAGACTAGTCCCACTGAAGCCAGCGAAATTACTTTTGTGTATTTCCCTTACCGTGAGTAAAAATGAGTGTAGAATCTGTGTTCTTATAATGATGCTATCTGATAAAAAATTCTATTTTCCTCAGAGTAAACATAAAAATATTAAATTACGAGAAATATTTTCCCATTTTCTGGAACATTTGCAATAATCCTTCAATTTGCTCCCCAAATATAAAAGGTAATTTCACCACTAATGAGAATTCAGACTCGTAGAAAAATGGATTTCTATCTAAAAAATAATGTAGCCTCTTAATTCTTTCCTGTTATCTGTAATCCGTGGATTACCAGCAATTGGGCTTGATCTTGTTTTTAATGGTTTTAAACGTGTGTTATATATGACTTCTTTCCTAGTCAAGACAGTTATCTGGATGGATTTGCACATTTTCTACAGTAAGATAATAAATAAAATCCCTTGAGTCCTAAATAAAATTAATTAATCTCTTCAAGTGCTTTCCTGGAGATGGAACAATACTGAAGGTAATTGTTCTTTGTTTAGTATTAGCAATAGTAGTAGTAGCATCAAGTCTGAAAACTCACATTACTTGAAGTACTCATTTTGTGATATTTTAATTACATTTGTAACATTTTGATATAATTCAAGCTTCTGGTACTTCCAGCTCTTCCAGTTATTGTCTTCTTGAAAAATCTACTTAGGGTGCCAAACCTTCCCTGCAGTAAGCAAAAAGACTTTCAAAAAAAAA
>WEIU01018064.1:0-10343 GCA_013389925.1 Aegithalos caudatus
CAGGTTCTTCCTTTAGCAGTATTAATACTAATCATACAGCAAATTTTAAACAGAACAAAACCACAAAAAATTCACCCAGAAGTTCATTTTTTACAAAATAATCAATACCTCCCATTGAAATAACTACTGATATTAGTCCTTCCATGATAGGTTTAGATAGTGTGCTGTCCAGAATATAATGCTCTTCATAAAATAATGAAACAAATTAAACACTTGTTAGTTCTCACCAAATGAGTTTTACTCTATCAAAGTTACATTCTCCAGCTAAGTATCCTGGCAATATCAGAAAGGCTTTTTTTTACATCTACTAGTTTGGGGCGGGGGTGTTATCTTTCCTTCAATTAACTTGAGCCCTGATTACGCACAGGGACACAACACTATCCATTCCATTCCAGCATTCTTATGTCAGAGGATTTTTCTCTCCTCTAAATCAACCTTAATAAATATAGTAACATTAGCCAGCACATTTAACCAAGAATGCAAATGAGAAAATTTATATTAAAAAAGTTTTCTAAATATAACCTATAAACTGATTTAATCATGAAAGCACACTACATATTTGCTGAAATGTACTCATTTTTGGGATATTGTGCTCTTTCTATTATTTCTTAAACATAAAATTATACAGGAAAAATAAAATAAAGCAAGAATTCCACACTGTTTGAGAGAAGCAGAATATAATCCAGGAGAACAATTCCTGAATATGATAATGGTGTTATATTATAATTTCCTTACTTATTATTCATGCAATATTTTTTTCCCAGACTATTTATCAAGTCATGGATTGATTGTTTTAGTTTTTTTCCATAGTATTCTTTCAGCACTTTTCACCAACTTCAGTTGCTTTGGAAGCTAGCAGAAAATAACAAGGAGTGTGAAGGAGAATATATCCTGCTAATGAAACCCATCTTGGCAGTTATCAATTTATCAGTTTATTTTCTGTGGGTTTTGTTTTTATTGTTGTTTCAAAAAAAATGTGGTGAGTATTGGTGAGTATTCTTTCAGCTTCCAGTGCTTGGAGTTACTTGAAAGCCACTGCATGTGGTTATGAGGAAACAATTCTTGGTGACCTCTTCTCTCTCTCAGGCCCAAATCTTAACATTTATGAAAGCCAAAGCAAGGCAGTGAGGAAATTTCACCTTAGTGATACTAAGTTTGAGTAGAAGTCTCTTTAACATCTGGATAGTATCATTCCAGGAAATTGAAGATGCTAAGAAGAATATTTCCTACTGAAACTTCTTCTGAGGGAAAAAAAAAGCCAACAAACCAACCCAAACCCATTGAAAAATGAAAACCAAAAGAGGATCAAGCAAGACTGGGAAAGAAATACACTCCTAAAATTCCTCAAAGCAGTTCAAAAATCTAAATTTAATACTGGAACAGAAAGGAATTCCTTTGGCCTGAGAACTGTCAGTTTCAGTTTTCTAACAACAACAAAACCAAAATTATGTCTGTAGGATAAATTCATTCTGTATTCCTTTTTACTCAGAAAAATTAATTTCCATGTCACTATCTTCGATCTAGATCAGTGATCGATCACCCTTAACATTATATCCCTTATGCTGGGTTTAAGTATTTTCATATTATTTAAAATGGTTTTCTGCAGATTAAGAATTCACATATTTTATTCCTTCATTTGTGTTTTTAGGTTATATTTAAAAACAGGATTATATTTCCCTGAGGACAATAATACCAAGAAGGAGAAAAAAATGACAGAAAGGAAATTTATGTTTATCTAACTTACACTGAAGACTGAAATCAGTGAACATGCTGGATGGAAAAAAACCCACAAGAAACATCCAGAGAAGGCAGCCATTTCCATGCACATTCAGTTTTGAGTCTAATGTATTAAAAAACTGAAGAACAGAAGTAATAAAAAAACCCCACACCAGTGAAAAAAAAACGCAAACCACGTCTTTTTGTTTTGTTTGCTAGGTTCAAATGTAGTAAATACCTGTAATGCATTTAAAGAGAACATGAAAGGAAATAGAATAATAACCCTTAGACACAAGTGAATGATGCACAGTCCAACAAACAATCTCAATTTGAGCAGTTCTATTCAAACACATCCCCTGGAGATCACTTTCAATCTGTAAGAAGAGTTTATAGAGACTGAAAATGTGAAGAGCTTCTTGTGAATTTGACACTGTTGCATATTTGCTTTTATATGCTATTCCTTTAAAAAGCACAATGTAAGAGGTTTCAGAGAGAAACTAATATTTCCAGATTGGTGAAGATGAGGGAGCAAATTAAAATAGAAAAAACTGCAATGATATCAAATTAATATTATCTCACTGAAGAAAAGAAGCTAGGATACTGGGGTTTTTTTCCCTCATTGGCATATGAGACAGATGGGGTCTACATATCTTTAGGCATGACATTTAATAATCTTCAACAAATAGATCAGACTGTTTTAGGGTTTGTTTTTTTTTGAAGGGAGGTCAGTGTCACATTCCTACCCCACTTGTACACCAGAAAATGTGTGGGAAGAGAGCAGGGAATTTATGCCAGTACAGTACTGACACACAGCAGCTCCATTTGAGCAACTGCTTCAGGATATGCCTCGAGCAACTTTCATATGTTAAATACTCATATGAGGGGAAAAGTAATTTTTACAGCCTAAAAAGTTTTATTGGATTCTCAGCTACGGTTGCTCCAAAGACTGACTCAGCAAAGCAGATATCAGGTAGATATTTTCAGGAACAGATTAATTTTTTGTGGATTTAGGAATAGCCAAAAAATCCAGGATGTTGTGGTTTAGAGTGTAAGTCACACACAAAAAGTGGGTTATTCCGGGTAAACAAAATACATGAGAATGTAGCGAAAGAGGAACTGAACTTGATTTGTTTCCTGCATGGAGATAATATCTCATAAGAAAATTCCAAAGGGGAATAGGCAGCAAACTTAGAATTTACATAAACTAAAATATATGTTAAATTAGATTCAAGAACAGCATGTGAAATCTGATACTGAGTGTGATAAATGTAACTGAAGATCCCCAGAAGAAATGAAAGCAAATTGTTTTCCTACAGGGAAAAGAAAGTTGTCCTTAAAAATAAAATCATATAAGAGTGCCAATGGGTTATCACATTAATACAGTCCAATCCTCTTAATTAGGATAAATCCATCGATAATTTATTGTTTCTACTTTAGAGAAGTATCTCTTAAATCAGTTGTGCTACCTTCCAAAAAAAAAAAAAAGGGAGAAGAAAAAGAAAAATGTTGTTTACTGCATAGCTTATTTTTAGAGTTTTACATCTCATGCCTTAAAGGTGATGTGCATTATTATTTCACATCAGGTTGAAATATATAGATTCCCTTTTACTTTAAGACACAGGTAATTACATTAACACATTGAAGAACAATTATGCTATGCTGTCCATGATGAAAAAACCTAAGTTGCCATTTTCTTCAATTAAACAGATTAGTCTTACCTCAAGCTTAATTTTATAATGTATAAAAATAACTTAGGGTCACTCAATAATGCACCTATGTTGATTTAGCCAGTTCAAGAAACCATGTATATTTCACATTAAAAACCAACCAGAAGTGTTGTCATGATTTAACCCAGCACCTAAGACTTACACAGCTGCTGCCCCTGGGAGGCAACTGGAAGAGTAAAAGTGAGAGCTCATGTGTTGAGAAAAAGGCAAGTAAAGCAAAATCTTTGCATGCAAGCAAGGCAAAAAAAAAAAAAAAAAAAAAAGGAGCTCAATCCCCACTTCCCATGGTTGGGCAGATGTCCAGCTATCCCCAGGGCAGCAGGGCTCCACCACATGCAGTGGTGACTTGGGAAGAACAGATGCCATGACTCAGAACTTCCCTTCATTCCTGCTTCTTCCTCTGGCTTCAAACATTTAGTATGCTGTCATATTGTCTGGAATAACCCTGTAAGACCTGTCCAACAGCTGTCCTGCCTGTGTTCCCTCCCAGCTCCTTGTGCCCCCCCAGGAGATTCCCTGGTGGGGCAGTGGGGAGGCAGAAAAGGCCTTGGATCTTTGTAAGACCTGCTCAGCACTAAGGAAAACTTCTCTCTATTATCAGCACTGTTTCCAGGCCAAATCCAAACCACAGCCCCCTACTAGCTACTCTGGAGAAAATTAACTCTCCCTCAACCAGAGCAAATGTTTATTATTTTTGCTATCAAAGAGCTACACAAATTTTCAAATTCTTTTATGCGCACAAATTAATTTAGCACTCATTAAAATGCATCCCCTTTCAAGAATGAAGAGCCATTAACCAGCATATGGTTATAAAGATAATTACCATATTTGCTATACTGGTTACAAAATGCAAAAATAATGAATTAAAATTATTTTATGATTTAGTCTTCTGAGTGAGCATATTCAGTGTGAGACAGAATCACATATACGCTTTCCATGAGCATATATCACATACAGGCTTTCCATTATTCAGAGTAACCTGCAGCTAGTAAAAGTCCTGAACCTTCTGTTCTGACAAAGTCTTCTGGGCATACAAACCATTACAGCAAAGGCTGAAAGGCTGTGATAATATATACCCAAAAAAGGATTTAAGTAAGCAGATTGCAAATAAAAGATAAACTTACTACTGTGGAAAAGAACCTAGAATAATAACAAATACCCCTGCTTGCAGCATGACCTCTAACCTTCTCTGAAGGACAAGGCTTCCAGAAGTTTTCCAAGAAATCCTTGGGAAAATGTGTGGTAAAACATAAACTCAAATATTAGTCTGTACTGAACATCAGTACCTCTTTCTGTAACAAAGTTTTCTTTGCATGCTCCTCTTTCCCTTCCACACATCAACTTATGAAATCTCTGAGGAGTTTGCAAGACTTGACTTGATAATTTATTTGAGCATTACAGCTCTAGGGTGAACAGGAATACATAGTTATGAATGGCAACTATCAGTGAATATATTAGCCAGAATGGATTAGTCATACAAAAAACAAAACAAAACAAAACAAAAAAACCAAAACAAATGAAAAAAACATGTAAGACAACCTAGATGGCACACAATATACACACATAATCATGATAGCTTTTTTTCCAGACTATGTGATGTACCTGAACTAGAGAAGATGCTTTTAATAAAACCTCCCTTGAAGAGAAGCAAGCCTATCTTGGGCTGCATTACCAAAATTGTAGGCAGCAGGTCTGGGTGTGATCCCTCCCCTCCTGTGCACTTGTGAGGCCACATTTGAAGGACTGTGACCAGTTTGGACTACCAGAAAGATGTGCAGCATTGATTGAGTCCAGAGGAGTGTCTTGAGGATGGCTGGGCCTGGGTAACACTGTCCCAGGAGGAAGCTGAAGACAGACTCTCTCAGAGGTACACAGGAGGAGAAAAAGAGGCAATGAACCGGGTCTCAAGTCCAACTGGCCATTTGGTAAAATATTTTCACAATGAAGGAAGTCAAATGCTAAAATAAGTACACAAAGAGCTTGGGAGGTTATTACCTTTAGAGGTATTCAAAACTTGACTAGATGAGGACTAAGCACTGATCCTTTGACTAAGTAGCTTCTAGTGATTCTTATGTAACAGATTAATTTCCCTTTGATCCAGTCTTCACAAAGATAAAGTCTGTAATGGCATCTGCATTTAAATTTCTCCCACCTAGAGCAACATAATGAAAGCTCTAATCTTGAGGCAGAAAAATTCTTCATTCCCCAAATGTTCTTTTACCATCATCTTTTTATCATTTCAATGACAAAGATAAAATATGCCCATAGAAAATGTCTGATTTAACTAGATTCTGCCTGTTAACAAGGACTTATGCAGTCCTTTTTTCCTTTTAAGGTGTCCTGAGTTCTATTAGGCTTTGATGTGATTTTGGGAATCCAGATTACCTAAGAAATTGGGTTCCAGTGCAGGAGATAATCAGGAAACACTTGGTTCCTGTTGTAGCTTCATCACAGTGAATGAATTTAGCATTGTTCCTAGTTAAAATCTACTCTGTTAAGATGAAGAAATATCTTTAAGCCAGCTATCCTTTGGATATTCTATGAATTACATCCAGTAGAGACAAAACTTGTGTATATCTGCCTGCATATCCAAAGGTGTATATCAGGAAGAAAGAAGACATGAGCATGTATAGGTATTGCATGTGTTTTAGAAGATTGTTACTTCAGTGTTTTACTAATATCCTTAAATACAGACAGCTTTTAAACAAGATCCAACAGGTACTTTAGCTGTAGACACAAATTTAGAAGAAGTTTAACTATTCTGATTATTACAGAAATTGGCTGTTTCTTCTGTCTAAACTAATGGAGAAGATCACACCTTTAGCTAATACCCTTTCAAGGTTGATTGACATTCATAGGCACTATAATTCTCTGTGAGGAGAAAGATCTGCATGTTTCTAAACTCCCCAAAACAGCATTTGACAGGCACAGGTTTTGATATCCATTCTTTCTTTCCATGAGAATACAAGGGATGCAAATTTGAGGCAAAGTCAGTAAGCACCACCACCATGAGGCTCTCCTCTCTTCTAGGAAACAAACATCATACCAGGCACAACTAACAGGAAAATTATGGAACTGTGTTGGGTGTCACTTAATCTACTTCAAAAGAGTGAGGGGATATAAATGTAGTTAGTTTGCTAACAAATTAAACCAACTTTTGGCAATTTTTTTCCTCCTGCTGCTGCTGTTTCCCCTGGGAAAATGATATCAGCTGTGGCTGCTCAGTGGACAACACTTCTATACTTACACACCACCACCTGTGCTCCCATCCCAACTGCTTGTTACCAAATCTGTGGCAACATTACCTGAGTAGTTATAAGAACCAGATATCCAAGCAGAAGGAGAAAAAAAGCTATTTTTTCAGACAGCTTACTTTAAAAACCTTTAAAAACTTCTACAGAAAGTGGCACTTTCACTGTCAAGATAATCCAAGAACACTGATTTAGATTCTACTAACACTGAATATTTCTTCTGCAGTAGCTCTTATGTGTTGCACGTGATTGTTATGCAATCTCAAAAGTTTCTCCAGCATGATGACACTTCAGTTCTAATCTATATAGATTTCAAAATTCTGCTACTCTCTACAAAAGAATAGAAAAGGATTCCATTTAATTGTATATCACATATGTTCTCCTTACAAACATGGACCACTCCTTGGTCATTAGAGTAGTATGTTTGAACTTTTAAATGTGAGACAACACTATATTTATGCCACATATAGGAAAATAACCAAATACATCTCTATCAAATTACATTATGTAACTATCAATGTTATATCATCTGATTAAAAACTGTAGGAGGTAAGTACTGAATGAACAACTAAAACTTTCATCTTTAAAACTCTCCAGTATTTGGAACAAGGAAACTGTGAAGTATCCTATTACAGACACTTTTGATTTGAAAGGTAATATTGTATAGCAGCTCAATTGACTTGTGATTTTTCTAGCAAAGTCTTTCTGAATATTCAGAAAAAGTATTTTTAATAAATTCAGTTAAAATTATTAAAATAATTACATACCTCTATATAGATGTGACTTTTTTCCTCCCTAAAGTGACAGTAAATTTTAAGTTAAATTTTAGCAAATATAAAGTTTAAACTAAAAATAAAAAGGTTTAAAGAGACCAAATCAATGCATATTATTTAAATAAATAAGTTTACAAAAATGTTTGTTGAACATTATACACTATTTGATTTTTTGCATCAAATGCATTTTCTTCAGAGAAGAAAGCATCCTTACAGCAAGATGAAAAATGTATATTGAACGTTAAAATGTGTGTAAATCTTTATCACTTTGAATGAGGTACTGCACCTTCCATGTAACCAGAGTTGTAGACAAGACTATATGTAAGATTCTACCTTTGAATTTTCTTATTACCAAGAGCACACCCATTCCTTTTCACACACAGCATTGTAGCCTGCAAGTGCAGGAAATAAAGAATGATTATGTCTAACAACAGGATTCTAGGACTGCATGAGCCCTGCAAGTTCTCAGCCTTAGGATTTGTCAGGCTTCATTTGGTTTGACTTTCCTGTGGCTTTTGTTTAAACTTGTTTAGCTGTGATGGCAATTGTCTAATGACCAGGTGAATATTACCTAATTATTTTTAGTTTTATCTTAGCTTTGAGCAACCGTGTTGTATAAAGCCCACTGTAACAGTAATTTTGATACTTATCTGTAATTAACAGATAGTAATAACAAGTTGCATTCCTGTGCAGAGTTAACTCTGACCCTAGACAAAAATGAGCAACAGAGCTGTGCAGTCAGATAATTATAAAGGCCCTAAAACTACCAGCAGATGATGAAACCAGAAGCCCTCAGCCAGATAAATTCTTCATTGGCCAATTATAGTTTGTTAAAGGAAAGTTGCCTCAGGAACTGAACAAAAGGGAGATTAAATAATATACATCCAACACATGTAAAATACTGCATGTCAGGCAATTTACCTCTGTGGAACTGCAGACCAAGAAAGGAAAAGCAAAGTATGCAGCTCTGGAAAAAAACATGAAAAAGTCCCAGTATATCCTAGAGTTAAATAATTTTCATCTCCAACACCATGGCAAAGCACTCTCAGGATGATTTATCATAATCCTCCTGAACTAGAAGGGAGAGTAGCAACAAGCATTTAAGATATAGAAGGAACATAGTCTGGGTAAGTACCATGGAAAGCATCAGTTCATTCCCAAAGATGCTGTTAAAAGTGTACCATCATAATGGGCCTAAAAGTATCTGTTTTAGAATTAGTCAAGATTTTAATTAGTCTAACTATATCAGCATACACACACACAAAGATTTGATATTTATGGCTTCTTTTTTTTCCACAGAAATTTTAGAGTCTTTGGCTTGCCAGCCTCCACTCTTGATGTTTAGTCTGAAAAGCAATAGCTCAATCAGGAATTGCTGCAAACATTCTACCACAGACTTGATTTTTTCTGTGTACAACTCACCATGCCTTGAGATTCAGATCGTGGATATTGCTGGTGTACACTAAATATACTGCAACTCAATTGGATCCAATTGTTTGAATATCACTAGATATATCATGTGAAATTTTTTAAAACTCCAAAAACCAAGAAACCAGGAAATAAATATGCAAAAATCCTTTTCCAAAGAATGAAAACTGAGGAAGAATAATTTAAGAAGTTAATGAGAAGAATCAAAGCAAATTCCAGTATTTTGTTTCATATTCTCAATTATTCAAAGCAGTAACAAAAGAGGAAAGTCCTCCTCTATGAAGCAAAATGTCAGTAGGTTTTGTATAACAGTTAAAGAATATACATTGAGACAATCAAAAATCCACAATAAAATTACAACAAAGAAATGTTCAGGCAAGTGTTGTGAGCTCATGAGAGTAAATGTTCACTCTGACTACTAGCAGTAAGTTCATTTTCAGTGAAAACATTAAGATACAGGCAAGGGGAGAAGGATATCTATTTTAATCTTTTTACACAAAATTATAATCAAGCTGTTTTTCATCTGATGAACAGTATCCTGTTAAGAATATTTACACTTCAAACATTCTTAGAATCACGAACTTAGAAGAGTAATACAAAAATTTATATTCAGTTGGAAATAATGTATTTCCAAAGCTGTAGGTTACCTTAGTACCTACTACATAGCAGATACCTTAATGAAGTATCTTTCTGAGTTGTGCTGCTAAACTGCAATCAGGAAACACAAGAATTTATTTAAAAACTTCTACATAGTTCTTGAATTTTAGAACAAAGGTAAAATTCTAAACTAAGAGTAGCAACAAATAACTTCAAAGAAAATTTAAGGCAAAGAATTTGTTTAAACTTAATGAAGCATGTACTATAATTTCTTTTATAACTGCACAGAAATTTTGAAGTATCTTTAAACATTAATTTTTGATATAACACCTATGCCAAATGAGTTCATTGTCTTAGTTTTTTCTTTCATTATTTCTTTTTTATCACAGATCTCTAGATTTAAGCAAGTGGTAAAGCCATGAGGATGATGTATTCTGTTATTACCTTCAAGGCTTATATGCTGTTTATAACCTACAATCCTGCTGGCAGTGTGATGGATCCCTGACAGATTTCTTAGACAAAATGGGCAAGTCCTTTTACCTGTGCATGCCATGCAATATATTTTCACCTTCATGGCCTTCTATGGATCATCCCTCCCTTTCCTGCTTCAAAGAAGCCTATTTGTCTATCAGTAAGATAGGAGCATATGGTGTCAGTCTGACAGGTGCTGAGAAGTTCTCTGATATTTAAATGAATTCATCATCAGTTAGAAAAAGAGAAATCTGCACCTGATACAGTCTGGAGTTAACAAAATGACAGCAAAACTGTGAAAGGGAACCAGTTTGTTGCTGCTTTCTTCTGGACTGAATTTATAAAGGCCGGATTCATTTACTGTCCTCTTTTTTTTTTTT
>WEIU01018081.1:2081-12978 GCA_013389925.1 Aegithalos caudatus
CACAGGTAGAGTGTGACCTTCAGGCAAAGTTTATTAGAAAAGCTCCCACTGAGTCATGAGGTGCAGAAGGGACCCTTTGCCTTCTAAACTCCTTCTCAAAGAGGAGCCTGGCGTGGCTGGATTCAATCTTAGTGCAAAACTAATAGTTTTAGGTCTAAAAATTATAGGGCTGTGATTGAACCTTTGTACAGCTTTGTCCCACAGGATTAAGGGAGGCAAATCAGATATATTTATATAGAAATGGATTATTTACTATAATAAATTATTAGACATAAAGATCTTAATGATAACTATTTACTCCCCAATACAGAAGCTAAAATTAGGATACTATAGTGTGTACAGTGTCAAAGCAATTATATTAAAGCAATTCCATTAAAGCTAGCAAAGAAACCTTCTCAAAATTATTAAGTAGAGATTGATCTTACTTGCCCATATCTTCAACTATGGGCAAATCTGCTTCACTTAACCTGGAGGAGTAGAGCATCCTCATCCAAGGGAGGAATTTCCACACACACTCTCCAAGAAGGGATATGTTAGAAGAACCTGTTTGAAAGTGGAACTGGACTTTCAGAGACTTCCAGTCATATCCAGGCCAACTGTGTCACCTTAGCATTTTTAGATAAGGATACTTTACCATATCTGCCACAATTTCACCTCACTATCAGGATGTTTAACTTTAGTGTTGATGAGTCCAGACTGGTTTTAGCATAATTCAACACTTAAAGCAGCATGACACCTCCTTCTAGTTCACTACAGATAGCTTTGCAATAGAGGGCATTGCTCAAGTTGGTTTGCTCCATTCCAGGCAGAGTATCCTGCTGCACCACCTACCCACCGTTATTTAGGAGGGCTTTAATTTTTTGTGTTCATTCAAATTCCTTGAAAGAAGGATGTGTATATAAGCAGATGGAAAGTATGTACATTGCTGTCATCTTTGGTTTACTGGAAATAAACGTATTGAGTTTTTGGGAGACAGCCTGTCTTCAAGGCCTTGCTTGTCAATAGCAAGTGCTATNTAAAAATGATGTATTATGTTCTTTGCAGACAGTGGCAACTTGGAGATAATGGACTAATTTATTTTGACTGAGTTTCATTAGACTCTGAAGTTTGTTTTGGAATTGGGTATTTAAATCCTTTCAGCTACCAGAAATCTAAGATGGTATAGACTTGAATAAATAGAGGGAAGGAGAAAATAGGGGAGCTAGGTCCCTGACAAGATGGTACACTGTGAGATTGGTACAGCAGCTCTGCTTCTGAAAGAGTAAGTTGTGTCAGATGAGACTCAGTCTGAAAGTGTGTGAACTGAATAGTTTTATAAGGCCTTGTTGCAGATCCTGTGAATGGGTATGTCAGTAAATGTGTGCTGAAGAAAAGGTAGCTGACTCTTAAAAAAAGGGTGAGGGAGGAAGAGAGAAATGTCACATGAACCTGTTCAGCTTGGAGTTTTTCATCTCTGAGTTTCCATGTTTCTTGTTCACAGTTCTAAGCTTCTCTTTCATAAGCAAGCAATCATTTTTCTTTGTCATGTGAAGAATAGACTTTTTATTAGGATGCTTTATTGATTTTTTTTTGCCTGTGAAACGTAAGCTGCAGTGTTGCTAAGGCTATTCAAAATGTTGCAATTCTTATTCTGCTGGATTTGTGGAAAAACTACATAGTAAAACATAGTCAGATAAATCTTCATGCAGTTTTGCTTAAAGTCAGAAGCCTGACTGGGAGTTACGAATGCTTGGCAGTTATGAGCATGGAACAGTACTTTTAAAATAGAAAATAAATTAGAATCCCCACAATGCCCTTTGGTCTGAAACCTGCATGAACACATAGTTGTTCTCTGCTTTGTTTGAAGGTCGTGCTCTCAGATCAGTGTGCATGGAATGTGTGCTCAGTAGGTCAGAGAGAGCTCTCCCCCAAACAACCCTTCCCTCTCTCCTTCTGGCCCTTCAGCACAGGTCTGGAAAGCTTGCACTGACTGTACCGGCCTTCAGATCAAATCCTCATATGATCTGTAGCACTAGGAGGAGGTGCATACAAAATACACAGCTGTCCAAGCAAGGCAAAACTGTCTCTAAAGACAGTATTGCAAGAGGAGAAATGCTAATCATTGCCATCAGTCTGACTTCTGTGGCAAAAGAAGCTGAATTTACTGCTCACTGAGATGGGTTCTTTTTTGGGGAGGGAAGCAAGGAGGGAGTGTGGTATTCATGATAGACTCAGTCAAAACAGCACATGGCACTGAGAAAGATGTGTTGAAGTCTTTGCTCCTGTTCAGGGAGATACCTGTCTGAAGAGCCATCCAACACAAAACTTGAAGAGTTCTCCATTCTGAATTCTGTCCCCTTTGAACTACCATTGTATTTCTCCCACCTTTATTCAGTTTAAAATTAATTTTTACTTCTCTGTCAGGCCCTTCCTGCTGGGAGGGTCACAAGGGAATGTATATATTTTTTTCACTGCTGCAGGAAGCTGCTGTTGTGCTTAAGCACTTTCAATGGTTTCCTGCAACCACAGAAGAGTTATGCAAAGAGAGCAAAGGGTGGGTGTGCTCTTGCCCTTCCTGCTACAAATCAGTGATCTTAGCTTCCACATAAATTGAAATAAGTGGATGTTGTCAGTTTTCAAACAGAATTAATTGTTGTGGCTAAAGGGATTATTACTATATGAAGTGAACATACCGTGTCTTTTTTTGTGATAACTCTCCCTTTTTAATTTTTTTTTTGCTCCATGTGATGCCATCAACAATTTTCTTAAGCTGATGCTGTATTCACAGAAAAGAAAAACATGTTGTGTGCAAAAAAACCTGGTGATTACATTTGAAGTCAGGTATCTGGCTTCTACACCACTTTCTTGTTTGAACTGAGAAGCAGACTTAGTACCAAAAATGTGGTTTAATTTTTTTTAAAATTTTGTATTTTAGAAAGCCTAAATTTAAAAACTTGCAAAGATGACAGGAATTTGGGCAAATAAGATGGGAGGGGATCACTTCATCTCTATCTAAATGCAGATTTCATTCCTGCAATAATCATGCATTATGTATTGTTCACAGCCATTAACATTTTTTTAATATTGTATTTTTAATGCAGATACATTTTGTTCCACCTCTGCCTGTGTGCCTGCTTTGTCTGACTTTCTGTGGATTCCTGCAGCATTGTGATAATCCTGCAGATGGCTTGTGATGCTTATTTAAAGGTCTTCATCAATCCCATGTTTAGTTTAAAGATTTCTCAAGTAATAAAAAGGTAATTAACTGCTGGGAATTTATCTGTAGTGAGAGGATGCTCTCATTTTTAAACCTTAGAAGTTGTACATTTGGAGTGGTATGGCTAAAGACCCTGGCTCAGGAGGCTTCCCATCAACAGCCATCTATTGCCTCAAATGGTGCCTATTCCCTCCACCCCCCCTCCCCCCAAAAAAACCCAAAAAATCTGTAAGTTCAAAAACAAACTTTCGAAGGCTGTGAATGCTGCATATTATTAAATTTTGAGAGTTTTGTATGTCCTCCATATTTTAGTGAGATGTCTTCCATAAGTCATGATTTTCAATCTCATTAATCAGTTTCTCGGTGGATGACTTAAAAAGAACCATATGAATTACTGCAGCCCAGTGTGGCTGGTGAAAATAATTTTCAGGTGCATTGCCAGTACAAGCATCAACAGAGAATTTTATGTAACCATGTTCCATTGTAGATGCTTTTGATTGTGGTTAGAGCAATGTATGGAATGATTAATAATACTTTTAGAAGCCATGACATAAAATACTATCTAGTTTAGGAACATAAAATAAATCTATTGAATCAAGTCATCTGTTCATCAGTGCCAGAATCACATCTCTTACAGCTAGTAGTTTTCATCTCCAAAACATCATCCTTGTGTCTCAGACTTTGTTACCTATTCCTACTTATTTCTTGGATAATTGGTTAGGCCATTTTTTCATTGAGTCTTTATTATGTCAGACATCCACTCAAAGATGTGTGTGCACTTGGTATAGTTTTTTTTGTTCAAACAAATATCTTTGTGGTACCGAGTAACTTATCTACAAAAGTCACATTCTGAATATATTAAAACCTTTCGTACAGCCGTGAGAATTACTTACATTCTTTACAGAAACACAGAAATTAATTTGAATTACAGTATGATAACAAATCTGTATACCCCAGAAAATTATACTCAGTATGTTCTGCAAACAGATAGGCAATTGTCTCCCAGTATATTTAGTCTCAAAATCCTTAACTTCATCAGAAGTATCAGTCGTATTTTAAATATATTAGATCAACAGCAGTTAAATTTTTTACCATGTTTAGTTTTTCTGTTGTGCTAATATAGTGTTTTCTGAATGGGGCAAAGCAGGGGAACACAAGTGTGTTCATTTGGAGACTTGTTGGCTAAGGAAAGCATGTGAAAGGGGTTTTGTTTGTTTTTCACAGCTCCAGCGAGTGGTGACCTTGTGTTTCAGTTACTTTGCATGTGAATCTTTGCCCATATAACTGCTTTAGTTGCATGTATAAGATGGAGGCCAGGAAAATGTGTTTTCTATTTTCAGTGAAGAAAATTATGTAGTAACATTTCTTGGCTTCACCTGTTTTGTCTGCACTTTGGCATAAAAGACAAACTTCAAACTTGAAAGCTCTTTAATTTGAAGTCATGACACAATTTTACAAGTAGTAAGTATCTCTTGAGATTTTTTTCACATTGTAACATGGAACCTTTGAAATTAGTGCAGCAAATAAAGCAGAATAGAGTGTCCTGTTACAGTATTTACTGTGCATTTTTTTACTGCATTTTATTGCTATTTCATATTCTTAGGTGTGATTAAGCAAGGTTCCCTTGATTTATTGAGTTTTGTATTACAGAAACAACAAAGGAATGATAAGTTGTAAATACACAGACTTTATAAAGGAGAGGCAGGCACAAGCATAAGTGCTTAGTACACTTCTGAAACTGGACAGGTTTTCAGTTAGGTCTATAAATTTCCATTCAGTATTGGATAGACATAAAGCCAAGTAACCAAAATGAAAAAAATCTGTCAGTTCAGGTCAAGGTTTGAACAAACAGAAGGTTGATATTGGAATATTTTGGGAAAACTACTATAGTAATTAAAGACAGCCCCCTGTGGAGACTAAAGCTGTGGGTTAAAGCTGTGAATGTTTTATAAAAACAAGTTGTAGAGCACAAACATTACTTCTTGCAGAATGTTGACAGAAATAGTGAAAGATATTTTAAATATTATGTTTATATTTAAACATGTGGTTGTTTTCTTCTAAAAAACTATAATTCCTTCTTGAGTTAAGAGGGATGCCTTTTTTCCTTAGTTAAACGTGTCCTTGTTACCCGTGCTACCTCTGGACCTAAAAGCACATATTTTTTCAGTTAAAGGTGGCTTGCTCTGTAAATGAGGCAAAGGGAATCTGTATATTCTCTATGTAATGGCCTAAGGGATGTAGTGAATGACATTTCGTATTTGTATATCTATGATACACTGATTCTTTGTGTTGCTTTATTTGGGAAGTAAAAGGATGCATTTTTCACTTGGTGGTGGTATCTTTTTTCTCTTCCCCAGAATTAGCAAAATGGTAACACAATTTTATCCTCTTATATGTGTAATTGAACGTTTTTGTCATCTCATAACTCATTAAGTTAACATCTTCCTTATTTAAAATATTCAGCCTTTTTTTTCCTGCTGATATAACTCTTGTGATTTCCATAGCATCCATCATCTTTAGCCCACATTAATGAATATTCATACACTCAACCTTTCTTAAGTAAGTGTAGTTAGGAACAGAACATTAAAAAAACCAAACAACTAAACATGTTCCAAACAGCTCTTTAATGATAAAGCAACATAGTTCAATACAAAAAAAGCTGCTGAAAATAATGCATTAAAAATGTAACACCCATATTCCTATGCAAAACAGTAAACATATTTTTAACTTAAATGTTTACATTTTCAAGTATCTTTATTAACCATTCAAATATCTTCAACAGCAACATACAGACCCCTTAGTGAGTTTGGGAATGACACCAAGCAGACTAGTGCAGATGAAGGGATTGAGGGAAGAGACACCATCCAGAGGTGCCTTGACAGACTTGAGAAATGAGAGTATGGGAAATTCATGAAGGTCAACAAGGCCAACTGCACTTGGTCTTGCGTCTGGGTTAGAGCAAACTTCCAGGATCAGTATAGGCTGGAGGATGAATGGATTTGAGAGCAGCCCTGTGGATGAGGACTTGGGAACCGTGGTAGGTAAAAAATGAGACGTGACCTGACAATGTGTACTTGCATCCCAGAAAACCAATTTCATCATATGAAAAGAAGCATTGCCAGCTGGTCAAGGGTTGTGATTCTCATCTTCTCTGCTGTGCTTTTGTGAGACTGCATTTGGAGTCCTGGACCCACCTCTGGGGCCCCTAGCACAGGAAAGACATGGACCAGTTGGAGTGAGTCCAGAGAAGGGCCACAAAAATGATCAGAGGGCTGGAGTGCCTCTTCCATGCGGAAGGACTGAGGCAGTTGGGGTTGTTTAGCTCAAAGAGAAGGAGGCATCAGGGCAACCTTATTGTGGCCCAAACCATTCTTTGATTCTAAAAAACTGAGTCTTTATAATTGTCTTCTATAGACCTTTTCTGCATTTTCAGAATATGAAATGCAAAATTCCAGGTGGTAGCTACTTGGAATCACTTCTAATAGAAGCAAGCTTTTAGACTGTGATCTAAGCTTTTGTTTTAAGCATGGATTATACCAATTAAAAATATTACGCAGTGACAGAAGAGCAAAGATACTTTTCAGCTGGCTATTGGAATATGCTGTCTAATCTCACAATTTTTAAATTTTTTTTTCATTATCAGATATATCTGAGGTTTATTACATTGTTAGTCTTTCTTGATTATGATTATCAGAGTGGACTGTTATTTTGAGAGCAGATTAAGTGTTTTTTTTTTCTGAAAGAAGGTGGTCTTGGAAGATCTTCCATTCCTAGGTACAAACTAAGTCTGTTAGGTTCCCATCTCAGCACTTGTCTTTTGAATGAAAACTCAGCTGAAAGTGCTATTTCTATCCTTTTCATCAGTGCTAGTTTGTGACCCAACTAGTTATATTGCCTTCTAAGTTTTAATTGGGAATAAAATGAGTTGTACAGATCTCNCCACCTAAGCTATCCTCTTTGTCTTCAAATTTTAATGTTTTTTCAGTGTCAGAACAGTACTGTCACTAAATACGAATATTACAAATAAAACCTAGTACAGTTTAGTCAAGAAATATTTTTTACATTTCTTTCAGGCAGATGCTCTGAACAGAACCAAAACAAACTATGGCTTGTCTTACAATGACAAATATGGAAAGTGCAGCAACTTCTACTGTCCACCAGAATGGTGACATCCATGGGAATAGCAGCGCACCCANCTTGGGAACCGTGGTAGGTAAAAAATGAGACGTGACCTGACAATGTGTACTTGCATCCCAGAAAACCAATTTCATCATATGAAAAGAAGCATTGCCAGCTGGTCAAGGGTTGTGATTCTCATCTTCTCTGCTGTGCTTTTGTGAGACTGCATTTGGAGTCCTGGACCCACCTCTGGGGCCCCTAGCACAGGAAAGACATGGACCAGTTGGAGTGAGTCCAGAGAAGGGCCACAAAAATGATCAGAGGGCTGGAGTGCCTCTTCCATGCGGAAGGACTGAGGCAGTTGGGGTTGTTTAGCTCAAAGAGAAGGAGGCATCAGGGCAACCTTATTGTGGCCCAAACCATTCTTTGATTCTAAAAAACTGAGTCTTTATAATTGTCTTCTATAGACCTTTTCTGCATTTTCAGAATATGAAATGCAAAATTCCAGGTGGTAGCTACTTGGAATCACTTCTAATAGAAGCAAGCTTTTAGACTGTGATCTAAGCTTTTGTTTTAAGCATGGATTATACCAATTAAAAATATTACGCAGTGACAGAAGAGCAAAGATACTTTTCAGCTGGCTATTGGAATATGCTGTCTAATCTCACAATTTTTAAATTTTTTTTTCATTATCAGATATATCTGAGGTTTATTACATTGTTAGTCTTTCTTGATTATGATTATCAGAGTGGACTGTTATTTTGAGAGCAGATTAAGTGTTTTTTTTTTCTGAAAGAAGGTGGTCTTGGAAGATCTTCCATTCCTAGGTACAAACTAAGTCTGTTAGGTTCCCATCTCAGCACTTGTCTTTTGAATGAAAACTCAGCTGAAAGTGCTATTTCTATCCTTTTCATCAGTGCTAGTTTGTGACCCAACTAGTTATATTGCCTTCTAAGTTTTAATTGGGAATAAAATGAGTTGTACAGATCTCATTACAACAATTCTTTTAGCTTTCAGGTTTAGTTAGCATGTTTGTAGGTGAGCACAGGCTGTCTAAAATCCAGTGAAAAGTGATAATCCTCTAGCTGGACTCCCAGTTAACGTTTTGGTTTTTCATGTAATACTGTCAGTAACTTTTTCTCTAGGGCTACGTAGTAAATCAGAGTGAAANTCCATGGGAATAGCAGTGCACCCAAGCAGACAGAACCATTGCTTCAAGTGTACCTTTATCATTCTCCTGGGAAGACAGAAGGAGATTACCTTCAATTTTCAGCTGGAGAATATGTTGCAGAAGATATTTGTGCTGTTGCCTGTAAAACCTGTGGTAAGTATATATCTAACAGTTTCTCTAATGCAGCAGTGAAATCCAGCTTTATACAAGAAAGTTTTTAACCATCTAAAGCTCATCAAAATGGTGGTATTTAGACTGAAATACTAATTTCTTTGTTCTTTCAGAAGTAGTTAACACCAGACTGTAAAACTGTTCCCGTTAGAATGGTTGTGAAGCTGAATGGGTGACTGCCATATTTTTTCAAATAATTTAACTGTAACTGAAAGTCATCTTTCATTGAGCTGAGATACTGTTTAAATAGTTAAATCATAACAGCAGCTGTAAATAGCTTGAATTACTTCCAGATGCAGCCCTGCAAAACACATTGGTCTTGGAAGTTATGCATATGTTGTATATTACACATGCTTAATCACTTTCTGGAAGGAAACTGTTCTATTAAATATAACAGGAATGCCTGTGTGTGGTTAATGCTCTAGTGCTCTTCATAATAGTTTTGGAAACAAGGTGTGTAAATAACATGGTGGTATATTTTAAATAAATAAATAATATGTTGATATCTAAGAATGCCTTTGAATTGTTGCATTTACCTAGAGTCTAGCATACACCAGGGCTGAAATCTCTAGTAAAATAATTTTCAAGCATGTATTTTGTGCATGCATCTTTCTTTCTTTGCAAACGTACATTGAATTTTTTACTAAAACAAATTCATTTCTATAATCTCTTGGTATGAAAGTGGCCATCTTTTTTTTGTTTTTTTTTCTATTTCATAACAACTATTAGTGCTTAAATCATGAGGCATTCCTTCTTATTGTTTGTGGGTTTTTTCTTTTTTTTTCCTAAGAGGATTTTGTGGTTCTACAGCAGAACACATACATCTCCATACAGTCAAATAATGTTTCTGTTGGCAAGACTCATCTTTCAGGAGTAATCTATGAGCCAGAATACTTCATTAAGAAGGGAGTAATTCAAGTATTAAGCAAGATTGAAATATAACAAATTTGGTAATTGTTAATGAATTCTGTGATCTAAACAACTGATAGATCTTTTGATAGTAGAGTCAATTACATCCAAGTATGATTGCAACTGGCAAGCAGGACTGGATCTAGGCAAACATCAGCAGAGGGAGTTATGTACCTTTCAAACAGTTCAAACAATTGAAGATTTTCCAGTCGCTGCTAACTTGACATTAGATCTGTTATATCTGGTATGTATTGGCTATAAAAATATGTCTGTCTAAATATTATTCTCCCAGTTTGATACATGGATACAAAAGCTCGGCCTTTTTTTTTAAACTTTATTTAAAAACAGTGTTCTGGTTTGGGAAAATATAATAAATATGAACATTTTTGTGCATTCATATTTTTAATAAGGAAAACTGTACATAAAAGTCACTATCACATTTTCCAAACAGAAATGCAAATATAAATAAGACATCTTAAAATTAAATTTAAATTGTTGGATCAGTCATGGTTCATTTCTTAAAAGTTAGCTAGTTAATTGCCAAGTAAAATATTAGAAACGTCACACCAAATTGAAGAAAAGGTATTGCTCTCAGCCTGAGGGGGAAAGTGGTATTAGAGGAACTAACTGATGGAAATTAAATATATCAGAGAAATAGTTCTAGAGGTGGCAGACTCACTGTGTTATGTGTATCTTCATTTTAATTCTCACCCATCTGAATTGCAAGTATGTTGGAGGTTCCGTGGTACCACCCTTGAAAAATGCTGGTTTCTCTGGGGAAACCACTAAATGGCAGAGGATTTTTAATTTTAACTATGTAAAAACACTATTTCAAAGGACTTAATGTGACAAGTGGTGGCAGCGTTTGCAGTCAATTAAACATTTTTGAGGGAGAGATTGCATTGCATAATGTGATGATTTGTAGTACCTCTTTGTTTCCATGGTTCAGAAGAAATTCTGTGCTACTAACAGGGCAATTCTTGGCAGATTTTCCCTAACATGCTGAATTTCCAGAGTTGACATGACTCTGTTTACATGGATCAGAGTTATCATTGAGTATAACTGTTCACTGAGGGTTGGGATTTTTTTGTTTGTTTGTTTGGTGGTTTTGTTTGGTTTTGGAGCAGGGAGGTGGGGGGATGTTTGTGTGTGTGAGTGTGTACGTGTTTGTTTGCTTGTTTTTGTGAGTAGATGATGTTGTTTGGGTTTTGTTTGTTTGTCTTCCTTTAGGTGATAGCCTTTCCTGAAAATCCACCTGGAACATACAGCCCCCTGCTCTCCCCCTGCTAGCTGGGGAATTAATCAGTACTCCGGGTAATTCTGTTTTTCCA
>WEIU01018162.1:0-14744 GCA_013389925.1 Aegithalos caudatus
CCGGCCCACGCTAGATGGCAATGCTGGCGCGGCTCTTCAAGTGGGATGGGACACGCTCAGGAGGCCGACGCGCCCTTTGTGGCCTGCCGTCATCGTATAGTGGTTAGTAGTCTACGTGGTGGCCGCAGAAACCTCGGCTCAAATCCGAGGCACGGCACAGCGGCCACGCAGCTGTTTTAGTGCTCACGTTCGGGGCCGTGGTGCTGGAGACAGCGCCGGGGAGGTGACACCCTCACCCTGCTCAGAACCACTTCGGTGTCTCTGATGCATAGAAAAAGCAGATGAGAGAAAGTTGTAGCTGCAAGAAAGAGAGTTTCATATAGCTCATTGCTACCCGACAAGATGGCTGGCACTCTTTGCACCATGAGCTTTTTGTCTTGTCGTGTGTGATTTCAAGAGCACATAGATGTTGCTGTACTAATGTTGTCCGAAACATCATTTTTCTGATTTCACGCTGTCAGATTTTTATCAGACGTCCTTGTGTTCTCCCAGAAAATATTAATTTCTTTCTATGGTCTGTCCCCGGGGATTACTCAACACAAAGGAAAATTCCAAAAGAGTTTTTCCAGAAAGAGCAGCAAAGGAAGCATTACATGCAAATTATTTCTTTAATGTGAAGCCTCGGAGTACATTTACTCCAAAAATTATGCACTTATGAGATGAGTAATCAATAGCAGCAAATGGAAGACATCACGTCTAGGTATAAATGTGATAAAAGAGAGGCAAGATATTGCTGGAAGTGGAGTGTCCTTTTTGTAGCAGGGGAGAGGATGATGCAACAGAGAGAGGATTCTGCCACATGGCAGAAAAATGGTCTAGTAAGATTCTTTGTCTATTAAAGCAACATTCATTCCTCCTGCCCATTCTGGTGGGTGTTTCTGTCTATTAAGGCAGGGGTGCAAGAGACCACTGGTTTTCCAGTGTGGAAATGGTGAGGTAAGAAAGCTGGCTGAAAGGCATAAGGGAAGAAATTTTGAAGAGACACTCCCAAGTGCCTACTTTTGGCACTTTGTATGCTGGCTGAATCATGTGGCAACACAGTTCTGATTTGTTACTAAAAGAATATGCTCAAAAATTTATTAATGAACTTAGATTATGTAACCAATTGGAATTTTATCCATAGATAGCTACACATCCTGATGACTCAATTAAAAACTGCTTATTTTGACCAAATGATTTCTTCACACTGAAGCACACAGCCTGACTACAGGTAAAAAGAAGAAACAGGTTGAAAAAGGAGGAAGCAATAAATACTAATGACAAACAGATTTATGTTTCTAACAGTTGAGGCCAAATTCTCAAAAGTTTTCCTTACTGAAGATACTGTATGTCCTTGTGAGGTCAAACACAATTCAGGCAACCAGACAGAGTATTCACAGCTCTTGGAAAACTTCTTCAGGTGTTTGTCCAGACCTAACTAAGGAAGCAAGACTATCTTGAAACTATTAAGATGAAAAGGGATTGCTTTTAAAGCAGGGCTCAAATAACTCAGAAGACCTGCAGGGAGTATTTAATTCCATTAAACCCATCTATCAACAAACAAAATTAAGAACAACCTTATGGTGAAACAAAGCTGGTGAATCAACTACAAATCTCTTTCTAGAAATTATATTTTTGTCTTTCTGGAAGACTTCATGTTTCTTGTATTAGGACTTCTAGAGTTATTTTGCAATTATTTTTCAGTCAAGTTCAGTCTTTATGCAAAAAAAACCCAACAATGCAGCTTTCAAAACATGTTTCCAGCAAGAATTTTCTGATATGCTAGTTTTCCTGCTGTTGCTTCAGTGAAATTATTTAGACTGCTTTCTCAAGTGTGACAGTAAAATATTAATTTATACTATATGGTTTTCGTACAGATGTCTTTATAGCTATATGGTAAACAAGATTTCCTCTCTGTGCCGATAAAAAGGTCAGAACACCTTCTCAACTTCAGCTGCAAGGTGAATAATAGCAATAGTGCATGTCCCAGATAAGCACACCCTAGGATGCCAGATTTTCCTGAAGGGTTTAGATAAAATTATGGACAGTAAAATAAGATTATATTTACATTACAGACCATATTATAAAAGACTCTTTTTGCTAATTATCACAAAATATCAAAACTATCCTCTCTTCTCAAAGACTTTTAAAACACTGTGTTTTGAGATTCCTTTGGATTGAGGCTTTTTTATGGTGAAGAATGAATTCTCTTGGAAGTAGTATCACAAAGTGTCATCTCCTGAGATGTATTTGGTGCAGAGCAAACATACAAAGCATTTTTGTATAAAAGAGTGTAGGGAAAAGTTGTAAAACATTAAGCACAAGAATTAATTTCATGAAGCTTTGTGAAAGAGTTATTTATCAGATGTGTTTGAATCTGAATGAAAGAGCTGATTTTGTTTCTGTGAAATTTTAAATCAAAGATCACATCTATAAATATTTTTAATAAAGAAAAATGAGAACTTGGAATTTTATGATGAAAACAAATAGAGAAATTAATTTTTAAAAAGTGAATCATAAACGATCAGTTAGATAGCTTTGGAGACATTTGGTAGGTTTGGGTTTGTGCTGAGCTTTTGATAGGAAGTAAAACCAGGCTACCTGCTGAGTAAAACCTACTCAGTAGTTTAAATTGTAGTGCAAAAGATTTTAGGACTCAAACCTGAGTCAAAGCCTAACCAAAAGTGGTACAAGTCATAAGCTTCAAACACTGAACAATAGTCTTCACATGTGTTCTGGTGCAGCTCTCTCCAGTGCTGTGACTGCTGAAGCATTATGAATAAGTAGCAGTCTTATTTGGAGACCAGGACCTGTTTTCTTTCAAGAAACACCAAAGACAGATTATGAGAACAGAACTGCAACATCAGACATTGTTTATGTAGTTCTGTTTACACATCAGGCTCAGGAATTTCTCTGTCTGCCAAATTTTTCCCAATTACTACACATTCTGAAATAATGGCCTGTAAACTCAGAGCTGAATTTCCAGAGGTAAAATCATCCCACCTGTGAACTGAATTCCTGGCATTCTTTGCTAAAGCACAACCAGGTATTTAAGCTCTTAGAAGTTCTTTTTACCACATATTTCCTTTCAAAGAGTCTACTTGACCACAACCTTTTGAAAGGATTTCAGAAGGGACCTATAAAAGTTTTAATATGAGCTGCTCTCCTGTAGAGAATGAAAAAAAAGAGAATTAATTTGATTTGATGACTGCAAATTCAAAACAGCCACTGCCTTCTATTCTGCTCAACACCCAGTATGGACATCAGAGAGGATACAACCAACTTTGCTGCACTCTTGAAAAATGAAGAATAACAGAAATAATCTAAAATAGCCTCTATTAATATTTCAAAAGATTTTCAATACTTCTGTTCAGTGCTGCATTTTCAAAAACTAGCTGTCTTTCTCTCTAACTTTAGAACTCTAGCAGTTTTGGCCCTAATCAACAGCTAATGATAAGATACAATAACAAGAAAGAAATCAAATCTTTCCCCAAGAACTCAATTAGTACATAATATTAGCTTTTAGTTTTGGTGCCAAGAAGCAAAGTAGTTGTGCTGGGGATTTGGAAATAGACATCACCATGTCCTATAGATTTGGTGTTTTATGCAGAATGAGCCATGCATGAGCACAATAGCAAGCACAAAATTATATGGGGAAACTGCAAAGGAAGGCATGTCTCTTCTCATGCCGTGTTTTTAAACTGCTATTCATTTCATGCTTGCTTTCAGTTTGCTGCCTAAAGGTAGAGGAGGCTGCTGAAGTAAACCCTTCTTTTTGGACCCCAAATTGTGCTTAGACAATTAAAAATTCAGAGCTCCAGAAATAGATTTATTCTTACCAGCAAATATTTATTATTATTATTATNACTCTTTTGTACTGAAGTTTTTGTGTTCTTTTTCTCTAATGAGAAGGGAAAATTGGTAAATATTTTCTCAGGAAGTGGAATCCTGGGAGCCAGCTGCACTTGCGTGTTTATATTCCAAAATGAAGCTGTCTTTGCATTTTCATGTGAGGAGAATAAATAACTGCAGAGGGAAGTGGTAAGAATGGTCTGATTATCTGCCTACAGCATCCTTGATCTCAGTTTATAGTGTGACCATTGAGCTAGCAAAGCAAATATTGGTACCCCAAATAAAATAAATCAAACTGAATAACCACTGTTTTCTGGTAAATCAGAAAAAAAAAACATTTTTTTTTTTTTTTTTTTTTGTAATTGGAGAAGCCAGCTGGGCCATGAAAAGTATTAAAAATATNTTGGAGTTTGTCTACTGTCCTAATGAAATTCTTCAAAATCATCAGTAATTGTGATAAGAAAATATATTGCTACAGATGAACACTGAATATAGAGAAGTTAGTTCCAGGTAGGTTGGGGTCAAGCAGGGGTGAGCTTTGAGTGCTTTAGCAGCCCCAGGATGATGCATGAGTAGGGCAAAATATTTGGTGTGGTAATTTTTGAATCCCTTTTTTAGGATTGAATTCACTAGGGTTCTTTAAAGCGTATGTGCACCTGTGATGAGTTAATTTGCTATTTCTGGATTTCATAAAATCTAACACAGCAGATGACATTTCCAAAAGACTACAGCAGGGACAGAGTATGAAAGATCATCCTAGTCTCTTTCATGCTAGTGCATATTTCTAAATTACTTTCTTTTGGGAAATCAGTCACATCTGTCTCATCAATTAGACCAAGAATTCACAAGCTAATTGCTCTGACATGCTCCTAAAAGGCTGAATGATATTTAGACAGGAAATCTAAGGCCAATCAGAGGGATATGCAAAGATGTTTTGAAAAATACAAGAGAAAGAGCTCCAATGAACCTGAGGAAGGTCATAACATGCTAGGGGTCATTAACCTACTACATAAAAATTGGGACATCTAAGCCCACAGCCTCTAAAGGTGATGTGCTCTCCCAGGTATCCAGGCATTCAGGGCTTTGATTTTTCCTGACACTGGTGCTAAAAAAGATTTGTTTCACTTCCTCCCCTGCTACAAATTTTCTTGCTCCCTTGGAGAGAGATAAAGGCACCTGTCATTCACACTCTGAAGCAGCTGGCCTGTTGCAGGAAGCTTTAATCTGTCTGGGCTTTTTGGAGATGTTATCTCCAAAAGGGGCTGATGTCCTGCCAGATTCAGCAGTGAGAGAAAAGCAGGGCTTGCTCTTGAATTGACTCCGTATCAAATTAAAGGACAAACTACAAGAAACTATTCAGTAACTTACAAATGATTTTATTAACTCATAATAATGAAGCTTTATTAAGGTAGTTCTTACCAATTATGTAATTTTGTTTATTTGTTTGTTGCACAAACAGCTGTTAGGTACCATAACCAATTTACTAAATCAAAATGGTAATTTTAGAAGCCTTCATACTGAGAATCTGAGTTCATATTACTCAGTGAAACAGGAAAGTGAAATGACACACTGTTCCTACGATAAAAACAAAGAGAAATAACAAACAAATTAATGTTCCTCTTGTCTGTTGCCAGCAAAGACCTTCTGCTGGTAGCAGTCCAGGCCTAGGTAAGCAGGATTTCCACACCTACTGCTGTCATATTTCCAAGCAATCCAGGCTGATTATTTTATTAGCAAGAGAAGGTAGGGAAGATCAAAACCAAAGAGGTCTCGTGGCTCAGTCCAGACATTAAGTAGCTGTAATGGATATAAATTCCATGGCCACTATGAGACAGTATTTGTCACAATATCCATAAAAATTTAAATTTAAAAAAACAAACCCACTTTGCACCAGGATTTCTGAATTAATACTTATGCTACATACTCTTTTAGGAAAACAGTCTTGTAAAAATTACAGAGCTTCTAATTGCTTTCTCATCTTAGTCTTAGACATCACTAGTAGATTACTTTTGTTATGCAATCTGTAATTACTTCTCTTGAAAAGAGACATTATCCCCTGCCGTGACTCGGATTTGAACCGAGGTTGCTGCGGCCACAACGCAGAGTACTGACCACTATACGATCACGGCAAGCCATCAGAAAGGTCAAATTAAAAGGGAATTTTTTTTTTTCCCCCGGTGCTGTTTAAAATTACGTATAAATGGTGCCACCTGCAGTTTACACTGAGTGTTGGCAGCCGCTTGGTCTAAATAGTCTTAAGATTAATTATCACCTCAAAATTGCTTCCAGACTCACTTGTATTAATCCATGTTTATCAGAATTGACTAATAAAATGGTTTGGGGTTGTTATAATATACTTTCCCCTGTCCATTAAAAATCTTTTCAGAGATTTTTTCCTATTTTATCAGTAGTGAGGAAGGCAAAGTATGACAACAGAAAAGTCAAATTATCAAAATCTATTTAATTGAAAATTACATTTGATTAGTTGAACCAGGTCTGACTGATTCTGGTGTAAATGTTTGCCTTGATGGACATCATCTTCCTTACCTCTGACATGAACACAGAAAATAAAAGACATATGTTCCAGAATTTACCTCTGTGACAGAAAATGATCAAACACAACAGATGAAGTCTGAGCGGTGTGAGCCCTTTGCTTCTATGAACGAAGACCATCAATTAGTGTAATACTGAAGCTGAGATTCTGAGTAGCTCTTTTACAGATATTCTGAAACAAGAAGACTGCAAATATTCAAATATGCAGAACAGAAAAAAAAAAAAAACAAAAAAATAAAAAAACAAAAAAAAAAAAAAAAAAAAAAAAAAAAAAAACCACAAAAACCACTAGGTTTGGTTTTGTTTTTTTTCATGAAAGCTGCAGCAGAATTCAAGCTTCATGAACATAAAAAAAGATTTTAATCTGAAAAAAGAATAATGGGCAAACTCCAGGGCACTCAAGTCCTGTTCAGAAAACGCAGCTTGGTTTTCCATGCTCACCCTCCCCAGTTATATTCATTGATTTATTAGAAAATATGGTCTGCTTAATTGCCTTGGGGAGCACAGCAGCACTACCATTGCAGTGGTACATGTCCCACAGAATTGCTGAAGAAGGAGAAAGACATACGAAAAAAACTTACTAAATTGTAATATGCAAGACTATTAACATGTCTTCAGCACGTCTTCAGCATGCTGAGATGTGGATTTACTCTGGATGAAGATCTGTACAGTGAGATAATTCATAAGTAGACCATTGAAAAGTAACATGAGGCTGGGAGTTAAAATATAAATTTAATAAACAGGCTGCTCAGCTCTGCTCTGCTCTGCTCTGCTCTGCTCTGCTCTGCTCTGCTCTGCTCTGCTTGAGGAGTGGAGGCTCTCATTGCCTCCATCCTAGAGTGAAACACTGATACCTCTACACTCACATGGAGGCCCACCCTGCCACTGGAACAGCAGGAGGGAAGGAGAAAGTATCTCTTTCTGGTGGTCGGTGGGGACACTTGGGGCAAAAGGTGCTCTAATGGTAGTTTGAACTGCTGTAATTCACTCTACAGCCTTCCCCAATGGCTTAATGTGACCAGAATAGCATTTTTTTCACTCAGCATACCCTTCCACAGGACAGGAAAATGGCATTGCTTAACATCATGGAGGTGAACAAACCTAGAAAAAAATTGTTCAGTAGTATCTTCTCTGAAGTTTCTTCTTATTTTAGACCTGTGAAGGTAGAGCTGTTAGAATACTTATTACATTTCCATATGTATGGCTTTAAATAACTTTAGGTTTTCTAATTCCAGATTTTGCTATTACTGTTGTTACTTGTCTTGAGGTAATAACTTTTGGGTGAGCCACTCAGAACACACAGATTTATCCTAAAGACAGAAGTCAAGTACACATTATAGATACAGGTTTTTGTCCATGGCATCCTCCTTCAAAGCAAGGGCATTAAGTTAAAATTACTGCATGAGTCCTAAAAGTGGTTTATAATATGATAATCAGGAGATTATGGAGATTTTAAATGTGGTTTAAATGCTTGTAGCTGTGATACGACAGGCTTTTTGCAATCTCTAGATCATGTATTGATCCACTATAGTGTTACATCCCATCACAGTCATAGGGAGGCTTTAGTTTTTCAGCAGTGAATTTGATGTGCTAGATTCCCCCCAAAAAAAGATATGATTTTTTTTAAATCCAAATGTCAGAGAAACAACTACAAAAAACCCTACTTCTAATTCCATCTTACTCTATGAAGTTTACAATGCCATCAAATGTATTTTTTGCAAAGCTGGAGTCACTTGATGTACAATATTTTAATTTCATATCTATCTATAAGTGAGAACATAATACAACATTTATATTCCTAAACATTTAAGATCAGTACATAAAGTTTTGAGATGAGAAAACAAGTAGTAACCACTGGGTAAGAAATTATAATTTCATTACTTGTTCTACACTGGTACTACTTTTCATTTAGTCTCTACACATCTCACATTTTTTGGTATTCATTATTATTTTTTTATAATTTCTATTATTAAAATGTTATTACTGGTTCCTATTTTTCCCTGAAAGAATGTTAGTGCACATGAGCATGCTATGTGAAATATTTGCCTAGTCTTGCAATTCGCTGCCCCTGAGTTCAGCCTTTTTACTTCAGGCTCAGAAGAAAGCTGTGCAATTAATACCAACATAACTGAAAAGATAAAAAACAAAGATTTCCAAAACAATTATCTTTTCTGTTAACTTGTCAGTATTGGATAAAACATTTCCCTTGTTCAGGGTTGGATCTCTGTTCAAAATCAAAAAGGAGTAATCTGAAGACACACAGACTCCCCCCAACAGCCAACAGGTACTCGGGCAGGTCTGGAAAAAGGAGAATTTGAAATATATACAGATAACATATAGATCTCTCTAATTTCCAAATGAGGGTCTTTACTTTTCAGATCATCAATTAATGTAAAATGAATCTCTGCTGTCACTCACTTTTAGCACAGGCAAACATCTAATAGGATTCTAGATTTCTAACCTGCGTGCCAGTTAAGTGCCCCCTGCATCAGACCATGGATTTTTTTTTTTTTTTACTTTTTTGCCTTTGCAGTGAACTATGTGTCCAAGATTTGACAGAAAAACTTGGGACAGGGATACCCGTGCTACACAGAGAGCCAAACAGCCCAAGACACACACAAAACAGGAGAAGCTGTTCAGGTCTCTCCTCTGCTTACGACTATCTCCTCTGCTAAGTACATATCTGGGTTTCTCAGTCTGTTTTGTGCTTGTCTCTACCAGAAAGACTGTATTTCTTCTAAACTTAAAAATCAGAGAAAAGCTCTATTTAATTTTGAGTAACTTAATTTCTGTGACTCTCAGAGTAACTTAATGCAGTTCAAATGTTTCTTCTGACCACATGATAGAATAGGCTCAACTGCTAAGTAAAAGCCCAAACCCAGCTTAATACTCTTTTTAGACTACTTTGTTTAAATTGTCACATTTTGCAACAGGATACTGAATATGTATTTTTAAATCGTTATTGCCATTTTACAGTAGGTAGTTTTCCTATAAAGACGTTCTGGGATGCACATGTGAAAAAGTCTCTTTTAGTACTCTTTTTAGTATTATAAAGAGAATTCTACAGGCATTTCAGTGCTTGGTGTTTTGTTCATGGATGCTTTCAAGCAAGAAAGTCCATCCTCACAGACATGTGCATGAATGATATTTCATTTCAACTAGAACAGAATTTACTACAGGCTGGAAAAAAATCTTAAGGCTCTTTGTCATTAAAAACATAAAGAATTTAAAAGTTTTTGATGCAGCAATAAGGACATGCTATGAAAGTTTAGCATTTGTAGGAGGCACAATCATCACCCAGATCAGAGATGCTTGCAAGAATTGAGGGACTGCTGGAGTTTTGACATTGTCTAGATGGACATATCCAATGCCCTTGTGGAGGGAAGGTGAATGGTATAGCCACTTGTTAGTTTTCATTGCAGAGTTAGCTTACTTGATTTTTACATTTTCTATCCTCGCTGATTGTATTTTTTAATGAACATGAAGGAAGGGAGGAGATAAAATTATATTTAAGTATTGTAAACAATTCAGGCCACTATCTGGAGGTCTGCTTTGGATGGATGACATCATTTGAAGAATCTAAAGTCATAGTGTTCTGTATATAGACAGTCGTGATTGGCAGTATTTCACAGTTGCAAGGCATGAGGTGGTTTGTTAGGTATTTTTGCTACATGCATGCATGGTGTTCAAGCAGTTTGTCTCAAATGATTGTTGATTGCCTTTGGTTCAGCATTTTCACCACAGGTGCGCATGCCAGCCATATGGATTCAGCCAACATCCCAAAAGTCAGGGTATGCTCCCCTTCTTTGACCTGCAAGGAACAGGTCTCTGTGAGCCTTCCAGAGCCCTTTGTAGTGCATGAATACCACATGCCAGTCAAAAGTACTGTGCCCCTTGCAGAAGCAGCTTTCAGCTGAGTCCAGCTTACATCCCGCAATAAAGCATGGGCATTAAACCACCAAAGGGTGTACAGGGACGGTGAGAGAATGCCATCCATACCTCCAGGAGAGGATGGACCTACTCCTCTTTCTGCTTAAAGGGCTGTCATTTTGCTGAGCCTAGGACAGAGAGATCAAGTACATGCGGGTCGCTTAGAGTTACTATAACATGATTATATAGGAATATAGAAGAGTTTCCTTTGCTGTGTATGTATTTGCCATTTGGCTATGGTACTTTCTTAGGCAGATTCTGCACAGAACTTCATTTTATTCTGTGTGTAGATGGAAAATACAATTAATGTCCATTAGAAGTAAAGCCTGGGCTGAAAAGACTCTTTGGCAATTCATTAGATAGCTCTGCCATCAACAAGTAGTCTTCCCTTTTCTCTTACTAATATTATTTCTAGTAGCTGGGCAACTACTCTTTTTTTCTGTGTAATCTCCTACACTAAGAGTCCTAGTACAGAAGAGTTACCTTGGGATTTCTATTTTTCTTAGAATTCAAATACATTCATGGTACAATACTTTTCTTTTGCACTGTGCACTCCCACAATCAGTTAAAAAATTCAAATGGAAATGTCTGCTATTTTCCCTTAGCCAACAGCATGTGGGTTTTTTTTTGTGAGCAAATTTTTCCCCTTTGTCATGATTTTGTTTATCTTTTCTCTTGTTCTTCTCTCTTCCTGCAGCTTTCAAGTTTCTTTTTGGTAGTCAGAGGCCTAGAGTGAAGAAAATGTTTCAATTATTCTTCCACCAGAACTCTATCTGCTTACAGAAACAGAATATTCTCAGAGTCAGTTTGGCTACTTCTGCAACCATATATATTTAAATATAGACATTTACAGCACAAAGAGAGCAAGCGAAATGGCTAAAATCTTCAAAATAACAAAATGCCATACCATCAGCAATTACTTGGCACAGCACAACTCCTGTGTCAATGATGAGAAAACGAGTCAGTTGCCAGTCACCCCACTTTGCACAAGATACAGCCAGCAGAGTGTTCAGGTCAGCATTCTGAAAACTAGATGCACTTCTGTTCATGAACAGCAAACTTCCAAAGTCTATATCATAAATGGACTTTCCTGCCCTGTTCTGCAATGTTCCTGGTGTGCAGTCCAAACATTTTCTGGCATTTAATTCTTCCTGTTTCTGGTACAAGTGAATGTGTCATCTGTTCCTTCATTTTTTAACTTTTATCTTCTTGCAAAATTCTCTATATTACTGAATATTCATATAGATTATATTCCTACAGTTGAAGATTTTTACGGGTGGGAATTTTTTAAAGTGATTCTTGGTCTTCAAAATTTTTCCAGACTACTCAAGGAAAACATGTAAATCAGCTTGGATTATCAAAATGTGCACTGTGGCTTGCCTGAGGTGCAGCATGATGTCTCCCTAATTTTGATACTGAATCAGTAACCCGTCATCAAGGGTGAAGAGCTGATGTCCTGGGAGGGGAGAAAAATTTCCCTGTACCTTCAAACATAGACTGAGGATAGGAAAGGTCTCAGGATGTTCTGTTACTGTCAGACACATATTCTTTTAAATTGTAACAGGACATAAGCAAAACTTCCCATTTAACATAAGGTGTTACCAAATTAGTTGAGGTATATCCATGGAAAGGTTTTTGTATATGTGGTGTTCTTAATATTTTAAATTTTTTTATTGTAACACAACAAAGCACTTTCACTTAAAGCCAGCAGACTGTCATGTGTAGCCAAACAGTTGCAAACCATAAAATACAGAAGATGACTTAAGCAGTTAAGCAGTTTTATAGTTTGTTCAGCATTTTACTCTTCTGGTAAAGAGGATATGCCTTTTTAATCCAAGATTTGCCAGGCCTTTTTACTATACTGCATTTTAACTTATTCTCTGTGGTTTCAGCTTTCTACATAGCAGCACTTTCTGCACAGATACTCTTGCATGATAGGCAGGTCTGGAGAAAACACCCAGAGAAAAGCTGAGAGATAAATCACGTCTGCTTTCAGCTCAGACACTTCATGCATTGAAGGACAAGTGAAATTCCTTACAAAAAGATAGTAATAAGCAAGGCAGTCAAACCAACAAAACTGAGCTAAGGTCGCATAATAAGGCCACATGACCTATACGTGATAATAGTCCTTAGACTGAACATGTCTTCATAAGAGTTTTCAACTAAACATTCAATAACATAGCAGACATTTGATCACTTTGTGTTTACTGTGAGTTTTTTCTTGGCTCACTCAAAAAAGTATGAAGGAGTTAAAACATTAGGAACTGGCACAGCCCATACACTTCTGTCAGTGTGAAATGTCATGCCTTCAGCAAGCTGCACAAGGTCTGAGATATTTTGACCATTAATGGCACTTATTGCAGCCTCCTCATAAAATCAGGGTGAGCATTATTTTCCATACACTTTTCTGGCAGAGCAAATTTCCCCATGTTTTCACAGGTGGAAGGGGCAGAGCCACAAGGCTATGCATCTTCAGCTATATGCAGTTGTAAATCTTAGCTAGTCAGATTTTCAATGCACTGTCAGCATTGATGAGCACCACATGGCACCCCTAGGACTTGAGGGTATGTATCCATCTCATTAATCTTTTTCTTATTATAAGCAGAACTGCTTTGTATTTCTTTCACCATAAGTCATGAGGAAATTAGTTTGTGCCTTCTATGTGGGGATAGAATACACTCAGCCACAGGAAAACACTCAAGTAAATTATCCTGTGAGGGGGCTATTTCCACCCTAAATTTACAGGCTCAGTTTGTAAAGGCTTGGAGTGCCTCACAATTTACTACCATAAGTAACTAAAAGTAACTAAAATGACGTTGACTCTGTAAGAACAGGTGAAGCAGAGTTAGAGCTCCAGTCACATAATCAGAAAAAAGCAGTTGATGGTTCCGCTCTTAGCCACTGTGAAAGTGATCATGTTATAGCAAAAGAGAGAAAACATCAAAACTAAAGGCTGGCTGAAGAGATACAATAGAGTCCTCAAGGCTGAATTCAAGTAAATAAGTTGTTAGAAATTAAAGCCTAAGTCAAGCAGAATTTCCAATCAAGAAGCTGGAATGTTGTAGAATGTTTTTTTAGCTGAAACAGGTAGAGGATGTCCCCAGTTTTCCATCCTTTTGTTTGATTAGGTAATACTTAGGTTGCAAGTTCTCTATCATTCTTGAAAGTTAAGTGCAATCATCTTAAACCTACAGAAAACATACATTTTCTGAACATATGAAACAAGCTGATTCCTAAGAATCAGTTTTTTGATGCAAATCATCTCTTGCTATTAAGGGGTATGGAATAGTTGACCCTAGACAGGTTCCTGTCTCTTCTATGTCTCAAGGAATGTGAATTCAAACATTACAACTCACTCTAGTCCTCCCTTTCTCCATTAATCTCTCTTTCCCCATTAGCCTAATCATTTAATGTACTTATTTCATCCTGTAAAACAGTACGTATTCAGATACAACTCAAAATTAGGAAGTCTGTACTGAAACTTGTTCATAAGACTGTATCAATTTATCTCACTTATCATTGCAACTTTGTTAGGAGTTCATTTACTTGTGTATATGTATCTAAATGGGACAGCTGGATGTAGGATTTATGAATGGATTTGTTGTGACACAGTTGAAGAGCATGATGTTAGCTGCAGTCCTGTACCAGGCCCTAGCAAATACATGAAGAAAAGGATGCTTAAAATAGGATAGACAGAATTCTTCTCCCTTTCTTCCTTTCTTCTTTCCTTTCCTTTCTTCTTTCCTTTCTTCTTTCCTTTCTCCTTTCCTTTCTCCTCTCCTCTCCTTTCCTTTCCTTTCCTTTCCTTTCCTTTCCTTTCCTTTCCTTTCCTTTCCTTTCCTTTCCTTTCCTTTCCTTTCCTTTCCTTTCCTTTCCTTTCCTTTCCTTTCCTTTCCTTTCCTTTCCTTTCCTTTCCTTTCCTTTCCTTTCCTTTCCTTTCCTTTCCTTTCCTTTCCTTTCCTTTCCTTTCCTTTCCTTTCCTTTCCTTTCCTTTCCTTTCCTTTCCTTTCCTTTCCTTTCCTTTCCTTTCCTTTCCTTTCCTTTCCTTTCCTTTCCTTTCCTTTCCTTTCCTTTCCTTTCCTTTCCTTTCCTTTCCTTTCCTTTCCTTTCCTTTCCTTTCCTTTCCTTTCCTTTCCTTTCCTTTCCTTTCCTTTCCTTTCCTTTCCTTTCCTTTCCTTTCCTTTCCTTTCCTTTCCTTTCCTTTCCTTTCCTTTCCTTTCCTTTCCTTTCCTTTCCTTTCCTTTCCTTTCCTTTCCTTTCCTTTCCTTTCCTTTCCTTTCCTTTCCTTTCCTTTCCTTTCCTTTCCTTTCCTTTCCTTTCCTTTCCTTTCCTTTCCTTTCCTTTCCTTTCCTTTCCTTTCCTTTCCTTTCCTTTCCTTTCCTTTCCTTTCCTTTCCTTTCCTTTCCTTTCCTTTCCTTTCCTTTCCTTTC
>WEIU01018162.1:14951-30228 GCA_013389925.1 Aegithalos caudatus
CCCTGCCCTTCCCTGCCCTTCCCTGCCCTTCCCTTCCCTTCCCAGAACTTCCCTTCCCAGAACTTCCCTTCCCAGAACTTCCCTTCCCTTCCCAGAACTTCCCTTCCCTTCCCAGAACTTCCCTTCCCTTCCCAGAACTTCCCTTCCCTTTCCTTCTCTCCTCTTTCTCTCTTTCTCTCTCTCTCCCTCCCTCCCTTCCTTCCTGCCTTCCTGCCTTCTGCCCTCCCACTCTTTCTTCATCTTTCTTTTTCCCTCAAAACCTGTCAATACTGACGTGAATTTCTGGGATAGATGAGTGAAATGTTTCTTGGTCTTATTGTGATCAATTTTTCTGAATCTCATAGTGTCTGTCTATGACATGCAGCTGTGCAATCCTTATGATAGGATGAACACCATAGCCATAGCCTGAAAAGTGTGCTGTGAATGTGCTCAAACTGTTCAAACTAGCCCCAAAGCATAGATATCTGGCTTTAAATTGGTGGGTAAACAGTTGTCTCTCCTACAGCTGACCCAAAGAAGCTGAGGCCACAATTTTGCATTGCATGCTGTACTAACAGGGGAAACCCAGATTTGACTTCCAGGCTGGATACTAAGCAGGATTTTATTGGCCAGTGATTCAGTGACGCACTGGTCCAGAATATCTCATGAACCACAAGTCAGCAGTGATGCTGTGGTCAGGATTCCAGAGCATTGCAATGGACAGGAAAAAATTCAACATTTTCTGGTTATCCTCATTTGCAGCAGATCAGCCTTCTAATAGAAATGGGGTTAAAAGACTAGAAAACAGTTCTCAAGCCCTGTAGAATCACAGACCTCTTCAACCTACACTACAAAATACATTGAGGTTGTAGAGTGTGTCCAAAGAATGGCAATGAGGGTGGTGAATGGTCTGGAGCACAAGTTCTGTGAGAGAGATGGGGTTATTTAGCCTGAAGAAAAAGAGGCTGAGAGAGGACCTTATCACTCTACAGTTACCTGAAAGGAGGTTGTATCTGAGTCAGGCTTGGTCTCTTCTCCCAGGTAACAAGTGATAGGACAAGAAGAAATGGCTTCAAGTTGCATCAGGGAAGTTTAGATCACATATTAGGGAAAAATGAATGACTGAAAGGATTGTCAATCATTGGCACAGGCTGCTGAGAGAAGTAGTGGTCTTACCATTCCTGGGGGTGTTTTAAAGATGTAGATGTGGCACTTAGGCACTGGGTGGCCATGGCAGTGTCAGTTTAATGGTTGGAGTAAATGTCTTGGAGGTCTTGAAGGCCTTTTCCAACCTCAACTATTCTACAGTTTTATGATTCTATGAGCTTTGATGTACTTAAATATGAAATGTATGGTTTTCAACCACAGCAGAACTCCCTTACTGATTTCTACTTAACAAATGAGACTTCAAAGAGAAATTCATTCCTCACTGTTCATTCACCAGGATAACTGTATCTCTCTGATAGAGCTGACTTCTAAAACTGTTTTCTAAATAGAGCATCTTTTCATGAATAGGCATGTACTAAATTTCTTTCTTTTTTATTACAACCTGCAAAATTATTTCCTATTTTCCCTTCCCCGTGATAGCAGTCTGTATAATCGTGAATTCATCTCCGGCATTCTGAATGCCAGTTTTGCAGCAAGGAAAGAGGACAGGTCAGCATCACATAAACTACTAAAGAACCATCAACAAGTGAGAAAAACCAAGACAGAGCAAGTCATTGTACTTTTAATCAGATTTTTCATACCTATTTTTTACATATATTCCACCCTAAGTTACGTTATCTAAAAAATTCCCATATGTCTGCAAAGGTCATCAAAAGTAGCTTAATTTCTTTTTAGATGGCTGCAACTTACATTAATTTCTTTTTTAAACATGTTCTGCATTACTGTAGGGAACATGACAACTAACAAAATATGAGGATTTACATGTTATTCTGACAATTATGGAAGAGTTATTTCTTGAAAATCTTATCCTGCAGGCCATTTTGGAAACATCAAAGCCAGTCAATCAAAAAAGTCACCAAATTATATCCCACGAGCCATGGGATTGGCTCTGAAATTCAGTTTGTAATATTTTTGTTAAATATGCTTTAAAATAACATTTAAGTAAGATTTGAAAGTTACCCATATATAATTATTTTCTTTTCCTATATCCTTTATAGGGCTGCAGAAAAAATATATCAATTGGAACCTTGATTTGTAGTGGTCTGGGTCACATACAAAATTAAATTATGCCCCAGATATTGAAATAGCAATTTTTACTTTCAGAATTTTAATTTTATTTAGTAAGGAATCTGATAAGTGTTATTTTCATTAACATAAAGATTGTGGTTTTGTTTGTTTTTTTCTCATTACTCTGCAGATGAAAAATAAAATAAAATGTAATACGCAGGTTGCAGGATTATCAAAAAGGCTGGTTACCATGCCAAAGAATGACTGAATAAAATTCTTTGAAATTTCTTATTATTTGCCATGCTTTAGTCACTAAAGTAAACCCCACAATTTTCAGTCCTAAAAGATAAATTGTCTGCTTTAAAACATGTTACTTCTGCTCAGAATGAAAAATTCCCATATCTGAGTTTCTCCATCTCCCAAAAAGCCATCAAAATTTATTTTCACATAACATACCCTCAAGGTTTAGTTATGCAATATTCAGCTTTGTACATTTCAGCTCCTTTTTAATGTTGTTTGAAGATCAAACAAGGTTTAACCAATCAGTAGTAGATACAGAGGATTTATCTGCAACCACACTATGCTGTTCCTTTAATACCTTTCAGCAACATAAGTGCTTACATCCTAATAGGTTTTTAGCTTAAGATCTAATCATCCACTCTTGAATTAAGATGCTTGAATGAAGCCAGCTCATTTGGAACTAAGCACTTTAATGTCAACAGAGACATATGGTATTGAGACTGAATTACAAAGGATCTCTTCTGAGCCATCTATTACGGAAGCAAGACTAAGACTCCAGCATTATTATTAGTTTACTCATTTATTTTCTAGCAAATAATTGAGAGTAAGATCTTCTTAAGAAAGTGGAAATAGTCTAATAATTGCAGTCTGGTGGTATAGTACATTCCCGTGTGCATTGATTAAATCTCCCCCCTCCATACTTTATGGCACTATGCTCGTCTGTAAGATCTCCTGAAACTGAAAGAAACAAACAAAATATGAAGTGAAACAACTTTAGCCCAGTGATAAAAATTTTAAGTTTTCAGCAGTAATGTCAAGTCTTCTAACATTTATTAAGAATTCTAGACATTTCCTTGCCCTGAATTATTCAAGCCTTATTATCTGACAAAATATATTTTTAAGAATTTATTAATGACAAAGTTTATGGCAATAAATAACACCCTCCTTCAAATATAAAGTTGAAAACAGAGGCTCCCTTTTGTTCTCAAGCTGTTCCATCCTCTCTAGTCTCAATATCATGCTGGGAAAAACATGCAGAGAATATCCTGTAGTATCAGTTAGAAAAATGGAATGGATATCCTTCCACATTTTTTTTTTTTTGTTTATGGAACAAAAAGAGCAAACGAACAAACAAACATAGCAATATACACTGAAACTGAAAGTGTATTTTTCTGGGATTGTCCTTTTAAGTAGAACCCATCAGCTTTTAAATGTTCATGACCATATAAGAAAATTTCTTATATGGTCATGAACATGTTGAAAAAAAATTTAAAGTTTTGATATAATACTATCAAGAGTTCCTGTCTACATTTGTAAGGAAGATATGGTTAGACAATAAAGTTGCATTATCTATTTGAGCCATGTGTTACCAAGGGCTCCAGCAGACAGTGGTCATCTCTCTGCATTGCTATTTATTGCATAAATGCATTCCTACTCCTGGCTCAGTAAAGCTGAAACATGGGCTGTCTTCACAGTCCACATGCTTTCCCCCTTGAAAGGCAAATACTGTTCAAAAGGCTGAACTGCCTCCTCTGTGTCACCACAATAAAACACCTGACAAATATGACTGCAGAAGTATATAGATGCAGTACAGTTCTAACAGGAACTTCAGCCACTTCTATACTGTGAAGAGTTGAACAGTTTCCCTTTCTCCAAACAGACTGCACAGAAGAACCAGAGGCATGCATTACACTGGGGTTTTTTTCTGAAGATTTTTCAGCTTAGCAAATTTAAGAGACCTCCTGTCTTTCTGAATGTAGAGACCTTCCTATAAAAGTTTGTTGACATGGAAAAAATTGCTTCAATTTTCCTTTCTATTTGCTAACTATTCCATTAAAGTATTCTAGTTTGCTAATAGCTTGAGAGCTCCATTTTTGATTTTGGAATTTATATTTTTAACTACCTCCGAAACAGAAAAAACAGTTTTAAAATAATATTAATTTCCATAAAGCTCTGCTTTGAGACTTTCCTATTAAAACATTAGAAAGCAGAAAGTTTCTTGTCATTGTCTAAATGCAACCAATATGAAAGTGACTTTAAGAACAGTCTGTATTGTAGTACAGCATGGATTAGTAAAACCCACCTGAAGAACTCCCATTGCATTTCTCCCTGTGAACATACAGTTCTAGTTTTGTTTGGGCTTAATTATGCTAGTTTGCTTCATGGCACTTTTTATCTTTTCCAAAGCTTACATTTAAGGTGGATCACGAGCTGTCAGCTAATTCTCACTGAGGTCTCAGCCAGGGCCTGGCTGCAATGAGACGCTGTGCAAGTCAGACGACAGAGCCAGGTCGTGTTCTGAGTTGGTATTCAGTGCAAGTAACACACAGACATACACCTCAGAGAGAAATGTGGCCTTTAGCATGTGCCAATTTGGCAAAGCCAATTCTTTAGCCAGGAGAGAGGCAAGCAACACATCAACAGCGAGAAACGGGAGTGTTTATTCCTGAATCTATTCTCCACAAAGAACTTGGGGAATTTTGAGCATCTTCAACCCGAAGAGCTTCTTTTTTTCTGTTCTGATCTCTTGTACAGGTCGATTGCAATACTAAGGAGTTCTGTGACTAGCATGCCTGAAATTTTAAAGTGGACCATGGAGACACTGGCATTGTGAGTAATTTCTTCCCAAGTGGCAAAAAACTGTATCAATCAAATTTGCAAGTTTTTCTTCCAAGGACCAGAAAGAAAATTTTTAGTGAATGAAAGCAATGTGACCAACATGTTTGTGTCAATCCTGATCCAATTCTTACTGGATTCATTCACAGAGGCTTACATAACCTGTGAAGGAAAGGCATTTGTAAGGATACAGGAGAAATCTGTGTTTCTGATTCTCTTTCAATAGCAACTAGTATTTCTTCACAGCCTAATTTTTCGTACTAGTTATTTGACGAGTCATGGGAGAGATTAATGCTAAATTAAGGAGGGAGAAAAGAACAGACTTGAGGGGATGAATAGCAGCTGTGGTGAAGAAATCTACCAGACGGTAATTGCACAAGTCCTTAAATACCCAGAACATAAACCTTCTCTGGTGTAGAAAGGCATGTGGCAGAAAGGCATCATTTCAGCTTCACCAGGAAGTCTTTTGTTCACTTACACAGAGCCTCACTTGCTCAGGAGCTCACAGACAGGGCATTAGTTTTCAACTCTAAAGAAGGTAATTACACATGGGTGCTCAACCAACATCAACAAATTGAAAGACAGGCAAACAAAAATGTACAACCCCTTGGACTAGTTTCCTACCATGACCCACCTGCTAAATTTTATGTAGGAATCTAATACAGTACACAAACCTTAAGAGATACCAGGGTAGAGCAAACATACAACAGAACGTCTTTTGTGTGTGCAGGTTAATTTTAAAAATTTTGATGGTGATTTGCTGAGAGAAATTCCACCAAGTCTGATAAAATTAACTCCTTGTCGAATCAAACTTCATGTGAAAATGCACACAAGTTTGTTACTTTTAGAAGAATAGGAACATGTGTTGACTTTTCAATTTATTCTGAAACACACCTTAATTGTGAAGATAAACATAGGGATGTCCCCTTAAAAGATGAGATCATAGTGTGCTACAACTAATAAATAAAAACAGACCCTAACTTCTGAGGTCAGAATAAAGCCACGGAAGAAGGGGTTAATAACTTCACATGGTAGAAGTCTAACTATGACAGTATTTAAAATAAATGGAAAATAATTTCCATAGCTGACAGCTAGGATTATAAACATCTGCTTTTCTGGCCAGTCCTTATATTAAAAACGTATCGTTCCATGCAAAGCCTGTACTCCTTTCTGAACAGCAAAGCAGTGTTTCATTTTTGCTGCCATTCTCATGAGCCACCACGTGAGGGACTCAAGGATTCTTTTGTCTTTGCAAACCAGACTTATACCCACGTTAAACATATTGCTTATGTTAAAATGAAAAATTTGGGGAAAATATAACTCCGTTTGCCACCTAGTAATGCTGATAACATGCATGGAAGATTTTACTGCAGCAAATCAAAATCATCTGTTTATATTGTGAGGTGATGTAAGTAGATGGTGGTAATTTACAGGGCAAAAAATTCACAAAATGGAAATTATTTTTCTTAAATAAAAATATTAACAGTGATAAACATCACCATTTTTCTTCTTTGTTTAGGCAGAGAAAACTTTCATTCCTCTAAATTAATATATGCACAGTATGCCTCTAGCAAATGAAAGCATAGATTTAATTTGCTCTAAGCGCAAAACTAACATGAACAAAGGACAATATGAACAAGAAATATCTGCATCACCAATCACAGGAGAAAATTTTACCCAGAGCTTTTGTGCTGTTTTAAAATCAAAATTGACTATGTTTGGAGGTGTTTAAACCCTACTCCCCGCTGAAGCTTCAGACAAACCTTTGTAAAAGTTAGGATTTTCCTGCATGGTATCCCTGCAAATCAAACTAAGGAATTTTGACACAGGGAAGCTTAAGCAGATGAACCCTTTTTCAGAATATAATTATAGACAATAGATGTGTAATAACAATTCCAAGGTCATGTGGGAATAATATCTATTGTTTCAGAAGCAGAACAGCCATGTGAGCCAGGCACAGTGCCATACTGATGAAATAATTCAGCTTCACAGTTCAGAAACTGTTGAGGAATTGCTGTACTAGATTGCATTATATGGCAAGGAAATGCTATTTGATTTCAAGTGTCTGTTCAAACTAATTTTTTCTTTAAAAAGGCATGTTTTCAATTTGAATTTTCTAAATGGAAGTCAGATACAAGCAAGAGAAGGCAATATATAGTTCTCACCCTTAATCAGCTGGCTGTCAGATCTTCATGGGTTTTAATCTGACTTGGTAGTTTGGACTACAAACGAACAAAAAAACCAAAAAAGGTGTCTTATTTTTTCTGGGATTTAAAGTAGATGATCTGACTTCAGGAACATACTATTTTCTCATTAAGACAAATGCAAAATTTTCTCCCAAATACTGGCTAAAGTAAAAAGACTTTTAAGTTGAAATTGTTTGGTTGGAGAGTAAAATACAGCCAAAGCACTTGAAAGTGGAAATGAATAATAAGCCAAACCAACTGGAAAAAAATGGAGAACAATCACACAATTATCAAACTGAAATATGATTTATATTCTCTCTATATATATGCACATAAGTTATTAAAAAAGAGAATGACTTGTAAATCTCACAGTCATTTACCACAATCATAAATAGAAAGGCCCTCATGACACCTCATAAAAACTGGAGGATTTTAAATTTTTCCTACTAAGCTGTTCCCTCATTATAGAGCATGCTTGCAGAGAGCTAATGCAGGCACAGAGAGCTGAACTCTTTGCTTTCTCATAGATAAATGAATAAAAAAATCCTGGAAAACATACAATATAGAATTCCTGCAGAGTTTCTGTTGTCCACAATCTTTTGTAATCTTAGAAATGCAGAAACTGCTGCTCAAATACAGCACCATGCCCAGGGACTGAGCTCAGCTGATGTGTATGCTGTGTAGTATTAAACACTGCTATATTAGTAGCACTGGACATTGTAAAAACAAGGACCTAAAAGACAGAAGGATTGCTGTATTTCCCCATCTCAGTAAATCTGAACTTCCTTGTCATAAGAAAAAAAGATTACTAAAACATAGTTGTCATATTTATTGTCTGTAACCCCAAATGCAGAGAGTTGTCTGGAAATCCAGTGAAATTAAGCTAGCACGTGCCAACATGTTAGTGTATCATGCTGTGGTGTTATTTTGCACTTCCAGGTACTAAAATGGAGAACATAATGCCATTAAGAACAGAAAATTAGACTAGAAATTAGTTATTGCTGAAAACTATCTGTCTGTGCAGATCTGTTTAAACAAAGCTGGTATTCATCCACTGGGAAAAGGAAGTGCCATCTCCCTAACACATGCATGCACATGTGTACGTGAGAGGTATTTTAATGTAGAGATTCATAAAAAATTGTTTAAATTTGACACAAACAAAATATTTATCATGCATTCTCTGTTGGTATTTACCCGGGGCAGTTATCTAATGAACATTATAAATAAAGCTCTGCAGATGCTCTGTGGACACACACTTCTTCAAGTGCTGGCAGACCTGTAGTTGTAACAGAATGTTAAAGTATGGAAGAAGCAAAATCAGATGTGTTTGTGACATTAGGTTTTAATTATTTACTTGTTTTTTTCCATCTGCTTTTCCTTGTTCTGTCAGCAAAGATTTGGCAATGTCTGCCCCATCCATGTGAATGCTCTTATCTGTAATTGTCATGAGCACCATTTTAACCTTGTCATTTGACTATTTAGGAACTTGCCCTTGCTAGTGTTGTTTATTTTGCTGATTATTTTTTGGCTTGATAAGGAATGCTGAAGGCCTCACAATCAGCCTTTCAAAGTATTGGGGCATTCCTTTGTCCTGTGGTAAGAACAAAAAGTTTGGTCCTACATTCACTCCTTGAGGACTCTCATTTCACTTCCCTATCTCCTCTGTAGGACTGGATTTCTGTCATCAGTTTCCATTTTTATTTTCTTTGCAGATAGACAATTCCTTTCATGCTAGGTCAAGTGTTTCTCTGACGTTCCTATGGATTGTATCCACAAATATTTGCTTTAGAAACAGAAGTATCCTCTGTTTTCAGTGGGTTTTTTTTAATAAAGTCTTTTACCTTAAGAAATACTCTTTGTAGCCTGCCTCATTAGTAGAGATTATATTTATAGCTTCTCAAGCAATGACCAAGAATCAGGGAAATAACTTTAATATCCATTGGACCAAATGCTACCTTCTTGCTTAAACTCGCATGTGTGTGACTCAGAGAATTCTATTAATGTTCACATAGAGTTTAGTTTCAAAATCTTGGTTTCTTCTGCAAAAACTTTGTGCTCAGCAACTGCAAAATTCTAACTTTGTCGTTGCAAATCTTTAATTTTACGGTTACTGAATATTCACAATGCTTCTTTAGATTGCTTCATTTTATCTGTCAAANNNNCTTCATTTTATCTGTCAAAAAGTTCTGAAGGACATTATTCCTAGATGACATTTCCTGAACTTTGTTACAATTTACCTGTTCCCATAAATTTTCACTGCTGCCACAGTTATGCAGGACCCTAAGTGAAGACCATAAAAACATGGGGCTTCAAGGCCATTTCACAGAGAGGGTTTTATTTTGTTTTCCTTTCACCCTTCTCAGCTCCTACAAAGGTTACTAGTTCCCATAAACTTAACTGCTAGACATGGGAAGTACTATATGAGGGAGCTATGTCAAAAATACAACTTTTTTTACCTGGAGTAGGAAAGACTGCATCAGGTTTTTTGCTCTTTTTATTTAAAGATCAGTGTAAAGCTTATTTTCTCTTCTTATTGCAATGAATATTCTTCCTAAAACCCAATCTGTTCTATTCCTTACACTTGCAAAAGTTCTTGCTTCCCACTCCTCTGGTGTAAAACATCACTCAGTTATAACTATAATTATATGATCAAGCAGGTCTTGGTCACACTAGAATCTAAACTATCTAAACTATTGCTTTGAGGGTCTACTTCGTGCCCCCCCAAAATGAACATAATATTTGTGCACACATATATGCAGACATTATGAAAAAAAACAAAAACAAAAACAAAACTGTTTTCCTTTGGTTAGTGGCTCACTCATGATATTTCTTTGTTTGTTCAATTCATCCTTTGCCCTCAACACTACACTTTGATCATGCTCAAGACCTTGCTTGAAACATGAAACTTACAGTACAGGAAAATTGCTCCCATCACAAACATAGAGGGAGAATGAGTACTGGGGAAAAAAATATTCAAAGAAACACGATTTAAATAAGAATATAAATGAGGAAACTATTTGGGAAATGGTAGACGAAATTGAAAGAGAAAAATAAAGGTGTGTTTCTTCATAGACCTCTTAATGTGCCTAAAGCTTCCAGATTTATACAGAACCAAAGTTTGTGCAGTAGGTCATGCAGGGCTCTGTCTAACTGATTGTTTCATATGAATTCTTTGATGCTTGTAGACAGACAAGATTGGAAGAAACACTAACACATACACATAGATAACAGAGAAAAGGGAAAAAAAAAAAAAAAAGCAACACTTTTGCATGCCAAATCTTTTGTTTAAAGTATACAGAAGAAATAAAATGGAACAAAGGCAAGGTCATGGTTTCAGTACTGGTCTGTGTCTAGTTTTGGGTGTAAAGTACAGGAAGAACACCGCAAACTGACTGAAGGTACAGGGTGACCACTGGCACAGAGGGGCTGGAACCTTTAACCTGTAAGGAGATCTTGCAGGGCCAGGGCAGCTTCAACTGGGATGGAGGCATGCAGCAGCATTCCTGGCATTGGGAGGAGTGTAGGGATAAGATGCAGCCATGTGCCTCACAGTGCTGCATGGCAGGAGGTTGAGAAGCAGAAGCTGTCAATAAACCAGGGTTCACATGCTGTCTGGGAGAAGCCCTGGGCAGCCCAGTCTGAGCTGAAGGCTTAGCCCATGCCTGAGCCTGCCTAGAAGGACCCTTCATTCCCCAGTTTGCCATTCTCTGATTTATTATTGGAAAACACAGGTGGCATATTTGAATCTCACTCCGTAGGTTACTTTGCTCCCCCTCATCCCTTCACACAAGTTATGAAAACAAAAATTGAATGAAAAACCAGGAGGTTCCAAATAGTTATCTTTTCTTAATGAGACCTGGATGGCAAGAAACAAATCACCTGAACTTGTTTAAGCAAAGCACAGCAATTAAAGTAGGCATCAAAATGGCAAGAACATTTAGTTATTGAAATGACTAATTTAGTAAGCAAAACTTTCACAAGTTGTGTGGCAAGAATTAGAAGTCTCCATTCTATGTCATATGAAAAGTCTGAGTAGATGAGTCTAGAAACTAATAGACAAAGAAATGTTTCTCCAAACAAAGCATAATGCACAAAGGCAAGCTCTGTTTCTTCATTATGGATTACATATCTTTATGAAGACAACTTCAAGGATCAGCACAGGTATTATACATTTAGTTATATTATAAATATGTCATTTTAGAAAATCTGCCTCTATCTCACAAGTAAAAACACATATATAGATACAGATATAGACATAAACACATATCTATATATACATGTTTGCATATATATAATATATGTGTTTGTGTGTGTATATATTTATGCACATATACACACATATAGATATTAGTCTTTCTAGGCAGATGTATATAAGACAGCTCCCTAAAGACAACTCTTAGATGATTCAGAAAACTCATTGTGGCTGGGGATTGGGATAAAATCATGATATAGATATTGGCACACCCGCCCTGAATCACAGTGGGGTTTTGCTGAATTCTCCTCTAGAGTTAGGCCAATAACACAATTGCTGTGCACTTTCTAAGTGAATGTGCTGACAAGGTATATAAATACATAACTAATCACATAAATGTTTCAGAGGCTAAGTCACTGAAAAATCACACATGTGAAGGGCCTTTCCTTATAGGTGTAGTAGTTTAATTAGTTAGAGAATACTGATTTTATGTAAATTGTCTCATTCTAGAGATATTACTGTGTGATGCAGATGAGACAGTAACTGCAAACACCCTTTTCTCCCTCTCATTTCACTGTATGTGCACATTCACTATGTGTACAGAGTGTGTTTGAGTCTAGCTTATGGCACTATCCCAGAAAGCCAGACAAGAAATACTGATATTGAGTAGAGCAGTCTTAAGCCTTCCACATAAGAAATTAGAGGCATAACCACCATCTAGTTGGATTACCATTTGACTGAATTTTCTTAAATCCATTCTGGCATCCTTCTCTTCTGGACTGAATGGTGCATATTTTAATACAGGTGTTAAGGTGCTATAATCCCTCACACGAGAAACAACAGTTCCCTTTGAATTTAGTTATTCCTTTATAAATAAAACAGGCAGACTGAAACCTGTGCTTTATCTTTACACACATATAGTTGTCTAGTAGTGCAGAGATTTAATTGTGCTCTGCACTCCTACTCAAAAAGATGGAAAACAACCCATTGCTGTATATATTATTTTATTGACAGCCATGCAGAGACATCTTTTATATCATTCTCTTTTTAAATTTGTTTTTCCAGAGTCCTGGTTGCTAGTGAGGTCATATGGTTATTACCCTTATTTACTCTTACACATATTATTATATGTGTGTGATCACTCCTGTGTGTTTCGGCACACACATGTACATTTAGGCAGCCCAGAATAATCTTAGCGGCATTTAGAAGGATATGTATGGCTACAATCTGCAGAGATCCAAGTGCTGGTGAGCATCATGTTGGGCAATGCAGGAGGGTGTGTGTGCCTCTTCTCCTCCTGACAGCCTACGTAATGCCTGCAGAGGCCTTGGCTGTGCACCAGCTCTGGGAGCAACAATCTGTTGTGGCCACAAACAGAAATGTCTGAGCCATGGCAATATTTTCATCTAGTCTGTCAAACTGGTTGTAAGAAAGACAGGGATTGTTATTGTAATCTCCTGACACACCAAGCTTATACCAGTGAGCCAGTCAAAAAGAATTGCCAGCAGAGTGATTTCAGAAAGGTCCAAAGAGATTTCCAAGCGAACGTGACTGACAATTGGAGAGGGGCAAAGAAACCCAGCCAAACAACAGATTAGGTCCACTTACTTCCAGCCCAGCGCACAGTTGCATTCAAATGCCTGAACTTTCAGGATTCTATATGTGTAGACAGGTAAAAAATACCTTCCGTGAAAAGCTTTATTTCTACTTGGAAAAAATTATCTAGTAAAACATAAATACTGTAATACCAAAAACATCAAGTCACTGCAGTTTTTAGAGATGCCATCATCTTATGTCAAGGATAAGCCATTTACTTCACAGAACTGTACTGAGATGACTCAGAGACTCATTCACTATTCATAAGCATTCTTTTTATCCCTTAGTGTTTTCTAATTTAATTACTAGTTGGAGAGTTGGGATTGTTTTTGATGCAAAGCACACAGCCTTCTTTTGAATTGCATTATTTCTTTGCACTGTTACATTCAGATCAGGTTATAGGAGCAAATTTTTAAGAAAAAGACAACTAAGATAACCATGACAATACTAAGCCAATACTTCTCCTCCACTACTTGTAAAAACCTGCTTGTCTGGATTTTGTGATGAATTTTTTTTGTAAATGCACTATGAAGGATATAGCCTAGGGATAACAATCATGTTGAAGCTTTTTGCTTGAATAAATTTCATTGCATTTTACTGCTGATAATCCATTGGCCTTTCAGGTGAGACATAAAAGTATGAATATTCACATAAACACACCTCAAAAATCAGATAATTGACAAATTAGGACATAAATGCAATTTCCAGATACAGCCCATATTTTGCAGATATCTTGGAATGTTACAGAAGACATATACACAAAGGTACTAAAATGGACTAAGCTGATGACTTGGGAAGTTACTGAGATATATTTTTCAAAAATCATTTCACTTCTGATGAAGAGAATACTTTTAATATCTAGGCAGAATGGACTAAACCACAAAAAGAGGCTTTTCTGTTTAAAATATAAATATTTTTGGTTTCATCAGTTACCTAATTTCTTGCAGTTCAACCATAACAGAGTTTTGAAACTCTATTATAAATGCTGATAATTGTGTTTGGAAATACTGGCCATTCTATAACTAGCACAAGAAGGCTGTATACAGCCGTTGCATCAAAGCATTCCCCTGAGAAACAGGATAATGGGAAACCAAAGCAAATAGCAGAGGGCTTTAGAAAGAGGACATCTCCATTCAGAATCTATAGTGCTATTTAATGTCTCTTGTTTTACAGCAGGTGAACAATATTCTTTCCATGTCTGATTAAGCTGGCAGGAGCTTAGTTTAGTATCTTGCTCTCTGTGTCAGCCAAAACAAAGAACGTTTGTTCTTACATATGGAAAAATGAAACTTTTCCTTCTGAATCCCTCTCAGTGGAAAAATAATTTAGCAATTCAGCTACCACATCTATTGAACAAAGGCTATGAGGAAAAAACCAAAAGTATGTTTGCAACCTCAATTAGCTTTCAGCAAAACAGCTGAAATCTATTTGTCCTATTCTCCTTCTCCTTCCCTCTTAAGCTTATTTAATTTACCCTTCACAAATGTTTCCTCCAACTTCTTGACCAAATTTTTTTCCCCAGTTTTTCTAAATGCTTTTGGACACTGAGCATTCCTTGATGTCTTGACCCTGTATTGAAACAGTCCAAAGGAGCTCACCAAGAACTTTACCAATTCCTCGCTGTTTAACACACGTGCACATACACACACATATATAAAATACTTTTATTTTTACTGCAAAAAGATGCTAAATGTTCCTTCTGCTTTATTATTATAATTTCAGCTTTATACCTCTAAACATGAAAATTTTTGCTTGTTATATGCAGTGTCAGCTCTACTTTTGAAGTAGTAAGTTTATATCACTTAGTTCTTAATACTAGATGGGGATTTCACTGTATTTCTTAGAGCAAACAAACAAGCTCAGGGTTTAAAAGCATACATCCCCTCCTTCGACCCAGGTAGATTATTGGTTATGATCTAATCAGTAGAAAAACGAACAAGAAGATGAGTGAGGAACAAATGGTTGTTTCCCTGAAACACTGGGCAATACTGTTTAAACATCCATTCGTGGATGTCTAAAGATGGTCGAATGCAGGAAAGATGGTCGAATACAGGAAAATTATTAGGAAAGCATGGATGGGAGAAATTTCCTGGGTTATTGAACTTGGTGTTCTACTGACCTTCTTCTGCTATAGATCCTCTCATACTCAAACTATACATGTTCATCTTGTATCACCCTAGGCATTGCAGCAGGTTTTTATTTGTCTTTGCCTTGGACGACTTTGTCTCTCTGTAGTCCTGGCAGTTTTCTAAATGGGCAGCAGTGGAAAGTGACTTTTACATACCTTTTCTCA
>WEIU01018163.1:9564-25637 GCA_013389925.1 Aegithalos caudatus
AAGTCTGTCTGACTCTTCAGCTGAGCTAACATCTTTCTGAGATAGCACTTGTGATGGCAGTAAACCACTTGAATATCAAGTTGAGGAGAAGATTTAGCAGACATCTGTTATCTTGTAGGTGTCCACAACAGTTCACTATATCAAGCCCCTTTGCTATGTGTTTGGATGAACTTGCATGCACTTCAGTTTTTAAACTCAAAATGTAATTAGTGAAATCTAAAAATATATTAGGAACCATGATCTCTCTTCTCCTTACAATTTTCTTCAGTGCTTGTGGCAAACTTAAAGTAACAATTAATTTTGGTTTTCAGCACTTACTTCTTGCTTGGATTTGACTGTTATTCATGTTGTGTATTATAATTTTGGCATAACATGCTAGCTGTGTGTATTTCAGTTCTTACCACTGACACTGCATTCAGCCCCTGGAAGTTTAAAAATTGTTTAGAGAATGCTGTTCAGAGGCAATGCATAGGGAAGACTTCTGAGAGTTTATTCCACCATTAATTTTATCCTTTTTTACATGTGACCCTTTGCAGGAAGGAGCCCATTACATTTTTTGTGGGATACAGCATTGGTAAAGTGATTTGGTTGATACTGTTCTCTCCTCTACTCTGCCTTGGCAAGACCCTGCCTGAAATGCTGCATCCAGCTCTGGGATCCTCAGCACAACCAAGACCTGTTGGAGCAGGTCCAGAGCAGGGCCACCAGGATGGTCAGAGGACTGGAGCACATTTCCTACTGAAACAGGCTGAGAGAGCTGGAGTTGTTCAGCATGGAGAAGAAAAGGCTTTGGGGAGACCCTCCAGTACCTTAAGAGGGCTTATAAAAAGGAGGGAGAGAGACTTTTTGTATGGGCACATAGTGACAGAACAAAAAGCAATGGTTTTAAACTGAAACAGGGCAGTTTTAGATTAGATGCTAAGAAGAAGTTCTTAACTGTAAGTTTGGTGGGGCACTGGAACAGGTTTCCCAGATAGTTACGGCTGCCTTATCCTTGGAAGTGTTCAGAGCCTGGTTGGATTGGGCCCTGAGCAATCTGATCTTATAAGTGACATCCCTGTCAATGGCAGAGGGGTTGGAGCCAAATGATCTTCAAGGTTGCTTCCAAACCAAACCATTTTATGATTCTGTGATAGCCCAAGATGAAGAAAATAAGGTTTGTATGGTGGGTGGACATTGACTGATCACTAGGTGCCCATCAGGACAGAACTCTCTTGCTCCATCCAGAATAGAGGAGAAAACATGACAAAAAGCTGTGGGATTGAGTTATAGGGATGGGAAGATCACTGACCACTTACCATCATGGGCAAAACAGGCTCTACTTGGTGAAATTAAATTAATTTATTACTTATTAAATGGAGTAGATTAATGAAAAATAGGAAAAAATCTAACCCCCACCTCCTACCCCCTCCCTTTTTCTCAGGCTCAATNGCCCAAGATGAAGAAAATAAGGTTTGTATGGTGGGTGGACATTGACTGATCACTAGGTGCCCATCAGGACAGAACTCTCTTTCTCCATCCAGAACAGAGGAGAAAACACGACAAAAAGCTGTGGGATTGAGGTATAGGGATGGGGAGATCACTGACCACTTACTACCATGGGCAAAACAGGCTCTACTTGGTGAAATTAAATTAATTTATTACTGATTAAATGGAGCAGATTAATGAAAAATAGGAAAAAATCTAAACCCCACCTCCTACCCCCTCCCTTTTTCTCAGGCTCAATTTTGCTTTAACTGACTCCTTGCTTTGAGTGGTGTAGGACAGTGGGTATGGAGGCTGTGGTCAGTTCATAGAACTCAGTCTCTCCTGCCCCTTCCTTCTCACATGCTTCCCCTGCTCCATCCTGGGGTGTCCCACTCTGGGTTATGGTTGTTCACAAACTCCTCCAGCATGGATCCTTTCTGCAGATTCCAGTCTTCCAGGGATGGACTGCTCCAGCATACATCACCCTTGAGGTCACATGTGCTGCAAGAAATCCTGCATGGACTGCAGTTTCCTGTAATGCACGTCTGCCTGCTCCAGCATGGGTGTCCTCCACGGGCTGCAGGTGGATCTCTGCTCCACCTAGGACCTCCATGGGCTGCAGGGGGACAGCTGCCTCCCCATGGTCTTCACCACAGGCTGCAGGGGAATCTGTGCTTCGGCACATGGATCACCTCCTCTCCCTCCTTGTGTATTGCTCTAGCAGTCTGCAGAGTTGTTTCTTCCACATATTGTCAGTCCTGTCTCATGGCTGCTGTTGCACAGCAGTTTTTACCCCTTACTTCAATATGTTACCCCTTAAATATGTTACCACAGAAGTGCTGCTGTCATAACTGAGTGGCTTGGGTTTGGCCAGTGCTGGTCTGTCCTGGGGCTGGCTCTGTCTGACACGGGGGCCACTTCTGGTGTCTTCTCACAGGAGCCACCCAAGCAGTCCCCTACTAACAAAACCTTGCCATGTGAACCCAGTACTGTTATTTCCAGCATACTGTTCACGTTACTTACGGTTTAATGTTTTGTTTTTCAGAGGTCAGATGATTTCAGGTGAAGACTGTGAATTTATTCAAAGATATGAACAGAAAAGAAGTCCAGAAGAAAAACAGGAGTTGTTGCAAACAGAAGGCAATCAAGTAACTTTCTTTTAATGAAGTCTCTTTTGGGGAGGAAGGAAATTTTCATATCAACTCTTATTTTGTTTTTGGCTGTATACAGTTAAGATGTTATGGAATAAGTATAAAGCTTTCTATTGTGATTCTTTTATTTTTCCTTAGATATGGGTTGGATGTTATTTCATTATTTTTAAGACCTACTAAATAATTGTTAAATGTCATCTGACTTTGACTCTGTTGTGGGACAAGATAACTCAGGTCTTCTCTCATCTCAGTTTACTTAACCATCCATTCTTGTACTTGATCTACTTTTTTTTTTTTTTTTTTTTTTTTTTGTTTTTTTTTTTTTTTTTTTTTTTTTTTTTTTTTTAAATCTTTTTTCTTTATAGTTATAGTTTATTGATGAACGCTGCTACCAGTAAGATTGCTGCTTAGTTAGCTGAGCAATTATATTTTAGTTACAGCATGGAGTCCATTGACTGCTAAGGTGGATTCAGCTAGACATGGGTATCTTGTGTCATTGGTGTGATATGAGACCTTTGCATTGGACAGAGCTGATTCAGGACTGAATCAGCCCTTTGCTCCTATGGAATCGAAGCAGGATGCCCAAAGACACTTTAATAATATTTGAATCAGTAGAATCTCAGCCTGAGGTTCTAGCAGAGAATGTCAGACATCAAAAGAATGGGGAAAGCAGGGAGGAAGGTGAAGAGTACATGCTTTCAAAAGGCAAACATTTCTAGCCATTTTTTCTACTTTAATTTTGGATTGTTTTGGTTTTGTATTTCTTTACTCTCCAAATTGTACTCTGTTACTGTTATTTAGTGGCTAATAATTTGCACAGTAACAAAAACATATGTGGTATACCTTATATGTCACTATATAATTACAATGTAGCGATTCAGAATTCCATTTTCTTTCTGTTTTAGTTGAATGTAGGGAAGGAGAAGGAGGAAGCATAAAAAGTAATAATGTAACTATTTTAGCCTGTTGCTGAAATTGTTACATGCTTCAAAGATGAACAAAGTTTTTTCTACAAGATACATAGTAAATGAAAAGAGGAGTTACCTCCATTCGAGTTGTTGAAACTCTATTTGTACTCTTAGCTGTTGTTCTATCAGTTTACTTGATCTTCTCACTACCACGAATAAAGGGGTTCTGAAGGAAGTTTTTCTAATCTGACTTTCAACCAAGCATATTGGTGGCTTTCACTAGCAAGTACTTATTTAATTTGAAAGCCTTAAAACGACTTATTAAGGGTAGCAACCAATGTGACAGAAAATTTTCTTTGTGAGATAATGTCAAATGTATTCATCTCTTACTGCAATTGAATAAGATGTTGGGATGCTCAATACTTATGTAAGACTTAACTGTGAATTAATATAGTCCTGTTTTATATTACCAAAAGGAACAAAGACAATTGCTAATATTAATTTTAATGTATCTTTTATTTTTCTAGTGTGCTAAAACATTTATAAACTTGATGACTCATATCTCCAAGGAACAAACTGTTCAGTACATTCTGACTATGGTTGATGATATGCTGCAAGTAGGTCAATAATCTGTATTATTTTTAAGTCTTTAAATGCATGCTTGAATGTCTCCCTAGTGTAATTAATGTATTTTCAGGTGTTTGTCATACTGTGTTAAAAATATTCTATTAAATTTTCAGATCCTGTCTTCAGAGATTAAACGTTAGACTTAAAGTCATAAGGGTAACATAGCTTGCAATATGTTCAAATTCTGGAAGTAAAACAAACTTTTATGCTTGTCTGTCTGTTCTCAACTATGTTTAATTCAAAACTTGGCTGTTAAGGCTAGTGTTGCATAGTGGTTTCATTTTATGTGCTCTTAATTAGCAGATTTTTTTTCTAAATACTTTTTACATTTAATATATTGGCTTATGTTGTGGTAGACTTGTCAGTATTAGATTAATGATTGGATTTGGTGATCTTAAAGGTCTTTCCCAACCTAAATGATTCTAAAATTCTGTGACCTGTGACCTCAGCCCTTTCCTGTGGTATAGAGAGGATATGACTTACCACTTGAAGTTGAATCTTTTCCTATGAAGGTGTTAATTTGGCCTTCTTAGGTATAGTTTCTGCAGCTTCAGGTTTTCAACAAAAGTTAGGTTGTTTTGGGACAGCATGTTCTGAAATTCTGCATGGTTTAATTATAAAACAGGACTTTTAATTCAGTGTAACATACAGCTCTTTGTAGCTGTGGATGACAGTGGCTTATAAGAGTGGACTATTAAACTTGGTCTCGGGACTGCTGAGCTGATTGGGACAACTCAGGATGAGGCTTTACTCAATCAGATAATCCTGCTTTAATGTTTCCTTTCTCTGAAGTTGGCTAAAAGAAGGCATTTGGAGTGATGTAACAAGATAGGTTGAGTTTGAGGTTTTTTCCTAGTATCCATATAAACTATCTGTTGTTTGATAGTTTCTCTTCTCCTGCTTTATGATATGTTTGATCCAAGGTTATAGTGAAATGTGTTTAGTGCTAGTGCTTTAGGGTATTGCCCTGGGAGGTGAATGATGTGAGTTCTAATTCCAGCTCTGAATATTCAGTATTTCAAGAGGCAAGTTGAAAAGAATGAACCTCTCCACACTTTGTACAACATGAGGACCATGGTGTTCTTTCATGTGCCTGTCTGCACAATAGAGCCCTGAGTGAGTTCCCTGACATCTAGGCTAATAGGATAATAGCTGGTGGTGGTGGCAGCAATTTACTCATTGGTCACTTTTTCTCATTTAGCTTTACTTTTCTTCAAGTGTGACACAAACATTGAGAAGCAGAAAAGACAAAAATGATCCTCAGTGCCATTCTTTGATTAGGACACTGAATTGGGAATACCCTGTTTTGGTTACACATTGGCTGACAAACTTTGGCTCAATGTGTGAGAGCTCTGTTTATTATGCCTACTTTTGTGAGGAATGGGTGTTGCTTTCTGTGTATCAGTGCATCAGTGGCCAGAGAAGCCATCATTTGCCCTTTTTCATTTGCAAGGGCATTTTTATTTGCCCTTTTTCACAACTTTGGGTGTTCATAGGTCTTATTTTGTTAGCACATAGCTCTCGGGTATGTCTTGTTGGAATGACTCCTGAGATGTTAGAAAAAGTCCTTTTCCCAAGCCCCACAGCCAGAGAGGGAGTTGAGGAATCGTCAGGTCTCTTTTTTGAGGTTTATTTTTTTTTTATTTAATAAGTTTTTCTTACCTTGTTTGGGTCCTTGCTGCAGCTCAAGCCGTCCCCGACTGACTGGCCTTGGGGCAGTGTTATCTCTTTATACTATGTACTGCGTAACCTTTATTTACAGTAGTTTTCCAATACCTATCACCTATGTTAGTCTGTCTCTAAACCAATCCAAAAATGCCACCATTACAGCAAAAGATGGAAAAGAAGAAGAAGAACCCAGAGCACTGCCCCAGATCCTCCATCTCATCCCCATTCACTTCCATTCTAAAAACCTAAACCTACAAAATTTCACCCTGTGATAAACTACACTATTCTATTTCACACCTTTGTGGCTTGCAATTCCTTTCTCATGTTGGAAGCTTTTCCCATGGACTGAAGTCAGTGTCTTCCTGGGCTCTGTGCTAAGGTTTCCAACCCTCCTGTACAGATCCCAGATCCCCCTGTACAGACATCTCTGCTGAGGCCCCTGACCTTTCAGGGTGACCAAAGAGATGCCCTGGATTCTGACACATAGCCTGCAGCTACAGTATATGATAGCTGATGATATCTCCTGTGCTGTGGAATTAATACCCCACAGGTAATGCTTTCATTGGCCCACTTTTGAACAGATGGAATAGTTCTAGGTAGTCACAGAAAATAGTTTTTTGCTCTGTCGTTTCTGTCATAAGTGGTTAGATGTATGTGTTTTCTTGACTTTATGACATGGCTGTATTTTGGGCCTTATACTGCTCTAGAAGTGGCATGTGTGGAATTCTTAATGTTAAATGTAATGGCTTTAAATTATTAGGCTTTATACTGACACAGCAGAATAGGGATATTGGTACACACTACCTATTTACTTTTCTTTGAAGTTGAATGCCTTTTTCACTTTAGAAATTCTGCTTCAGTATCCAAAAGGCTGCACTGACTTTTGCAGCGCTGTGTGTGATTGCATTATTTAGGGGTGCTGGCATAGAAGGCTTGTGTGCATGGCATTATCTGTTTCCTAACCTGTGACATCTCCACTTAGCAAGGCTGAAACAGGACTTGCTTTGGTCATGTTCAGGGGTTGGAACATACAGTCAGTGGTGCCTTATGAACCCCTGGTTGCACGTTTTCAAGGTGTAAGGGTCTTGTCAGCAGCATATTGGCCAATAATGGTGTGACTGTGAGTTTATGGCAGGGTCTCTGCAGGCTGCCTGGGCACAAGAACCCAGAGTATCATAGAACTGTGGAATGGTTTGGTTGGAAGGGTACCTCGAAGGGATCTGGTTCCAGCCCCCTTGCTGTGGGCAGGGACACCTTCAGCTATACCAGGTTGCTCAAAGCCTCATCCAGCCTGTTCTTGAAAACCTCCAGGGATGGGGCATCCCCAGCTTCCCTGTGGAACCTGTTCCAGTGCCTCACAATCTTTCCCTAATATCTAAACCTACTCCCCGTTTGAAGCCATTCCCCGTGTCCTGTCAGTACATACTCATGTAAATAGTCTTGCCCCATTTTTCTTGTGGATATGAAGTCTCCAGTCTTTGCCAGACTCATCTTAATTCAGTGTCTTCAAAAATTTTAAGCAAGAAATTGTTCAAGGACGTGTCCTGTCATGGTGCCATTGACACTGAGTAGAATTTGGCTTGAGAAAGTATGTTTGCTGCAGTTTCATGAGATGAACAAATAATATTTGAATCTGCTTTTGATAGCTGGAGAAACTTTAGAAACTATCACAGGCGGCAGTATCCAGCTTTTGTCTGATAATGACTCTGGTTCTTCTATTATCTTTCTGTGCTTTGCTTGTGAGGTGGTAAAAATTATGTCAACTGTGTTTTGAGCTCACCAAAAGCTTACTTGGGTGTCTGGGATTGTTCTAGCAGTTCTACTTGCTGACTTGATGACCTTTCTAAGAAAGATTTCTATTGAACCCTTGCAAATGTGAAATTAGTGTGGTGTTTACCACATAAGATTCTTCTGCTTATTATTACCATATAAGCCATTCTGCTTACTTCTGAAAGTGGAGAGTGTTAGCCTTCTGCCATCCTTGAGGAAACATTTCTTACTCTCTCAATCTGATAAATTCTTGGAGCAGTTTCTTTGGATTAATGACCTTGCTCTGTTGCACAGTCTGTTACTTATGAAATCTTTTAAGAATCTATGCTCTAGTTGGTGCAGGTATCAGTATGATCTGAACTTCATTATGCTTCTTCAGAAATGACAGCTACTAAATTATTCAACTGTTGATGTGAGAGCTTCAGAATTTTCTTTTTATCAGTGTAGTCAGAAGCTTCCTAGGAAGGTGCTACACTACATATTTCAGGGCCGTGGGAAGTTTCCCACTCCTTCCCTTCTGTCTTGATCCTGCACCTTAGCAGCAAACCAGACAAGTCTTCTGACAGAATGTTGAAATTATTTCAGCATTTCTGCTTCCAGACTTGTCTGTCTCCTCTTTAGTTATGCTGTAAACTGAATTTATTGATCTGGTAAGTTTTGATCTTTCTTAGGTTCTGTTTAGCACATGCAGATGCTAACAGTGATTTATTTGATTGAACTGCCATTTCTCATCAAGCAAGCCCTCACAGAGTAAAAGCTTTCCACCAAAGGCTCTGTGGTCTTGAGATCTTACTTTTGTTTATTTCGTAGTTTGAACAACAAATTTTGAGAACATTTTTGGGTGCTTTTTTACTCATAGCATGTAGAGAATGGATCACTGTAAGTGTTATAACTGCAGACAACTGGTGGTGACATCTGAGCTTCCCCAGTCAGTGATCAGGGCAGCAATTTGCAGCCCATGTGATATAATACTGCCCAGCTGGTAGCTGAGCACCACACAGCCACTCATTAACTCCTCCAGCAGGGGGATGGGGAAGAGAATTGGAAGAGTAAAAGTGAGAAAACTTGTGTTTTGAAGTAAGGACTGTTACTTTCAAGGTTGAAGCACTAAGGCTTAGTAAGATGCCGCTCTTTGAATCATGGATACACTCAGGTTGTCTTGTGCTTAATGAATCATATTCCAACAAGGAGGCTTGCATAGGTGGTTCTTCATCCCTAGAGTTGATAACAGGATGCAGAATTGATGAAGAAAAGCCTTTCTAGCTAGGGGAGTTGGTTAAAATGTCTTGATAGTGGAGACTGAGATACTGTCCTGTTGTGAGTTTCTCATTTGTCTTCCTTGAGAAGAGTTGTGTGCTTGGTGGTAGTAGTTTGACTTCAGCAGGGAGACATCCCTTCAGAAGGAAAGCTTCCAACTCACCAGGCTGGAAAGCATATGGAAATGCTTGAGGAAAAGCAAGGATTCAAATGTGATATTTTTTGGGACTGCTTATATTCTAGACTATTAGGAAACAGCAGAACTTTTCTTTCTTCTTCATGATTGTATGGCCTGTTCTCTGGCCTTGCTGTAAGGAGAACTGTAATAGCTGCTTTGCGTAATGATTATTAGGGAAAATACTTAAAGAGGCTGTCCCCAATGCCCAGATTCAGGTAGTTGTGGTCTCTTGTGGCTCTGGGTAGGAGCCCTGGAGAGCAGACTTCTGGTGGCAGTGTCCTCTTACAGAGATGTAGGTTGCCTGAGACAACTGCTGAATCAGTTGCAGCTGCATCTGGGAGAGAAAAGCTCATTTCCCATTGAGAGGAATGGAAAGGCTCATTTACACCCCCAAGGATTCACTTATAGAAGTTGAACAACAGGCTTTTGTGTAGAAGTAGCAGCCCATACTTTGTATGGACTTTAGTCAAGCATAATTGGTTAGATGAAGAGTAGTGTTATTCTTAAAAAAATACAGTATTTAGCTTGTTTTTCATTTGCCTCACTCTGCTTGTACGTTCAAAAGAATATATGTGTTTTTGCTCAAGCAGGTGTTGCAGTACAGGGATACAAGTCAGGCTTCAAGGTTTGTTACCTCCACCCCAGCTTTCCAAGCTTAATGTTGGAGTACTGCAATTACTGTATCCACAAGTAATTTTTGAGTCTAACTGAAAAATTTCCGTGGGCCCTTACAAGCCAGGATACACTCTGATAATCTATGCCAACATACCAAGGAGGAAATAACTGCTTTATGTCGAATGGTTTTACAAGTCTGTCATCTTTTCCTCTCTCTCAATTTTTACAGGAAAATCATCAGCGTGTTTGCATCTTCTTTGATTATGCAAAACGTGGTAAAAACACTGCATGGTCTTATTTTCTGCCGATGTTGAATCGACAAGATCTCTTCACTGTGCATATGGTAAGTTTTAAATGAACCTGTCTCTGAAGTAGAGAAAAATGCTGGTTCTCTTTTTCTTCAGGAGATTTTGGAATTTGAAACTAAACTTCTGCCTGGACTGGAAAGCTTTCCTCTTGCAGTCTAGACAAGTCATTCTAATACAAGCTTCACCTCACCTTTGCCTTTTTTTAAAAAGCAAAGTTACATTGTTAATTGGCCTTGGTTTATTGCTGGGACTTTAGGACAGGTTTTAAAAATTCAGAGAAGCAGGGATTTTAGAACAATAAGTACAGTAAAACATACCTGAAAATCTTTTATCACAACTGCTAGTCAATGCTGTACAAATACTGGAATTTAAGTTCTCATCTTGTGCAAAGGAAATATCTTTACCTTGATGAACCTTATTTTCTCGTATGCTCAGTTTATCAGCTGACTCATTGGAAGTGTAGAGTGAGAAACAGAGAAGTGCTTGTGTTGTTCAAGTGCTGCTCATGAGCAGCTAAAACATGATCTATTACCAGCACTGTTTTGGACATCAGTCTAAACCACAGCATCATGTGGACTGCTATGAAGAAAATTAAGTCCATCCCAGCCAAACCCAGTACAGTAATGTGCAGCGTGTGGTTTCTGCTATATTTTTACTACAGTTTGCTGCTCCTGTATATGGAGTAGGTTTTCTGGAATCTTAATATTCTTCTGTTGTCAGTGGTGAGAACTGGCCATTTCATCTCAGCAGATTTTTTTTCTTGTGGGACAAAAATATGTTTGTATTATTGTAAATTCCTAGCAGAGACCACAGTTTCCAACAGTAAAACTTATATCATGGCTTGAGGAAGAGAAAACTGCACAGCTGTGAATTGTTCTACACTGCATGTATTTAAGCTGGAATGATATGGTAGAGTCAAGTCAGAGACTCAAACGAGAAACCCACCCTGCATGAGGCTGTGGGGACAGAACTGGTGCAAGGATTGCAGGACACTGAGCAAGCCATGCTGTTTGTGTCCTGGGTTGTGGCCAGTGCAACTGTTTGGGACTGTACTGCAACTTGAACAGTGAGCTGGCATGTTCTCAAGAAAAATGTCAGGCTTGATTTATTTTTTTATTTCATCTAATTGGTTGACTGAATGGATGTGAATCAGTTTCCTTGGTGTAGCTGAGGGAAGAGGTGCCTGGGGTTTTTTTTTGGCAATGCAGTTTGTGGCTTTTTTTGGTGATAGTGCTATGAAAGACCCATCCTGTAAACCTGCAGTTTGAGCAGCGAGACAATGCCGACTGCCCAAATATGCAGATAAAGCATAATTTTTAGACACTTGCAGTGCAAACTATATAGTTTCCCTGGAATGGTGGCTTTTAAACATATGATACAGAAATTTTGATGGTCAGCAGATCTCTTCTCAGATTGGTGTTATTGAGATACTATTTTCTTTAGGTACTGCAAAAATATACAAATAATTCAACAAGACACAGAATCTTATGTGAAGTGAATCCACTTAATGTGGATGCACTAAGTTTACTGCCTTATACCTTTTAGTATAGTATATGTTTTTTAAAAGCACGTATATATTTTCAAAACCAGGTTTTAGGATTGTTTTATTTTTGTTGGGTTTATTTTATTTTTCTCCTTACTATGCACGCTGCAGGATTTTTGATGCCACATCATCATTACATCTGTCGAGGCAGATAAAAATATCCATCCTCTCTGTAGGCTCAAATTCTGCTAAGCATAAATGGTCTCACATTCAGGGGCCAGCTAACAGTTTTAACTCAGAAGAATGGTTGACTAGAGAGGTGTAATATCTTGTGTTTTAAAACTGGAAGGATTTTATAGGGTGACTTGCATTCAGAAGGGGATTTGACACATTTTAGTGTAGCAATTGCTATTCAGACTCACACTTATAATCCCTCTAGAAATCAGTGGTGGTGCTGCACATGTGAATGCAGGTGGAAAGGTGGCTGGAATAGAATTAGTGTCCTCACTTTATCCTGGAATAGTGTGCATGCAAATGAACCCTTGCTTCAGTAATTTCTTGGTTACACTGCCTCTTTACATGTAAGCTGGCTCAAATACTTTTGGAAATTAACTGCAGGCTACAATGTAGATTTACTTCAAATATAATTTGGAAAGGCTGATGTAGAAATATACTCTTGTTTAAGTATTCTTAAAGCCATAGGCATCATGAAAATTCTTAACCTGACCACATTTTTACTCCCCAACTTCATTCTTAAATTGTATCTTCCATTTTACTTTTCTGCTCTTCTTTTTCTGGGCTTGAAACTTCTCCCTATTGAAAGATGACTTCCTTCAGTTTAAGTACAAAACCCCTTCAATACTATGTTACCATTTGTGTGACATATGCCATAGTTGCTTAAATCAAGCCTGCATGTGTTAGGCCATCAAGTGTCTTGCTTTTGATTGATTTCTGGCTGTAGAGGTGTCCCATAGCAGTAGCCCATCTCCTTCTGAGTTCTTTATTGGTGCCTTGTGAACTTCAACAACTACAGGTAACTGATAACAGGCACAAAGAGTCCCCTACATAGAAAACAGGTAGATTTCTGTAAGGGACTGTCTTTTATCTAAACTGGGTTTCCAGAGTTTCCAGAACATCTCACTGAATTCTGAAATTCCTGTGTTTGAAAAATCGGTTTATTGCATTCTTTTTCAGGCAGCAAGAATTATTGCCAAACTGGCTGCTTGGGGGAGGGAGCTTATGGAAGGAAGTGACTTGAATTACTATTTCAACTGGATTAAAACTCAGCTTAGTTCACAGGTAAAAAGCTGCTTTTGTTTAAACTTTACAGTAACTTCAGAAACTTTTTTCAAGAATATGAATGTGTACATGTGCTAACAATAGGTATTTTTTAGTTTTGTTTTTTAAAAAGAAATTTTACTTTGTCATTTTTAAAGTTAAATGTTCTTTATTCAAGCACTTAATTTTTAACTTAGTATTTTAAGTGTTTTACTCCAGTCCTTGAAATGTAAATTAATGATAAAGCTTTTTGCCTTTTTTGTTGATTAACACTTTTTTTCTTTTGGACACTGGGAAAATATGAGATGTCTTGCCTCTGCTATTTTGGTTACCAGAGCTTTTTGCTGGGAAGAGAGGTCACACGGCAGCAGAAACTGAGTATCAAAATCTTTTTCCAGTTTACTGTAATACAAAGCTTTTACTTTTAGTTCTGTGTCTTGACACTGAATACATTCTGACTTACTTGGACAGTGTTTTTATGGTATTAGCTCAGTTTGAACCACTTACTTCTGGCTTGTCCTTCAAAGATGAATCATTCTCCTTTGTATTAATTTCTGGACATGTTGCCTTCAAAGCACAATGATTTGTCACTCATTCTCTTAGTGTTGTAGAAGAAGTGGATTCTGGAGAGCTGAGAAACATTCAGTAGATTTATAAATGGTGTATTTTTATAGTTTTCTAAATTGGTCTTATTTAAAAGGAGTTTTATTTTTTCCCTCTGGAAGGAGAATCTCAACGTTGGAATTTCCTTCAAAAAGATGCAAGAGTACAGTTTGCAAATTCTAAGATAAACAAATGTCTTGAATAAATCCACACTTAAATAATTAAAAATGTTGATGTACAAGATAAGCTCCAAACACATTCTTCTAGACATGAAGTGTATGTGGGAAATAAATACATTATGGCAATATATTAAGCAGGAAAAATATCTAGTAGATTCTCTTTTTCTTTATGACTAGAAAGATTGGAGAACTGAAAGAGACTGTTTCGTAAGGGTGAAGAACAGCTCTGATTTTCAACTTTTATTTTTCTTTTTCTTAGAAACTACGTGGTACAGGGGGTTCTGTGGATACAGGAGCAGTCTCCACAAGTGATGTGAGTATATCTTTGAAATCTGTCAATCTGCTATTTTGGGCAGGTGATGTTCATTCCTCGGATTAAGGTGCAGATCTCTTCTGGTACCAGTGATAAGAAGTACTTGGAATCAGAACTGTACAACTGAGTGCCAGGTGATGGCGCCAAGAAACAAAAGTATTTTTAAACACTGATTTCACATAGAATACTGGCAGAGGAAGTGTATATTTTACAAGTTAGTCTTGTTAAAACTGTGGCTGTATCTAGGATTCTCCTTTTTAAAACTTGAAAAAATTATAAAAAATTAATTTAATATTCAAACAATTTTAAGTCCCTGACTTGGTGATCTTAGATGTCTTTTCTAGCCCAGGTGATTCTGTGATTCAGTACTGTCTGTTTACCACTGAGCTGTTGGATTTGTGGAAGAGACCTGAAACTGAGAAGCTTTTGACTGTTGTGTTGTGCAGAAGTTAGAAAAGGGCACATCAGATATTAAAGCTGATACTGCTCCGAAACCACTGTAGCATGAAATTGCAAGAGTGCTTTCAAAGCTGTAAGCTTTTCATATTGGAATAGCTTGAAGTCAGAGGAGAATAGATTGTCCTTTTTGCATCAATGTTTTTTTAAATACTGAATTTCATGTAGCTATAATAGCAGCTGAGCTTAGAGATGAACTGTGGCAGTATAACAAATGCAAATGCTCATCCTATCTGGATTTTCTATGGTGGTGTGGCATGATGAGGCAGTTTATCATAGTTCTGGAATGTGGAGTAGAATTCAGTTTGGTCTTTTGTTCCTTTTGCAGCCTGAAAGTGGTCACAATTTCTCGGGAGACTTAACTTGAGATTTGTTGTTCTTTGAAATGTAGCCATGACTTTAAGCTTTAACTTCCTGTAAAGGAGAAGCCTCTTAAGTTACCCTTTCTGGGGTGTAAAGTAGATAAGATGCAAGACTGTTATGCATGAGTATGGGTAGGGCATAAAACAATGGCCTGAGCATATAAGTCGAAGTATTCCAGTATTTCATGTGCAGATCTGTGTTCCATAGTGTTGGGTTTTGTTAGACTGACAGCCCTCTGTCATGCAGCCATAAAAGATAAATAGTTCTACAGCACAGAACACCACTAACTACGGAGCCATGAGCTCCTCTGACTTGCTCAGAAATTGGTATTCATTGCACTGAGGCACTGCATGGATGTACTGTGCCATGGCAGGGTCCCAGAGAAGCAGAGTGCAAATATCCTTTAGGATAATTAAAGCAGGTCAGTATTGTCTTAACTTCATTAGTGTTCAGATTTCAGATCTAGCTTATGCCGGATTTTCAAGCAGGTCCTGGCTAATTTCAGGATAAATTAAAGATGCAGTTGTAGCATTTTATACAGGAAATGAGAGCTGGAATCTATTATGAAATTTCAATTATAATGGTGTTGGAAAACAATGCTTTTATGACAGACTCTTTAGAAAGAAATCTCCAAGTTCAATGTGTTGGTAATGCAGATAAATTAATGCATTATTTCGAGTGGGAGAGCTGTCTTTGTGTTTATAGCTGTTTTATTTGCATGGGGTGTGAAAATGAATACTTTCACAGGGAAATTGATGCTCTAAATGATTTGAGCCCAGATGCACAGACTTAGTTTTTACATAAGGACTTAAATCTCTCATGAGAGACACAGAATGAGTTACTCTTTATTTTCAATTCTGTTTATTGCCTCCTTTCTTTTCATATGGGATTGCCTAACTTCTTTACTTCACTAAATGTTTGAAAGGTTTGATCTTGTATTATGTGAGTGAGCTACCCTCAGACTTTCAAGGAAAAAGCTTATAGGGAGGAAAAAAGCAAACAACATTTTATCAGCAGCATATCTGATTAATGTATGTATTAGTGAAGGTGATGCTGACAATTGAGCAAGAAGAGAGAAAAACATGCTCTGGCAAATTTATTCAAACAGAAGACAGCTTTCATTCATAGATACTGAAAGAAGGCATGCTCAAATGTTCTGGTAATGTAAAGTGGTATCACTTGCATAACACTTCTTTAATATTCAGAACTCTCTCCTTTTATGCCAATAAAGCCTAGTTAGGGAAACTGTGCTTCTTCTTCTTACTACCTGACCCTTCTGGTAAGAAGTGATGTGTTGTTCTTTTCACCCAGAGTTCTCAGTATGTACAATGTGTTGCTGGATGCCTGCAGCTGATGCTCAGGGTCAATGAATACCGCTTTGCATGGGTAGAAGCAGATGGAGTGAACTGGTGAGCACCTATTTCAATTTATATGGGTACACATGCACAT
>WEIU01018163.1:27699-48983 GCA_013389925.1 Aegithalos caudatus
GCTTGATGTTTTCGTGAGAGTACCATTTTATGCTCATGGATGCTACTAGTTCTATGTGCGTGTTTGCCAAGTGTCTTGTGAGTAATACAGGAAAAAACTTGTAGTGCTGTTTTCAAGCAGCGCTTGGTATCCTGAGTAGGAAATGTAGGTTTTGGAAGCTGTTTGTTTTCCTGGATGTGGATTGTGTTCCAGTAGTAAGTGTTGCAAGCACTTTAGACTGGGGATAGGGAAATTGTTGCTTACTGATTTGAGGGTCAAGCTAGGTCAAGGTGCTTACTCTGTCTCTCTGAAAATATCTACCACTGAAAGAGTTCTGGATAAGACAGATCATGAGAATCTGCTGTTCGTCTTGTTGAAGAAGAACAGTGGTATGTAGGAGCTGTTCTTACTATATTCTTATTATTATTACCCTGTAGATGTTGTAGGGTTCTTAAAGATCTTAATGTTAGGATTAAGCAAGGCCATATAGCAAGACAAATGGGAAAATAAATTTTAAAGAGAAAAAGAAGCTGAGACGCTCAGCAGTTAATATCCAGTTTCTTCTTATTCTGAGGTCATAAAAAGCAGGAGAAATAATTGCTAGTTCTTAGATTTACTGTGTTTTGCAAGAGGAGACAAAATGAAGCTAACTTTTTAAAATACAGGCTAAGAAAGAATAAGCTGTTTCTGTAACAGGCTTGGGGGAGTGTAACTTAGCTGTTTCCTTTCTCCAACATTAAGGACTCGTGTTGGCGTGAAGATGAGTTGTTAACTGGCAGTTGTTAACTGGAACATAATAGATTAGAAATTAGACATCAGAGCTGTGAGTTCTGAAGCAAAATTAATATAGGTAGCAGAGGCAAAGTAGTCCTTTTCCTGTATGAGATGGCACCATGTCAGTTTATAGAGGGGGAAGGGAATTGAATAAAAGACTAGGCTTGATGATTCTCCAAATCAGTCTGTGCCTTACTGAAGGTGTTCCATGGGTCTTGAACTTGGACGTCTACTCTGCTACTTGATTTCTCCTAATTTGACATATTTGACTTTTTTGTCAAGTTAATTGTCTGAAATATATAGCTGCAAATGTTATAAGCTTTTCTATAAAGCAACAAGTATTGGGCACTACTCTCTCTTTAAATCTATTTTCTCTACCTATAATTTTATCCCCTTATTTTTTACACTTTTATTCCCTTCTCTGTTTGTTTCCTGCTTAGAACTAGTCTTATATACCTTAAGATGTTGGTTTTTATTACTGAGTAGTTTACTGATCCATTCTATATAGTCGTGTTTGTGTCTTTACTTTGTTAACATATCCTTTCAAATTCACTATGAAAAGCTTGAGTATCTCACTGTGGTCTCAGGTAATAATATTTGGAGTAGCTTTCACATCTGCTTGCAATTATCTTAACTAGGAGGTCTTTGGAACCTTCATCCACCTGCTCCTTGAACCTGGTGAATTGTCTTCTTTAAGATTCATTATTTTTTCATTTGCTCTCATTAGCAGTTTTAACTCTAAGTAAATTAGCATTACTTTCTGTGAATTACTTTTTAGTTCTCTTAGTGAAGTAGAAACTGGGGTGGCTCTTTTTTTGCACATTGAAGCTAATTCTATATGGCCGTTCAAAGCAATAATATGACTTATTTTTAGTTTGTAAGTTTTAAAATCGATTTGCCATGCCTCAGTAACTAATAGAGTGTCTGATATCTAAGAAACCTCAAGTATGATAGTTCTGTGGCAAGAGTGATGCAGTCAAATTCCTTCTACATAGTTTCACTGCTTATTTCTGGCAGATGTTAAGTCTTATTTATATGAACACATGTTGTGTTTATTAAGGACTTTGTCTTGTTTATGAAATTCATTTTTTCAGCTTTATCAAAAAGTGCAGGTGGCCAGCTCTGATTGAAAAATGTAATTGAAAGCTGATTAAATTAAGTAAAAATGTAATGAATAAATGGTATTGGAACTTGACTACTGCATTCTGTGCTTATAATTCCAATCTTACCAACAAGCTTCTGTTTAAATAAAAATGTCTAGTTGGAATATTCCCAAACTTGAAAAGAGCTGATCTAATCCAGATGGTAATTTTGAATTGGAAATAAGACTTCAGGTTATTTTTTTAAAGGCTCTCTGCTTTATGCTATTGCTGCACAGAAAGCTAAAATGATGATCCAAGATACAAGTGGTTGTTTATGGTGGAGGTTCTGGTATTTGGGATATAAGCCTGCCATTTTCTTTGTACTCACCTCAGTTTCATGTGGAAAATATTCAAAATGGGTGAATTAGTACTTTCTATTATTGAAGAAAGATCATTTCAGGATATGGTCAATTTTATCACTTACTAAATTAAAAAGTTCCAGTAAGAGTGTTTTTAAGATACTGCTTTGTTTCAAAGTAACATGTTCTAAAACAAAATAAATACATCTTTAATTCCCTAGAATTTGTTAGAGAAATCTACTGAGAGAGAAACTCGCCAAGAATATGCTCTTGCCATGATTCAGTGTAAGGTTTTAAAGCAGCTAGAGAATTTGGATCAGCAGAAATATGATGATGAAGATATCAGTGAAGATATCAAGTTTCTGCTGGACAAGCTTGGTGAGAGCGTGCAGGACCTTAGGTATGCTTTGCAGTCTGCACTTCAAAAAATGCAGTTATGTGAATGTTGGTAGAACCTTTTTCTTTTGTAAGGCTAAAATATCTACAAAGTTATGTATAAATGCTATTTAGTAAGAGCATACAGAAGTGTGCTGGTTGTTAGTTTCCTATTGTATGTCAGAGGCTGAATAGAAAAAAGTCTTCAATAAATCTGTGATCTTTGTAACTGAGAAATTGTTAAAGTACTCAAAAGCTATCATAAAGGGTTTCCAGTCAAAACTGAAGTCTACCTGATTAGAATAAGTTGTACTGTCCAGATTAACTCAAGTTTTTGCTACTGTTTACCTGGTTCTTGGTCTTTTGCTTATATTGAAGTGCATATTGTAGGTAGTGTTAAAAATTTAAGTGGATGGAAGGTAAAGATTCGAATCCTTGATTGGAGAAGTTAAAACCAAAAAACCCAGCAAAAGAGAGAAATTCCAAAATGTTGCATTTGTGTGACTTGGGTTTTACCTTTCATTATTTTTTATTTATTTTCTGGGAATAGTATTTTGGGGTAGATAGAGGGTTGTGTTTGAAAACAACTTTTTCTTCTTGCCTCTCATGCATTTTCTTACTTGCAAAATGGTGAGAGAGGGAACAATTCTCATACTCTACAGAGCACTGACTTCCAAATGCGTTTTAGGAATTTGAGCCCCAGCTTTGTGAGGGATGGGCTTGGGCATATGGTTCAGAGTGTTCATAGGAGCTTGGCCAGTATCTCATTTAGGTCTTGTGTTGCAGCTCCTTTGATGAATACAGCTCTGAGCTGAAGTCAGGAAGGCTGGAGTGGAGTCCTGTGCACAAATCTGAGAAGTTTTGGCGGGAGAATGCTGTAAGACTAAATGAGAAGAATTATGAACTACTCAAGTAAGTTTTCAAGTCTTGAATCACATGATCCTTTAATGTTTTGTGTTTAAATGAACCTGAATCTAATACAGGTTTTATATTTTTACATAAAGTAGTGTCAAGAATGAAAGCAAGTCAAAACATCCTGCTTATTTTAGAATGCATAGTTTGTTCTGTCAAAACCAGACTGTTTATTTGCTTTTGCTGGTCAAAACGTATTTATGATAAAGGAAATATCTTTAGCTTAACTTGCATGCAGGTTTGATTTGATTAAAAATGTTTTTACTGTATCTTAATCTTAGTTTTGTATTGTGTGGTCATGTTGGTCTAAGTAATGAACACCTGTCTTGGATATTTGGAAGTTGAAAGTTGTGGTACTTTTCCATGAAAAATTTGACTCAATGCATTATGTTGCAATGTGTCTATTTTGTGTTGGGACTGTGTTTGGAGTATGTAGATTAGAGTGAACCTGAACTCATATTTATTTGCAGTCAAGGACTGGCTGTCTGGCATATGAAACTATGTCCTGAAATGATGCCTGGGTCTTAGTTGTTCCATGTCCGTTCTCATCAGCTGATAACACATGGTGTTCTTTCAGTTCAGGGCTTGCTAGTAAGTGCCAGATCTAACAGAAATCAGGTCAAATGGAGCATGTGAGATGTTAGAAGACATGGCAAGAGCAAGGTGACCCTGAGCTTTATGTGTGGCCTAACACCTCACCAAAACTGTTGGATAAATTCTTCCCTGAATGCATATTGCTAAATATGTCGGATTATAGACTTAAAAATTTTAGATGCTGACAACTACAGCATGAGGTTGATGTTGAGGCTTACTATTTCCTGTAGTGATTACAGTGTTCTGCTGTATATATTTCTCCTGGTACTAGGACTTAATTTCTTGTGCTTGTGCTGCTACAAAGATGGTGATCTTCAGTAGTTCCTTTAACACACCCTCTCAAACAGCAACTCCCAAAAAAAAAAAACCCCAAAAACTCAATGCCACAACACCAAACCAAACAAACCAATCCACAAAAAACTTACCCACCTTCCACCACAGCATAATAGGGAGATTGTTGCAACTCAGAACTTTCATTTTTTGCCTTGTAAGGCATTTGACCAACAATCCTTATTTGCTTTGAGCCTTATAATTTTATTTTTCCTTATCTGCCTGCTTATTAGTTTTCTAAATCTAATACTCTTAGACTATTGTTAAACATAATTGTTTTCATACCTTCTTCCATTACTGCCTACTTTGGTGTTGGACTTGTATTTTGTTCAACATCATTACGTGGATCTTTGGTGTCTTCTGCTTAGTGTTATGGTTCAAGTTTGTGCTTCCTCTTCTTGTCAAAAGTAGGAGCTCTTTTCATTTAGAAGTGCTTTTTCTGTCACTTTCTGGCCTCTAGGGAGGCAGTGGCTGTGGTAATTTAATTCCCTTTCTTTCCTTTAGTTCCTTTTTTTAATTCCCATTGAATTTTTAGCCTACCTATTTCAGCTTGTTTCTAACTTTCTCTGATTAGAACACATTTGTCATCTCACTAAGCACAGAATACTCTAATTTTCCAGTGATCTGTATGTTTAACCTTTTCAACTGTGCCTAATCTTCATAATCTGTGTCATTTTCCCCCCACTCATTACTGGCTAGAGTACAGTGTTACTTGTAGCTGTTTTCCACTAAAGGTGGTTTAACTACTTAATTAAAAAATGCAGACAGTATTAAGAGTCTAGAAGCTGTTTTCTGCTTCTTACAGCTCTGTGTATCTGTGCATGCTAAGAAAATAACCTGTGGCACTGGAGTAATTTATGAGGTAGTATAGCTTTCATCTCAGTCTTTGAGTTAGGACAGAACTGCTTTTTAATTAATCTTATCTAGGACTCAGAACTGTTGGTCTTGAAGCCAAAGCATAAAAAGAAGAGAGATTTTGTAATCCTTGGTTATAGGTATTTGTGTTTGTAGCTCACTAAACTGACTCTAGTGAATACTTTAAATAATTCTGTTAATTAGGGCAGGTTCTCAGTTTTGGTAAGTGTAACTGCGTGTTAGGAAAAAGTTCTAGCTTTACTGTTTGGGTGACTTGTAAAACATTTTTATGCTTATGGGCTTTGTTATTTTAAGTTATCACTGCTTAAAAACCCCTCAACAAATAAGAAAACCAAACCAAAAAAAATAAAGACCAACCCAAAACCTGGGACTTGATTGTTTAAAATTCTTTCCTAGAATCCTGACAAAACTTCTGGAGGTTTCTGATGATCCACAGGTGCTGGCTGTAGCTGCTCATGACGTGGGAGAATACGTACGACACTACCCCCGTGGGAAACGGTAGGAAAATGCCTTACAGTCTGTTGTTATTCTAGAGAATAGCTGGAGTATGTACTGTGCCTGTGGCATTTTCTGCTTATTTGTGTTAAAATATGGTACAAGGGGATTGCAGGTTATGCTTAAGTTTTATTCGTTGGGTAGATAAGAAAATACAAACTAGATCAGATGAGAAATTGCAAACTGGATCTTTGACTTAATATTCTTCAATGTCTCTTAACTGTGAAGGGAATCAATGTTTAAAGTAAGTATTGGAAATGATGTTTAGACTAAAGCAGAAGCCAGGCACCAGAAGAAATTGGAAGAACTACCAACAGTTTAATCAACATATAATTTTTCCTCTCTGTTATGACTAATTGGACTGTAGTTACTGGACTTGGGGTAGACATGGACTATTCCAGGAATGATAAAAAAGACTGTTTTGTGACTTAAGACTGAAGAGAAGTTTTTGTCCACAAACAATTGCTGTTGTGATTTCAGTGATGCACAGATTCAGTTGTCACTCTTCCATTTAAGCATGTTTTATCTACACATTTTGGTGGAAGATTTCATTATAAACCCAAATTCCTCTTGAAATACACACAGGCATTGCTATATTTTCCTGGTTTAAAAACCTGTGAGCAAAGGTGTTTACTGAGTAATTGCAACTCTAAGGTAGAGAGACCACTGAGGCCGAAAGAGGTCTTTGATTTTTGCATCTGGCTCATCACTCATACAGAGGGACATGTGACTTAATTTTTGTAGCAAAGAAGCAGTCTGTTCCTGGTTCCTGCACAGGGTGTCATGGTTTAATCCCAGCTGACATCTCAGGGTCCATACAGCCACTTGCTCCCTCCCCACAGCAGGATGGGGGAGAAAAACAAAAGTGAAAGTAACAAAATTTTTGGGTTTAGGTAAAGACAATTTAATAGGTAAAGCAAAACTGGAAACTATTCACTGCTTCCCACACAGGTGTTCAGCCATCCCAGGGAAGGCAGGTCTTCATTATGCATAAAGGGTACTTGGAAAGACAAACACCAGCACTTTGGTCCCCCCTTCTGCCTCCTTCTCCCAGTTTTATGTGCTGAGCATGTTTCCATGTGGTATAGAATATCCCTTTGGTCAGTTGGGGTCAGCTGCCATGGCTGTGTCCTGTCTCAAGTCCTTGTGCAGCCCCAGCCCCTTGCTGGTGGTGTGAGGAGTGGAGAGGGCCTTGATGCAGTGCAAATGCTGCTCAGCAATACTGAAATCAACACTAATTTTAGTCCAAAGAGGAAAATTAGTTACCTCAGGTAAAACCAGCTCAACAGATAAGATGAGAACGGCCTTCTAGCCTTGTTTTTTGGTACAGTCATGTTCTGCTCCCACGCGTGATTGGTGTTTCACACTCTCATTGCATGACTCACTTTAAGAATGGATACAGTTCTTTGGTTTAGAAGAGTAGAAGAATTCAAGTGTCTTACTTTGGTTTCTGTTAAGTGTTTATTGTCATCTCTTAACTGGATCATCCTTTAGCCTTTGAAGGTTGCAGAGATGAATTGGATACTAAAACTCCTTGATTTCATCTGCTGTGCACAGTGGAGACCTAGAGCTACAGTTCTGGCTAACCTTTCCCTTTGTTTGACAGAAGAAATGTTTGTTAATGAAATACTGTGTTTTGCATGTGTTCTTCAACATTTAAATAGTCTTAACTTGCTTTTAAAATTACACATTGTGGACCAAACTGTTGAGACAATAGCACTGTGGACTTCTTATGAGACTCACCAAGATGCAGTTTTTGAGAGTGTAGCAGCAGAAAAAAAATACTGCACTGGTGCTTCCTGTCACTAAAAATAAATGCAGGCCTCCAGCACAGATTACATGTGGCCCGAGGGTTATTGTTATGTACAATCAACACTTAATTTCTTGAATGCTATGAATGTGGGCTATGTGTTTTACATGTATAAGAGATGGACACCTAGAGCCATTCTTTTCCTTAGCTTAGGATTCAGAAAAAAACTTGCATTCTTTTATTCACCCCGGCTTTCAGGTATGTAGTGTGGATTTTTTATTTGTTTTTTGCCATAACAGTCTAAATTGTATTAATTTGTCTTTGTCTTCTGTGTCTTCTTTCTCCCTCTAAATGGGTCATATTAAAACCTGAATCTTCAGCATTGAGAAACTTTTTTGAAATGCCACTATTTTGGCTTAGTGCAGTGATGTGAGCAGTCACTGCAGAAGAAGTGCACATATAACTGTTCCACTGGGCTCCATTACTTCTGGAAAGTAAGCAGCAGTTGAGGAGAGGGGAAACTAAATGTAGTGTTTTGGGCACATTTGGAACTTGAAGGAACACTTCACTGTGAACCTTCTTCACTGTTTAGATCTTTGGGTTGAAAACCCATGGCTGGGAAGTGATTTCTACCTGTAGGCAGCATTATGCAAGAATGATAATGCTGTTCTTCAATTCTTCATGTTCTCAGCCATAATTTCAGTGATGTATTGTCATCTGAAAGAACCTATTACCATTTGTGATTATAGGCTTTTAACCTTTCATTTTGGTTCTTGCATTCTTCTAGCATAAGGTAGCTTTTGAGTTTAATGCCTTTTTCACATCCTTTCAATTCCTGAAAATCCAGTGGTTTAAGTCAGTCCTTTAATAAAGAAAAATTATTATTTGTGTTTCATATTCTTGCCTTTGTGTGCAGGGGTTTTATATTTAACTCATTTAAAAGGTAAAGCAGCATAAGGCAGGCATAAAGATATTTTTGAGTTTGTTACATTGCTAATAATTTCTTGAATTCTTGGCAAGGATTTTCCAGCTTGAAACAACTGCACTTTTCTGAATCCATTCCTGCTTTATGACATAAATGTTTTAATATTATTGGGAAATTATATTCCCTGTGGACTTAAGGATGGTTTTGACAGAGTTATGGAATTGAAAATTCTCTTTTTCGTCTCCATGGTGTGTCTTCATATCTGTTCTGTAGTTTGCAAAACTATATTGTGTTGTACAGCAGTAATGCATTAATCTGGCCATGAAAAGAGCAGTACTACATGCAGATAGCTAATGCAAGCTTAGAATGGCAGGACAACATCAGGTTAAGCCCGAAGCAAATGGTAGTGTCTTCACAGGATAGCATGTTAAAGTACTAAGTGACCTGTGAGAGAACTGGTGTAAAAAAATACAAAAGTCAGTGAGTAAATCAGCTTATATATTCCTTTCAATTTCCCTCCAAACTTACTGTTACAACAGACTGAAATGCTGCATGCGAAGTCATCTGGACGGTGAAACTTTTTCAGGTTTTAATTGTGTTGCCTTCCAGTGTTTTTTAAGAAATTACATATACATACATGACATATTCATGACAAGGTTTCATCAGTATTTCATAGGGGATTTGATATAGCTGTTAAAAAGTTATGTCTGACTACAGTGGTGAAGTTTGTTGTGAAAGATGCAGCTGAAGCATATCCTTTTTCTGGGAATGGAACCTCAACAGCCAGTTCTGCATCTTGTTCAGGAGTAGCTATTGCTCTAGTACAGTTTGAATGTCAAAAAGCACTATATGTATGAGGTGGGTGATTTAATATATGTTGGTGTGATTACAAGCATTTTTCTGTATTAGATACTGCCAGAAGAGATTGAGGTTTTATTCTTGCAAAAAATGGAGTGATCTAGTTGTCATCCGTTTATGGGGTGGAGGGTACTACCTCTCTGTAGTTTCTGAAAAGAGTTCTTTTATTGATTATTTATTTCAAAGTAGCAAACAGGAGTCCAGTGTAACACTTTATGATGTTGTGAATTCTTTAAAAATCTTTAAAAAAAATAATTCAGTAGTTATTACAAGAGGTAATCTGTATTTGTAACATGTCAGCTGTATCTTGGCAAATAAATAATTTAAATAAAATAAATATTATATAATTTAAACTTAACCTCTTAATGCCTTGAGTGTGAAGTGGTTGGATAGGATAGCTACCCAGAAATGAAGGTAATGTCAAAAAACTTGCTCCTCTCCTGTTTTTCAGAGTGATTGAACAGCTTGGTGGTAAGCAGCTGGTGATGAACCACATGCATCACGAAGACCAGCAGGTTCGTTACAATGCACTCCTGGCTGTGCAGAAGCTGATGGTTCACAATTGGTATGTAAAGATCATTTAACATACTACTAACCATGAGAAATCTTTGTTGTGGAGAGAAGATTCAAGACAGTAGATTTCTTTTAGGGGAGAAGTAACATTTTTATGTTTGAAGACAGTGCTTATGGTAAGAACTTAGTTTTTCTGTGTATTTTGGAAGCAGTTGAATTGATGAAGTTAAGCCTTACGTAGTTGAATGTCACACAACTAATTTACTTGAACAATGTATTTTAGCTTAGATTGAGTATTAGGTTCTTCACCCAGAGGGTGATTGTGCACTGCAACAGCTCCCAAGGGAGGTGGTCACAGCACCAGCCTGACAGAGTTCAAAGTGTGTTTGGACAATGATCTCAGACACATGGTGTGATTCTTGGGCTGGCCTTGTGCAGGGCTAGGAGCTGGACTCAATGATTCTTGTGGCTCCTTTCCAGCTCAGGATATTCTGTAATGATTCTATGAATTTATTTGAACTGCTCGTGGAATAACAGAAGTTTGTGGGCTGACTGTGTAGTTCTTTAATAACCCTGAAGTTTTGGCAAGTTCTGCCACAGAACTTGCTGGTGGGTGATGCTGCATTTCCAACAGAACTCAGGACCTTTATGGGGAAGCATTGTAGAGCTGAAGTTCTGAAAAACTTCAGCATTCATGAAGCAACTTTGTATAAATTGCCAAACTAATTAGGTATGCTAAGCATAAATCATGGAGAGTTAAAAATACTAATTAGGAGTTTTTAATCTGGTTATTAATTATGAGTGCACCAGAGTTCATATTTTCAGTCTGGCATTGCCTTAAAGGAAGATAAATACAGGAATACGTCTGAGTATATTGGAACATAAGTGATGGGATACAAAAAACTAATTTAATTTTGAATTTAAACAAGCTTTTATTTCTGAAAAGCTTGGACATATCTATAACTTCTGTCAATTTTCTCACCTATGACAGAATGTGAACTTTTTGAAAGGCTGAGTAAGGATGATGCTAGCAGTGTGAAAGTGGTAGGGGAACAGGTCCACTAAGCACCTTCTGACAGGTTAAGTCACCTCCTTGCTGTGATGGCTGGCTAAGTTGACAAAAAGCTCCCATTGTCTCTGTCTGCATTGTATCATAGGTAAAACAAAGCTAATTTTCTCCCTTTCCTTCTGAATAATATGAGTTTTAACTCTTAAGCAACTTATATTCACTTTATCCTGCTCATACTGTGGGAACCTTCTATAAAAGAAAAACACATATTTAAATACCCTTCTATGAAAAATTCAGCTAGTACTCTCCACCTGTAAAGGAGTACTTTGAAAAATCACATGGAATTTCTGAGTGTGTGGAGATGGAATCTAAACACATGGTCAAGTTCAGTTTAATTTTTGGTCATTACTGTATATTATGCTCCACCCTGCTTCTCAGTTTAATACGTTTCTTTTCTCACTATGCTGTTCTGATACATTTGAAACATTCTGAGTATTGCAATCCAGGTGCAACTAGATTGAGATTACAGCATGGAAAGTTTAGTTACTGATACTGCCTTCTGCAGGTAGGGACAGGTTTTATTTCATGTGTCTTCTGATGTCTTAAAAATCTGCTAGGAGGACCTTTGGTCTTTCTTCAGCACAAACCTGACTGGTAGTAAATTTTTTCCTGAATGCCAAGCCTGGCATTTTCTCATTTCAGTGAGAGAACACTACTTGTAAAAACATCACATCTGGTCTTCTAGATTTGTTTTGGTTTTTTAATGGTATAAACATTTCTGTGCCTGCTTTTCACAATTTGTGAACCTTGAGAATGAGGGGGAAATAGCAAAAGTACCTAGTTTCAGATCTTCAGAGGTGTCAGTAAAAAGAATCTAAGTTAGTACCACTTCCACATTCTTATTGTCATCTCTGTAGGGAATGTTTTCTTGTTTAATTCATAGTGGAACATGCCCCCTGCACACATTGTCCTTGGCTCTTACTTGCCACAGTAGTGTTTCCCCAGCATGGACTTAGAGCTTAAGCAAAGGAAATGTCACACTGTTTGTATGTGGGAAGCTAGATCTGTCTTTGTGTAGATGTGGCTTTTGATCAGTGTTGGGAGCTCTTCTGTTTCATTGCTGTCTGTTCTCACCACACAAGCTGAGTCCCCTGACTGCCACACACTGTGGTTTAAGTGCCTACTTACTAAGCTTTGCATTGTCATACATTATTCAGGAACTTCAAGGTTTTGCTTCCCTTGCTCTTCAGAGCTGGGGGAACAATAAATATTTTTCCTCTTGTTTCCACTTATCTGGAATTACAGTTATTTCACTCAAAGGAATTGTGTTTTTTTCCTTGAGTTTAACTGGCACACAACAATTCGGCATTACTGTCTGTGACACGTGTCACAGAGGTAGTTTGGCTTATCCTGAAGGCTAACTGAGAAAAGGATTAGAAAATAAAGCTTTGCCGCAATAAGGCTTGGTGCAAGTGCTGTGCCTGGAGCCCGGAGAGTGAGGAAAACTTGTGGTACTTGAATCGAGGCAGTGCCATGGGGCAGCTGGGGTAGCATTTTGCCTAAAACACAGCTGTATCATTCGACTGTTAGCTCAACTTCGAGACAATTAACTCCTGAGTAATTTGAGTAGTTCATTACAGGCTTCTCAACTGGCTTTCCCTTAGGGGTTTTTAAGTCAGGGATTAATGGGGGGAAATCAGGCTGTCAGGCATTCTCTTAAATGGTGAAGCTATGTTGACAAAAGCAATAACTGCTGTCAGCTTTTCAGATGAGATAAGTTCAATTGAAATATTCCAGTTATATTTGCATGTTAAATGATCATGCACTTGAGGAAGCAGAGAGCAAAATTATCTTTTTAGCATCACTTACTGCCTATACATGGGAATTAATCCAGAGTTTCAATTTGACTTGAATTGTGTTAGTCATGGCACCCCATGCTGATAGTAAGAACCTGTGTAGTGGGTTGGCCCTGGTGCATGCACCCACCAAAGCTGCTGTATCGCTCCCCTCCATGGCTGGACAGGGGAGAGAAAATACAACAAAGGATTACTGTGTTAAGGACTGGGAGATATCACTCATCAAATACTGTCACAGGCAGAACAGTTTCAAATTAGAGATAATTAATTGAATTTATTAAAGAGCAGGATAGTGAGAAGTAAATAAGACCTTAAAAATACCTTGTCTCCACCCCTCCCTCCTTCCCAGCTCTACCTCCTCCCCTAGGGCTGCAGGGAGATAGAATGGGGGTAATGTCCAGTTCACCATACATTGTTTTCTCCCACTGGTTACAGAGAGGAATACTTCCTCTGCTCCATAATGGGATCCCTGCCATGGGAGATCGTTCTCCATGAACTTCTCCAACATAAGTCCATCCCATGGGCACCAGCCCACCCCCACTGCGGCATGGGTTGCTCATCTGTGGTGTGTAGTCCTTCAAGGACAAGCTGCTCCAGCATGTGTCCCTCCACAGGGTGGGTCACAAGTCCTACCAGGAAACCTGTTCTGGAATGGGCTTCTCTCTCCATGGTCCTTTTTAGTACCCTGCTCTAGCACAGGCTCCTCTCAGACATTGGGTGTGGGGCTGCTGAGCTCCTCCTTGATACCAGCATGAAGAGTATGAATATGCTGGCAGGTGCTAAACAGTGGGAGTTAGGATGTATCACTTAAACATGATCAAGTATGGTATGGAAGTGGAATTCATAAAGGGCATACTGAATGAATCAACAAATTGGACAAGCTTTGAATACAAAACAGGTTCATACATGACTTTCTAAATGCACAGCCCAGACAAAATTACTTGCTCTCCATCTTTTAAAATGAGGAATTCTGCAAGGACAGTAAAAATTTTGAAACTGCCTAGGATTTGCAATATGCTATATTTAGAAACTGCTAATCTATAAATAGCTTATTTACAATGCCTGCATTTGTGAGTGAGAAGTGCAGGGTGTAGTGGTAGTTAGCTGGCAGCCATGAAGTTTGCACCACCCTCACCCCTTATTTTTTCCCCCGTCCCAATACTAAGGTGTAGAATGCTTAATAGAGTAGTAGGCCTAAATCTAGGAAACAATACCTACAGGATATTGATATACACTATATTTATTTCTCCTGGTTCTTAGCCTTCATTATCACTACAATTCCCTTTCAGCAGTTAACAGAAGTTAATGAAATGAAAAGTTTGTGAAGATAGTGACTTGGATAAAAATTATTTTTTTTAAGAGAACAGTTCCTAGCTTGAATGAGACAAGTTAGGCAAAAATCCAATTAATTACTGGCACACTTGATATCTAGTGGAGTGTTCTGTCTTTTTATTTGCACATGAATGTGTATTCTTGTAAAACTTCATTCCATGTAGGTGTAGAGGCTGTGTTTTTTATTTGGCATATGCTCTCTGGAATTCACACTGTGCTCATGTTTTCTGTCAGGAGATCTGTACTCTTTGCAGAAACACATTTTAACGTTTCTAGACTCATGTTAGCATGGAAAATATCAGACATTTTGCTCAGTTTGCATTTTATTTTTTCAAAGAAAAACATGCTGAAAAACCTGTCACCAAAGAAGTAACTTTTTGATAATTTACTTCTGATTAGTGTTCTTCAAAATTTTGATTTCCTGATAGGAAAATTCAGTTAAACACTATTGATGCTGGTCATTCTTACATAAAAAGCTCTTAAATGTTGTAAGCAACAAAATTCTTTGTGGTAACCAAATCTTCTGATTAAATATAAAACTGTTTTCAAACCACATTGCAAGATTTAGTCAAATGGGTTTTTTAAATTCACAGAATGGCTCTACGTGTTAGCTCATAGCACATCTTATAAGTGAAAAACAGCTCATGCTTTGTCTCCCTAACAGAAAGGCACATATCGAATTGGATTTCACAGTTTATTTTCTTTTAAAATCAAATGCTTAAGTAATAGTATTGTTATAAGAGCTATTTGATCTGCTGTTTCTTCATAGCTTGTATGTGAAGTTGTGAACTGGAAGTTTAGAATAACTCTTTCAAAGATTGGACAAGACCAGGGAAACTGCTGAGAGGAAGGAGGTTCTTGTAGTGTCTCAATTTGGAGATTCCCGTTAATGCTGCTTTTCTTTCCTAAGGAGGGCTTTAAACCATGCTATGAGTAATGTTTTCAGTAATCACATGATAATCTGTAGATTGTCCATTACTGTTACTGCATACAGCTGAAGACAGGGCTCTATTTGGAAGCACAAAGCACCTCTCATGTAATGTTCATAATCCTTCTGTACAACCACTCAGACAGTTTAGTTTTTATGTGCACATCAGAATGTTGATTATCTCGTTACTGTGAACAATTATATGGAAACAATATTAGATTTTTTTAATCTTAACAATTGGCTTTTGTTCTAGTTGTTTGTGTGAAGTGGAATCTGTTAAACTAAGTGCTAAGAATTGCAGGGATGTTTGCAGTATCTTTTCTCTTTTGAGAACCACAGTTGCATTTATAGGTCAAGGAGGTACATGGTGAAAATCACTGTGGTTCCACTGAAAAAGATAATTTATAAAAATCTTCAGTTTGATGTGTTGGAGGTCCAAACTGTTTGGTCAAAGTTGATTCTGCTGTGTACATTTGTTTCTCTGGTTTTTTTTTTGTTGATTTGTTGTGAGTTACTTTCAAACTACTCATGGTAGGCATTGGTATAATAGACATATATTTTATATTCTTGAATACCATTTTTAAATTTGAACATTTCATATTGCATAAATCTACTGAGTCAAAGGAGAAAATTGTCTTCAGTAAACAAATTACAAGAGAACAGCAGTTCTCCAGTGGTAGCACTCCAGCACTGGCCATCTTCCCAGCCCAGCTCTTTAGGAAGATGTCTCTTTGTTTTTTACTTTACTACTTTCATGACTGTTCTCTTTCTAATAGAACATGATAATGAGGAGCACATTATATACATGTATATATTTTTCTATATTATATATAGAAAAGATACATAAAAATGTGCGGTGTTACAACTTCAGATTCAGCAGTAATGCATGTTAATACCACCTTTCAGGAGCCAAATATTAACATCATTCCAGGTTTGATTTGCACCTGGCTTCTTTATTTTCTTTCCTGGCTTCTGTGACTGTGGCTCTGTGGGGAGGCAAATGTACCTGTGGTGGCCCCTGTGGGGTTCCCCTTGCCTTTCTCCCAGCCACCACCAGTGTAAATGTGGACTGCAGTAACCACGTTCAAGGGAACTTATTTGTAGGAAGCAATTCACTGCAATTCACTTGAGAGTTAATTGAACAAAAAGTCCTGTCTCACCAGAGTACTCTTGAGTGCCTGTGAGAAAGGCAGGCCTACACAGCTGGAATGGGTTAAAGGGTGGATGTTCCAGCTTTGTCTCACATTGGATTAGATGGAGACAAGGCAGATGGTTGCAACCTTGTCAGGGTTTTGCCACTTCATGTGTACTACTCAGAGGTTCCAGGGTTGATTGATCTGTGGAGTGTAGCACAAGACAATGTTTTCAATGGTTAGCTTGGCCTGCTTAGAGTTGGGTATTCATCAGTGGTGTAATTCAAATAGCACTTGTAAAGCCACAATAAATTAGTAGAACTGGTCCATCTCTTTCTAGTCTGATAACTTCTCTCCAGGTTACTAGATCTCTAGCAGATGTGCAACATAAGGCTGGCAAAACTAAAAAAAATATTCAAACTATTCTATCTGCTGCCTGTCCTGTGAACTTGTTTAACTATTTGTCATAGCTTTATGATTTGTCTGTAAACAATGTATGTTGGCAATGTCTTTTGAATATGCCGAGTCAAGTGGCAGACTTTTTTAAGGATTTCTTTAGAACTAGCTTTTCAATTTCATTTTCAAAAGTATGTGACTCTAGGCTTATGTTTAGATAGAGAAAAATAAAATCAATATTTTTATTTTGGTTTTTGTCAAAGAAAGGTGTTCTGTCTCTTGGGAAGCCCAGTCTGCTAAACCAAGCTAGACATTGCAGGTATTCAAGACTTATCAAATATCTTTTGATAACTTACTTCTTTAACAACCAAGATGCAAGAGTTAAATGTTAGAAAAGAGGAAATATGAAAATTTAACCCTTCCTTTATTCTGTGCTCCATCTACTTTTCTTCCTTTACCTGTTAATTTTCAGTAAATTTGACTGCACTGGAATTTGGAGTATAACACTGAAAGTAGTACTACTTAAATGTAAAGGCTTGTTTCTTTTAACACACGGCCTCCAGGGATCTGTTGTATGTGTCTTACAACTTTCCCTGCTATTACAGATTGTTTGTTGTTGACAATGATCTTGTATGGTATATATTAGTATAAAATTTGTAGGCAGTGTCTTGTGCCAGTTTGCAATTATCTCCTTATTCCATATTGACTGAATTTGGGGGCTTACGTGTTGGATCTGTTCCATGTGCATTTTCCTAAGTAAATTTTAAGTATTTGTTTCGATTATGACATTTAAGTATATCTCTGCTTCAAGGAGTCAGTGCCTCTTTTGTTTGTCTTCTCAGAGGAACAAAAACTGATTAAATTAAAATGAAGAAACAAATTAGAATAAGAATTTGAGATAAAATGAATTCATGTATTCAATTCTAAGTTTCCTTTTCTTCTTGGAAAAAGCACTTTGGAAACAGCAGAAAATGTGTGTTTGAAAAGAGGCCTGAAAAGGGGGGTAATTTCTAGTGTGAAAGGAATCTCACTTGGTTGTTCTAGTAAGAATGAAAAGATTAATTTGCAAATGGAAATTACTTAGACTTCACCGTCATTTTTTCTCTTAAGATTTAATTAAGTATCAATGCAGGATAAAGTCTTAGACCTTAATTTGCAATAGCATGGGGATGGACATTTATATACTTGTGAGTGAAGTTTGGACCTTACAGGGCTTCTTAATCTCCTAATGTCATGAAATACCAGTATTTATAGAATGTATTTGAACCTTCTTATTCTTTTAATACGTGCATTAGCAGAGGGATAACAGTGTCCTACTTAACATTTTGGAGCAGGTCCAGAGGGAGAGCTATGAAGATGATTTAGAGGCACGGAACACCTGTCCTGTGAGAAAAAGCTCTGAGTTGGGGTTGTTAGGCCTGGACAAGAGCAGGCTCTGGGGAGATGTTAGAGCAGCTATCCAGGACCTAAAGAAGGCCTACAGGAAGGCTGGAGGGGGCCTTCTCACTAGGCCAAGGGGTGATGGCTGTAAAATAAAACAGGGCTGATTTAGATTAGATCTCAAAAATAAATTATTTCCTGTGAGGGTGGTGAGACACTGGAAAGGGTTTCCAAGAGAATCTGTGGATGCCCCATCCTGTGAAGTATTCAAGGCCAGGTTGGCTCTCAGCAACCTGGTCTAGTGGGAGGTGTCTGTGCCCATGGCAGAGAGTTTGGAACCAGATAATCTTTAAGGTCCCTTCCAACCCAAACCATTCCACGTTCCTCTAATGCAGACGGTGCAATAACTTGTCCTGGGTTAACCAGTGACCCTCAGATGGAAGTGACAAAACAGAAAATTAACTGATCATTCTAAAAGCTGGTAATGCAAGGTTGTTTGCATTTCAGTGGCCCTTGGTGGTGGCTAAAGTAGTGATGGGGTAGGAACACTGTGTGATTTTCACTTAGGTTTGCAACATGACAATGTAGAGATGTAACTGCAGGTACTCATTCTGTATGGGGAAATGAGATGAGAGCTTTTCCTTGACCCTGGACTTAAACCTCACACCTACAAAATGTTTTGTAGGGAATATTCTGTTCTACCTACTGTAGAAATTGAATGTCTGTAGAGGTAATAAGTACCTACAAAATGTGCTACTGTTCTGTGTTCTGCTGTCTTGGAGATTTTTGCTGACTGCACTACACTCTGGTGGGGTTTTTAGAAAGCCTTGGTCAGGCATCTGAAACAGTGCAAGCTTTGCAATAGTTTTAGTGTTATGGATTATTAGCTTGATTGATTTTCCTACTTTGAAGTAATAGTTTGGGAATTTCACATTCAATATAGTTCATCTATGCTTTAAGAATAAATAATTGTGGGCTTGTAATGTGATGATCAGAGCTATGTATGCAGCAAGTGTCAGTTGCTTTCAAGGCTGGATGTCAGAAGAAATACTAGTCAGTACATGCATATGGGTGTGAAACAAATGAAAAAAAAAAAAAAAAAGACAACTGAAAACATGGAGCAGAAAGAGATTTGGCAAGTGTGGAAGCTCTTCCATAGTTGATGGCAGTGTTTTTGCATGACTGTCAGATTTTGATTTGGTGGTGCAGTTTTGAGTCCTAAACTACAAGAGAGCAGCTAATTTCCTTCTTTGCCAGCAGGAGCCTCTACTTTGAGGGTGATAACCTGCCTGTTATGAGCAAGCCTTGTATCTATTAAGTGGAGCCCAAGCACTAAAATACTGTGATTTTACAGCACCACCTGATGAAGCTGTAAATGAAGGTGCTAAATCATAACATATGGTTCAGCATACAAATTAAGTGTTATTTTCTTTGCTAGTGGTGTTTGAAGTTAACGTTTTATAGGAACTTTTGCTTTTCTGGATGCTTAATGTTAAAACTGAGAAAGCGTTGTTGGGTGGTGCAGTGGAGGTGCTAAACTTCATTGTGCAATAGGAATTGCAATGCATAAGGAATAAACTGTTTAACAGGACACTAAGCTGAAAACTACTTTTTGAAATGTGCAAAAACCTTGATCATTTAAATTAATTTTTTAAATAAAGCAAAAGCACATACTCTTGATTTAGGTGGGGTTTTTTTGAGACTTCTTTCTGAACATCATCTCTCTGAGATGCTTCTAGTGCTTAACCTGTGTAGGTTGAAATATCTGTGTAGTGAGAAAGCTCAGTACTAAGTGTATGATCAGCAGTAGAAAAAGAACGCCTACGTTCCACGAGTCCTGAAACCTCTCTTTCACTTGATACAGTGGCACAATTATTGTATTTTCTGTGACAAGCAGCAACCCAGGTACTATTATTAAAGACCGCTTTCAGCTTTTTTGTGGTTCTTTTTTGTGAAGTGTTGATCTGCTTTCAAAAGAGAGAGAAGGATTGTAACATTCAGAAGAACTGTGCAGTATTTTTCCGTGGAATTTAGGAAATTGGTCAGGGCAAGTGCTGGTAATCTGGGAGATGTTCCAGTGTTGAGGGGAGAGAAAGAAAATAAATGCCTTAGTGCACTTCAAAGTGCAGGTGAGGAAAACACTTCTTTAATGTTGGTATAGAGTGGGCCTGGATTGATTATATTTTTCTCAACTTGAATATGTAGTTATTGAGTCAGAGTCTGTTTTGATTGCCCATGGTTGTATTGCCAGTATGTCCTTTGTGTTTCTTGTGGTCCTGCAGCTGGGTTATGGAAAGGGATACTTTAAAATGTGTTGCCACAGCTTCTAAAATACGTATTCAACAAGCAAAGTTTATCTGCTTCATGGGTGTTCTGTGTCAGTTGTCAGGGCTTCTAAATGTTCCCATTGGGCTCTTTCCTTTTCTAGACAGCTTTGTTGATGTTTGATTTGTACTTTATTTTCATAGGGGAGATGATGGATATCTAAAGCTCGGGTGCTCTCATTGTTAATCCAGTTGACTATTGACAGTAGACATTTCAAGGATTAATTCTGAACTTAAAGCTTTTTCTTCTGTATCAACTTAATAATTCCCACCACTATTGTACTCCTCACTCTCCAGAACATTCCTCAATCTAATTTTTTGTTGTTTTTCAGGGAATACCTTGGGAAACAGTTGCAGTCAGAACAACCTCAAACGGCCACCGCACGGAGCTAAACACTTCCGTCAGTTCATGCAGTTTGTGCTTACAACTACAGTGTGTTTGTCTTAAAATGAATACAAAGAAAATACTGAAATCACATGCTCTTTGTCTGCTACAGGTGCATAAACATTCCAACTTTCCTCTAGTGTTGTTGGCTTACTAAAAATTTGTTTGTTCAACTAGTTCTGCTGATTATGCCTAGTAGCTTCTTGTTCTATTCTGAATGTATATGAAGAAATGTGGCTAATATATTGCATTTGTTTTATGTATTTATTCTCATAATAAAGACTATTATTAAAGGATATCCATTCCATAATGGATCTTATAATTAGCCTAGAAAAATTGTTCTCTTCTTTTAGCGGGTTATCAGTGTTGTCACTTTCCAAGAAAAGCAAGTTTCCCCTTATGTCTCAGATAAATAAAGCTTTGACTTAGAAAGTGCAATAGCCTAAGAAATATTGATTATGAGTACTAAAATATATACCAAGTCTCAAAATAATGTTAAAATTGTATATAAAAGCCAATATATGGGTGTGGTTTTTTGGGAGGGTAGGCTAATTCTCTTGTTAGAAACTACATTAAAAAATCTGGAAATGAGAAGAGGAAAAGGAAATGAGCACTTCTCAATCAGTAAAAACATACAGTCAAGGTTACTAGTCCAGCTGTGTAATACCAGTGTTTAAGGCTGTAGATCAGAGATCAAATTGAGGGTGGGTTTTTTTTTT
>WEIU01018163.1:53379-67954 GCA_013389925.1 Aegithalos caudatus
TTTTTTTTTTTTTTATGCTAGAAGATCACAGGCCATCTCAGTCTTTGAGATTTGCAAAGATTACAATGCTTTTAGAAGGAATCACTTTATCTGGCTTCCTCAGCTGGTGCACTTGAAAGGAGCTTTTCTATCCAAGTGTCTGGGCAGAAGGCCACTGGTGAAATACTAAAATCCACCTGGGATGTCTTTGGTGAAGTCCTATTACAGGAAGTGCATAAATTGTACCTTGTGTTGTTTGTCTGGATGTCACACCTCAAAATTTCAGTTCTTAGGTGTCATCTAATTCTTTCTGTATTGTATCCTAATTTCTTTTAGAGTTGGTAGAATTTCACATTTTAAAAATGTTTTGTTGCTATGTCAGGCAGATGATGGATGAGACCTAGAATAAGGGAAATATTTTAGAAAAAATAGCTATTTTCCTCTCAAGAAAAGACTATGCCTCTTCTATCTTGTTGTATTTTACCTGTTTTTCTTATATATTCTCGTTCAAACTCTATCAAGTACTACTTCTAAAAAATAGTTAAGATTTTTGTTATATTGCTCTTAATCTGGCAAGCCTTTTTTCTTTTTCTTTATTTTCTTCCACTTAGATACATTGAATGTCCTGAATTTAATCACCTCTAACTTCATATGTGCTGTGCTGATTATTTTCTTCTAAGAAATCTGGAATGGAATTAAATCTTCATTTCAAGAGAATACATTAAGCTTCCTAGATTTTGTGTCTATGGAAGCTCCAATTTTTATATCTGAATAACCTTTAGCTTGGGCTGAACTTCATGACTTTGTCTGCCCTGCAAGGACTAGGCACTGTAACTTCTTTGTATTAGTCTGTTTGTCCTGTCATGCCTCTGTGCCCTTTCTGGAGATGAAAGAAATTTTGTTGATTTCTGGAATCTTCCTTTTATGGTCTTTGTTTCCTAATCCACTGCAGTAATTGATGACTTCCACAAACTCTTGTGATGTTAGTCAGCATGGAGGACAAGTGGTGGATCATTCCATCAAACCACTGACCTATTTTTTCATCTTCTGTTCTCCATCCTGTGTCCCTGCTCTCCATGCACAGTGTCAATTTCCCATTAGCTGGTTCATTGCATGCAAAACAACTGTATACAAGTGAGGACTTCTATCTCTTGTACTGGGATGACCTCTGGTCATCCCTTCCTTTCTGCTACATAATCTCTGGCACATTTTATGAAATTCTGGGATTCTAAGTTTGTATTTTGAGGAGGCATGGATTTTTTTTTCTGGAACAATGGGGATGCAAGCACATATCTCTTGCTGGCTGTGAGACTACAGCTTAAGCTTTTGTTGTAGGCAGACATGGCAAATCACATTCTTAAAAACGGTTTTAAAAGCCAGTTCATAAAGAACATTTTCATGCAGTGCTTGTAAAAGATGTATTTTGCTTTCACTCTGGTCATACTTCACAAGATCCAGGCTCTGCAGTATCAGCAGCATGATATTTGAAATTTGATCTGTGTGCCCTGAACTCAGTAGCCTGACAGAATTAGGTAATGTATTGTCAATATAAAATAAAATTCGGAAATAAATAAATAGTAACAAAATAATTTAAAAGAAACTTTTTTCTAATTAGTTTCCTAATTACCATAAATTATTAACAGGGTGTAAACCCTGTGTAAGCCACATTTTGAGGAACACTGAAAGGAACTCTATTGCAACTTGTGTAGATTATGCTAATAACTTAAACAAAAGGAAGTTAAATCTTAGTATTTGTCAAGACTTAGACTGCTCTGTGCCACCTAACTCTCCCACTGGCAAGCGTGTCAAGCCATATTTAATTTGAAATATCCGTGATGCAACATCTCTAGCGGTTTGCTTTTCCCTTGTCCCCAACTGAGGATGTCTGTCAGGTAAAGGGATGTCAAAAGAGCTCAGCAAGTGGAGGCTCTCAAGCTGCCCTTTAGCTGTCAAAAGATGGTATGGCCTTTGCCAGAGGTGTACAATTGATGCTGTTGACATTTCCCCCCTCTCTCTAGACAGACAGCTGCCACCTGGCTTGCCTTAAGGAAACAATGCAACAAATCCTACCCCTTGAGGACAATGTGCTGGGACTTGAGTGCAGCACACACATGGCTGTTTCTATGTCCCCCAAACGTGGCTGGTTTGGTGCTGTGTCTGGATACAAGTGCTGACTCCAAGGGCAGGGAGGAACCGCTCTGCATTCCCACTTAACCTTCTGGCTCTCTGGGAGCCTGGAAAAGCAGCAGGAGTGTCATGGCTTGTGCTGAATGTATTTCATTGCTGCCAGTCTGATCCCTTCCCTAAGCAGATCTGCAGCTTCACTTTTCTGCCATGTCTGCAGGAAAACCTGGTCCCCTGAGGCACAAACACCAAGCAAGCCAGGAGAGGTGGTATTTTCTCCTGGTGCAATTATGGCTAAAAATCTCCATGCAGCTTTTCCAGGGGTGAGAATTTTTAGTACTTCCTTTAAAGCTGCTATTTTTCAATGTTGATTATACTCTTTTTTCTACTATGTAATGCTGTTAGAAATTGCAGATAAAACTTGTAATTTTGTGAAGTGTGAAGTGAATAGGTAAGCTATTACCTACTGAAGTGCCTTCAAAGCAAGGGAAATAGAGTCAGACCTGATCAAATTATACTTCTCAGACTTACTCAAAAGGCCAATAACAGTTTTGTGGCTTTCTGCCTTTAGGCTGAGGTGTGTGCCATGCCTGAGAGGTCATCATTCACCAAATGGGGCCAGGAGGAGCTGGGTGAATTGTGCAACCAAAAGTACTTGGCAGCAAAGAGTCTGTGCAGCTAAAGGATTCTGCTGTGTCCCTGTAGCCTGGCTGTGGAGTTGTGGCAGGGAGATGGCCTGGAGGATCCTTTGTAATAATCCAGGTCCACGTGATGGGAAGGTTTGGGCTCTGTGACGGGGTACTAGGGGGAAATGGGCAGCTTCCTCTAGCTTCTACCTGGATTCTTGTTTTGGTAAGCTCACCTTTCCCAAGCCCCTACTTTTTTTTTTTTTTTTTTTTTTTTCCCCTGGTATTGGATAAATTAAAGTGATGCCTTATTTCTGGTTTGCATTCAGAGAGCCTCCTCACTGATGACCAAAGGCTAAAACCCTTAATGCTTTTGTTGACTTTTCTCAGCTTTAAGAACCTCTGCTGCCAGATCAGGTAGTAGCTCATCTGTCCACTTAAAGTACCTTTTGTCTGTTATCTTTTGAATATAATAATTGCCATGGAAGACTCTTACAGTGGGGTCTGCGTAAAGTTTCTCTAAATATTTGGGGATTTGCTTCTAATAAACATTACTTCAGCTGAAATGCATGCCTTCTTCCTAGAATTTTTGAAAATGAGTATCTGGTGAGTACTAAGTGGTGACCAAAGTAGAGGAAAGTGCTTTTTCCCAGCACAATTTTGCAGTAAAAACATTAAAACTAAAGGCTGAAACATTATCAGGAGCTCCTGTGTAGCATAAATAACTTAGTGATGCTGCTTAATTAAAGCAGTGCTTGGGAATGCTGTTTAATCATCACTGTTTTAGCCCGGGATGTGCAATAAGCCAAAGAGGTTAAACAAAAGCAATCTGTTCTCTGATGCAATTTGTTATGAAAACAGCTGGGTTTACGCCAGGGGAAATGAGCAAGCTCCACAGCTAACTTGCTGTGTAGCCTCCCTCCTGAGGCATGGTGTCAGGAGGTGCCTGGTTTGTACTAAGCAAGAAGGTTTTAATGAGAAGAGGCCAGCTCTTTTAGCAGACACCATGAGCAGTGCAGGGCATTGCTTGGTCACCCCGTTCTCCCCAGACCTCTATGGCAGCTTGAGCAGGGCACCAGGGAGGCTGTGTTTAGTGCACTGCCCTGCTGTAAAAGTGACTCCTGATTTCATCCTTTCAAAGGCTAACTCAGTGATCTGGTTTCCCTGGACAGATCCTAGCAGAGGCCTCTCTCTCCTGAACTGGAGGATTCAGGCACATGCAAGTGTCTGTGCACAAGGTGATGGGGCAGCAGGGAGTGGGGGAGGTTTGCACTGTGAGATGGGAGGGCTCTGAAACAATGTCCCTCCTCTGGCTCTCCATTAATATTTCCTAGGGCTTAACCATCATCCCTGAAGGACTGTGAATCCTAGAATTTGTGGAAGCAGAACATTGTCATGTGATTATAAGAGAGGTTTGTGAAAGATCAGCAAAGGCCTTGCTTGTTGGTTCTGGGTCCCCACTCAGAGAATGCAGCATCAACTGCTTTTAAGTGCTGATCCTTTCTCCTGCTCTTCCTGTCGAGAGACTGGATCAGAACCCCACTCTTCTGGTAACTTTAAACCTTCCTGCTTCCAGATCTACTGAAGCTATGGTAAGGATCACAGAATCACAGGATGGCAGGGGTTGGAAGAGACCTCTGAAGACCGTGAAGTCCCTAGCAGGATATAGGAACACATCCAAGTGGGTTTAGAATATCACCAGAAGAGTCTCCACAACTTCTTTGGGCAGCTTGTTCCAGTGCTGTCCCATTCCAAATAAGGAAGCTTTTCCTCATATTCAAATGAAACTTCCTGCATTTCAATTTGTGCCCTCATCCTGGGTATTTTAAGTCATTCTTGTGTTGGTACTTTCCTACAGCTGCTGAAACTTTGGCAACAGCAGCTCTCCCCTGGACACCTCCTCCAGTAAATTAGAGAGAAATCACTTAGAAACACTGTTACCTCTGTTTCTAATGGGTCCTGATAATATCACAAACTCTGCTTTCCTAAGCAGAGCCAGAATGCAAAAAGTAAGAGCACCACTGACTTGGTGTCTTAGAGGTATCAGAAAGTCCTGACATGACCCTCACATCCATGTTAGAAAGAGCTGGTTTATGAGACATGACTGTATGTCTGTTATCTATAATGCAGCTGATGTCTCCTCCCAAAAAGAAACATCTTAAGCGTGAGGGCACAGGCAGAACTCATAAGGTGGTGTGTAACTGGAGCCTCAGTTATGACATAAGTATGCTCTGTTTTTATTGTCTTTTCCAGGTCAGAAGCATGGCTGTCTGGGAAAGGTTGCAGTGTTAAATCTACTTTTAAAAATGCCTTAATTAAGTTGTGTACTCACACAACTATTTTCTGTTTGCTTCTGTAGGAGAGCAAAGCTGCCTTTTGTTAATGCAGTACTTCATCATTATCTTGTAACTGAGTCTGCTGGCTTGTCTTTATTTCACACGAGAAGAACCATCCTGTGATATGACAATACACTTCAGCACTGTTACCTGAATTTATTTTTTTTCCTCTTCCCTCTGTGGAACTCAGTGGTCAAAATGTCAATCTTCACTTCCCTCTTAACCATCCTGAGTCATTTGGGTATTATATCCTATTGCTATAGTCCATTCCCATGGCAATGTTCTTTGGAAGATAAGAGGGAAGTCACTTCTGTTGTCTGAAAATCCATCTCCCCAAAGATGTTTTTTGTCTTTGAGTAGTTTCTTTTTGATCTAAGTGCAAGGATGTTCTGTTCACATCACACTGGTATTCTTGTTTCATCAGTGCCATCACAGTGACCTCATAATTTCTTTCATGCTTAGCAAGATGAAGGGAATATGAGGGATATGAGGGGGAGGTATGTAGCATTAAATAGGTGTTCAGTCAGAGATAACTCTGTGCTACCTTATTAATCTGATGGTCCTTGAAGAAAGAGTTACTGCTTTCCTGTTACTGCCTTTCCCATCTCACATCAGTATTTGGGGTCTACCTGTCCTCCCCCATTTTTGTCATTCCTTCTCTTCATCCTTCCTTGGCTGATAACCCTAAATATCACCAACATAAACTAAATATTGGCTGCTGTGAATGAGCTCCTCTGCATTCCTGACCAATATAACTAGTATGATTCTAAAAAAGTTTGTAAAGCTTTGGGAAATCATTGTATGTAAGGGAAATTTGTATATATATATAACTATGTCTGTATGTGTGTTTTCCTGGTTTTGCTAGGAGAGATGATGAAACTTTCCTGCTTTTTCTAGTTCTGGAGCTAAGGAGAAGTTAACTCCTGGTTTTGCTTGCAAGACTTAGAAGTCTTCTAACATGTTTTCCTGAAATGCAGGACTGCTTTTGCATGCATGTAGCTACATAAGAAACTCTAATTAAGAGGATTTGCAGTCTTCTTCCTGAGGTGATTTGCTTTGAGGTGTTTCCGAAGTTTAAAAGGGTGATTGTTAATGCAGCAGGATTTTTTTCTTATTTTTGTATTCTTAAAAAATTTGTTTAGGTGATGAGCTGTTAGTGATTTGTTTACCTTAAATAAATTTTTTAATAATGGTATTGGTAACTACTCTGACCACGTTACCATCCATCCTGCACATTTACCTTAAAAAGAGATAATTATTAACTGTTGAATTAGTGATGCAACCATAAGGATCTCCAAGAGAATGAGCTGGGGGCTGGAAGGTCCCCAGTTTGAAATCAGTACCTGTGGTTGCTTGTAGTTTGTATCCAGCTCCAAGGGGACGGTGGAGCTGATGCTGGAAGTGGACTCGATGCATGACACTGTCTCACGTTGGAAATTAAATATTGGGGCAGAGAATGGGACAGAATAATCTGAGCATTTGCTATAGGAACAGAAAACAGGTCAAATCTGAGTCAGTGAATCAGCTACATAGAATGGATCTGCTCCAGCAAAGCAAATGGAGACACTTCCCAAAGAACTCCATGTTGGTGGTTACAGCACCCAGCTGGGGACAGCTACCAGGTCTAAAACTGATTGTTCAAATTAGGCAGATGAGGTATCTGAGTGTGGGTATTTGTGGCCGTGAGTAGTCAAACCATTATTTTAAGGCTTGGAGATTTTTTCATTTAGACTTAAGTTCATAAACAGCTTAAATGCTTTTCAGACTTAATGGAAAGTCTCCCTAAACAGAATGAAAATTAAATCTAGCCAGGTAAACTTGATTTCTTCTTATATGGCAATATAAGTTAATCTACTTAACACCTGGATTGAAAATGGCTTTTATGAACACAGAGGAGCTGATATAATATTGTCTTGATTTTTAATGTAGCAGTTTATTATTTCTCTCTAAAATTCAATGTAAAATATCATCCACTTGAATAAAAGCAGTATTGAGTGGATAACTGCAGAATTTATTTGATTTGTTGAGATGGAGTTTTCTCATGAAATGCCTTGTGATTCTATCAGGGTGATTTGTTCTTTAATTTATTTAACTTAATTTTCTGTTTAGAACTGGATTTTGTTGGAATTTTGCCAGCAGTTATGTGATTAACCGATGCCATCGGTCTGAACTAGATGAGCTGCTGTAATTACTTAAGTCAAAATCTATCACTTTATGTATCTTGACTGGAGGAAAACAGCTTTGTTATTAAGAGAAAAAGTGGAGGCCATGGGATAAGGAAAGGTATTTGGTGCTTGGGAAGCAACAGTAAATTAACAGGATTGGGAAACTTTTCTTGACCTAAGTAGTATCTAAAATGCCAATCCCAGACACAATAACCTGGTTTTATATCTGTTGTGAGTTCAGGTGTGAAATGAAATCTTCTTTTGCAAATTACTTCTATTGCAGCAGTTTCTCCCTGACCTGATGGGGCTGTTGCCCTTTTTGCTTGGCCTTGACACTGACAGCATCTCCTGTGTTTGTCTGGAACAGGGCCCTTCATCCCTCATGTGCTATATAGCTGCAGAGCCTGGGTGTTTAGAAATTGAGCATAGTTATTTATAATTAGAACTTGAGCATGTGCAGTGGGCTGTTTAGCCATTAAAAAAAATTGTGATCCATTCAAGATGGTAGTTTATTACTCAGCCTCTTTCTTTAGGTGTGTAGAATACAGCAGAGGATGAATTACCAGCAGTCCTGGACAGTGAAAAATGTTAAATTGTTGAATTAGTTTGATGGAGGAGAGATCTCATCATTAGGGGGGGAAAAGACCCATTCAGATAATTTTTGGTTACTGCACACTTTTCCCTCTTTGTGGAAAAGGTATCAGCTCTGCATTTGAGGCCACAAGGTTACAATAATCCATAAGCAGAAATCCAGACTGTGCTTTCTTGCAAATTTGCAAGGTTTTTTACCTTTTAGACTGCAAAGCAGCAGTTTCTCCTTTATTTTGTGGTACTTCACTGTGATTTGAGTCCTCACAGATGGACTTGGATGCTCAGTTCCTGAGTTTCATTGTGAGTCTTCATGAACAGAGCAAAGCCAACAGAGTGAATCACAGAGTGGTTTGAGTTGGAAGGGACCTCTAAAGATCATCTGGCTCAAGCCCCCTGCCAAGGGTGGCAGGGACACTTTCCACTAGACCTGGTTACTCAAAACTCTGTGAAAACTTCCATATCTGGAAGGTTTCACACAACTTCTCTGGGAAACATCCCACTAGATGCCCCACTAGCCAACACATTATTAACCTCATTAACCACCACCACCCCTTCCCATCCTTGCTATAGCACACAGAAAATATATGGAAAACCCCTTTAAAATGTCTGTAAAATGTCCAGAAATATTTTCTAAATGCCAATAAATTCTCCCTGGAGCCTTTAGCATTTTTGATTTCAGAATTTCTGTGATGTTATTGACCTGGGTTGTACAAAATAGGGGAATAAGAGTTTTGCCAGGGTTCTGCAGTGTCTTTGCCACATCTGACTTATCCCATCCTTCCTGGGGTATATCTGCATGACATATGATATATGATATATGATATATGATATATGATGATATATGATTTAGGAAGGGAGTAAGCTCTGGCTGCCCAAGGAAATGGGTGTCTGCAGCACCCTAAATCCTTATATTCTCTGAAAGGGTGGTTGCAGCAGAGCTCTAGTTTGGCTGCAGAGGGATTAACATCTATGGAAACAGCAGGTGTTTTTCACTGGCTGGGGAACAACTATTTAAAACAAGGCAGGTAATTGCATATAAGAGCTAAGGTCAAAAGGAGAACTGAATCCACTGTGCAGCTCTTTAGTGGTGGTTTCATTTGCATTTGTAAAATGAGCTGGATAATCTGCTTTATATTGGGGGGTAGTTTCAATTTTGGTTAGATTTTGTTTTTTTAAGGCTGAAGCCATATTCTCTCTGAATATCTCTTGACACATAAAAATGCACTAATAGCAGAGGTGAAATGAATGACTTTCCACAGAGTGTGAGCAATATAATTATATAATTCTTATTAAGTCTCCAAAATTAATCCCTCATTTTTCTGTTCTAGAAAGGAAAGTTCTGGTTCTTCAGTTTATTCAGCTGCCTATTAAACTGAGATGTTTGTCATTAAAAAAAAAAAATCATCAAATTCCAAAGTTCCCTATAGCTCTTCACAGAATTACATTTCTTTTTGCTCTGTATGATGGGGAGCTCAGTGTTACAGAATAACATTTATTTTACAGAGTTTCCAGTGCTTTTGAAACTAGTAATTTATGTTTGGGGGCTTTTTTGATCACGTGCTATTATGAATTAACACTCTAAAGCTTAAACTTTGTTGTCTGAAAGATGGAAGTTCTCTGGAAATGCTAGTTGGCAGAGGTTTACTGAAACATTACCACTTTGTTACTCATTTTCAAATACAGAGGAAAAACATGATGGCACATGTATTTTACCTGGTCGGGTCTCAAATACTCCGTTTAGTTGAATGAGAGAATATTTTTTCTTAATTTAATTCTAGTGAAAATGCAGAAGAGTGATTAAAGAACCACAAAAAATTTGGAATAATAAGTTTATGTAAATAAGTTAGTTTGGGGTTTTTTTTTTGTTTCCTTTTAAATGTTAGGAAAAAATGAAAGAAAAACCCCAAAAGAACTACTTAATGGGAAATTGAAACATATGCTCACCATATACATTTTGAAAGATAATTTATGGTCTAAATTTCAGAGTGAAGGAAGCAAGCATGGACCATGGACTTCAAGCTAAAAAATCTTGTTATGTTTGATCATTATTTGGAAAATAAAAATACTATTTTCTCTGTTTTATACCATACTTCTCCAGTAGGATTTACAGTCTAACACTAGAGCCAGGGTTATAATTTCTTTGCTAGGTCTTAATTTCTGTGTTCAAACTCCTCTTCAAAATGCAGTTCCCCAAAACAGGTCTCTAATGTTCCCCTAACAGTTTATCTGCTCCAAATACCTGAGAGAAGACATTCTTCAGTTTCTAGCTATGACTGCTCTGTATGAAAGTCTCATGTGTTCTTGATGTGTATATACATATATATGTGTGTGTGTGTGTATAAACACATATATTCAGATGTAATTTGGCACTGCCCAAAAGACCATGGAGACTGAAGCAGACTGAAGTAAACAAAATAATTTTGTAGGTATAAAACCAAATAAATGAGACATGAGCATAAAGGCTGTAACAACGAAACCATAGCAAGAATCCAGGAACATGGAAGAACTCCAGAAGTGTAGAGACAAGATACCATAGGAAGCTGCAAGCACTTTATATTGCTGTGGCAGAAATGCTGGGGAGATGCTCTGTTTGCATCATGAGCTCTTCCTGTGCAGGCATAGGCAGTGGTGGCTGGTGGCATGGCAGGTGATCCTGCAGGGAAGATGTGGACGTGGCCTTTGTGGCTGAACTGATGAATGATGGTGCCAAAAGAATTTTCAGAGCACATTCCTACCTGCTTGTGAAGCAGCCCTTTGGAATTGGGTGTGGTTCCTCTCCAGGAGATGCACCTGACACAGCTGTGTGTGCACAGGGCTGGTGTTAATTGCATAATGTGTGAATTTTCAATGTAACAAATCATGTCACATCAACATTTTGGGGTTGGTTTTTTTGTCTCTGCACCTAAGCCCGTGGGTGCTGGAAGCTGTGCTTTCTGCCTGTGTGTTTGGAGGGAGGCTGTGGCAAAGGAGTGCTGGAGGGTGAGTGTTTTCCCCCAGCTGCAGCAGAGCAGATGCAGGGCCAGGCAGCAGCACGTGTTACAGCCTGTGCCTGCATCTGCTGGGGGTCAGTGTCTCTGTGGGGATAAAACCAGGTTACCTGGGTTTTTCTCTGCTGGAGGCTGAACTCCAAGGTTCCCAGAGCAGTATGAGCAGCAGGAGCAGCAGAAACTGGTATCACAGATGGGATTACAACGCAGATCTGTGTTTTTTCAAATTTACAGAGGCGTCATTTCTCATTTCCTTGCTTTACATGGTGTCTAAATTGTGTGGAAATGAGAGAGTGAAAAGCGTTATCATCTCTTTCATAAGCTCAGGTTGGAAGAAACATCCATGACATCCAAACAATAGTACTTCAAAGGAGAGGTTTAACAAATGCCTACTGGGCTGCTCTCCATGGATGCAGGAGGAGAGGGCATAATGAGATTTGTGGGCTTTCTAAATGATGAAAGGTGTGTTTGCAATTGAGCAACTGCCAATTTTTTAAAAGATGAAAAGTAGGCATATTAATAAAATTGAAACTTGAAAAAAAAAGAACAGGAATTGAGATTTAAAGAGATTTTGGCTTTCTGTGTTCAATAATGTATTGCTGGTTGGTTGGGCTTTGTAAGGTGACATAAGGTGCAGTAACAACAGGATCATGATCCTTTTGCTTAATAAGTGGATGCAAGCAAAGCATCTTCAGGTCCTTTTTGTGAAAAACAGCACTAAAATTATGTGTGTGATGAATCGAACATAAAAGCATAGCAATCTTTTTGGCCAATTTAGTTACAGGTGGCTGGGAATAATTAAAAACCTCTATCCCTATGGTACTTACAGCTGATAAGCTTTGTCTTAAACTTACGTGGACAAATCCTCAGGGATTGTAAACCATCAGATTTAGATAATAGCTTTATAAGCATGCACTGTGAAGAGTGTCTGCCAGGGTACAATGAACAGTGAGCTTGTAAATCGAATCAGTGAAACTGCAATAGTTTCAAAGGAAGCTTTCTGGTTATCTGTTCATCTTAGACCTGTTTTTAAAATGAGGAAAAATTTACCATCATTGAGGGGGTGTTTTTTGAGTCTGGTTTTGTGAAGTACAGTGGGTATTTAGGAAACCAGCTCTCATGGTCTCATGTCTGTCACAGAACAAAGCTGGAGTTAATAAAATTAATTGTAAGGTAAGTCATCTGGTGGCATTGCTGGATTGTACCTCTCCCTGTAATGGTTATTGTGTCACATAAAAATATGTATGTATGCAGTTTTCAGGAAGGATATTGGTTATAAATATTTAGTTGGGTTATGTTTAATTGGGAGAGTACTCTGAGGGATAAGCAGGTCCATTAGAAAGGCACCAGCCAACCTCACTATGTTTGTAGCAGGCCAGAGGGTAAAATTAATTCTTGTGCAGAAGGTTGGCATATGAGTCTTGATGGTATTAACTGCCATGGGAAAAAGAGAATAACAGTAAACTAGACTGGCAAAAATCCTCTGCTCTCCTGGCAGGACTCAAGAGGGAAATACATACCTTCGTGGTAGATAGCAGGCTGAACATTTGAGTCTGTTGGAAAGCTAAATCAATAAGTATTTGTAACTCACTGTCCAAGCACTGAACAGCTATGTGAATATTTTAAGCCTATTCTTCAGACAAATCACTCTGGGAAGATGACTGTGCTACAAGTGACTTGGGACAATATTTATCTAGGGGCTCCTGTCAGGTCTTGGAAAATTATGTTGTGAGGGTTGTCTATTTTTTTTTTTTTTTTCTGGGAAGCAAATCTTATTGTCAGTGAACTTTGATCTGTTGTAGGATCAGCCTGCTTGGAGAAGTCATGTTGTCGTAAGTAAAATGTGACTTTATGGCTCCTTTAGTGATTCATTTTATTCCCATCAGGCTGGGATGTCTTTCCAGCACATTCCTGTCTGGCTGCAGGAGTAGTGCAGAGAGGAAGAGCCTGGGACTGTGAGGAAGGCTGTTCTTGGTGAGCTTTAAGGTCCATTTGGAAGGTAATCTCAGAAAGCCAGAGAAGAGGGGAAGGGTAGGGTAAACTTGATTAAATCCTGGAGTGCTTTGCCAGTATCCAGTCAAGTTCAGAATCTTCTGGAAGGGGTTTATTTCTGTCTGCACCAAAATCTGTCTTTAATAATCTTCAGGTTTAATTGGTTGTGCATGAACTTGCCCAGAGCCATTTTGAACCCAGGTCTTCATAATCACAAAGTTCTATGATGAAGTCCTGCAGTATAACCACCTCTTGGGTGAAGAAACTCTGTTTTGTTTCCTCCCAATCCCTATATGCTCAAACTTCCTGGAGCCATCTCTATGTCAGTGTGTGGGAGAGACAGTGGCAGGTAGCCTCCACACAGCCCAGTAAAGCATGTCAAGGAGACAAAATTATTCCTGGGAGCAAGAAACTCTATAGGCATTCAAAATCATTTGTTTTCCCTGCTTTACCTTTAGCCTGTTAGGATTTAGTCAGAAAGCAATTGCACACTTGCTCCTGCTGCTCTTTTTTGGGAATAAGTGCAGCAAATGAAAGATATTTTTTTGGGTCTCTTTTCAGCTTTTGAGGTAAAGTAGTCATTCAAATTCATCCTCAATAAAGGTAGAGTTTTATGTATTGAAGACAAGGAAATCTTTCTTGGACTCTTCAATAAAACATGGTCTTGAACTCTCTGTCCTCATAGAGAACAGGATAACGAAGCATAATTCCAAGCATGAGCTGGATTCTTGGTGTCATTTTCTTCACATACTGTGTTGTTACTCCTGGATTTTACAAAATATATTTTCCAAAGGGCCTTGAGCTGAATAATATGATGAATAATTCAATGCATGATTTTCAGTATACTTGGCAATATTTCATTAATACTTTTTCCTGAAGCTCATTTTTAGCTGCAGATGCCTACAAGCACAAACATTGAGCCCTATAAAAGTGAAAATCAGTAGTCATGCTAAAATTTACCTTCACACAATTAATAATTTGAAAGGATTGATTTTTAAAATATTTACCCCAAGTGCCATTATCTGTGAGAGAATATTTAAATAATGCAGTAAAGACAAAGAAAAGCAATGGCCCTAAAAATAGCAGTTGCCTAGTTGGATTAGAGTTGCATTATGCCACTAAACTTAGGAAAAAGAAACAAGAAACCAATTTGGCTAAAGTGAGAGTGATCTGTCTTGGGGGCTTTGCTATGTCTAAACAAGTGGACTGGAGTGTGATCCCTAACCAGGACAGGAGCCAGGGGGTGGTGATGGTGTAACCTCACCTGTATTCTGGTGTCTTCAGATACTCTCCTCATACCCTGTCACACAGCAGAATCAGAAATTATGCAGAAATTATGTCCTTTCTTCCTAATTTCTGATTCTGCTCTGTGACATTGTTACAGGAAAATGCCTAATAGAAGTGAGAAGGATTTAATCCAGAGAAATAATCCATTGATATAGTGGAAGTTTTCCTGGTCAACTTTGAACCGAGCTGTTTATTGAATTCTACTCTGAAGCTGGGGGTGATCAAAAGTCTGTGATGTTAGCTTGTGTATAAGCAATCTTGTTGGTTTCAGATTATTCTACACTTGGAAGGAACCTACAGCTATTTTTTTTCCTGTTAAAATCTTTTAGTCCTTTCTTCATCTATGCAAACAGTTTTGTGAACTTTGAGAATAGTCCTCTGTGCATTAAAATGTATTTGCTGCTGAAATGGCAGCTTGAATATTTCTAAAGGTCAGAGTTACTGAAGCAAAATACACACTGCATACACCTTTTAAAACTTTTTTTTTT